>OY720456.1:20502966-20977966 GCA_963082715.1 Harpalus rubripes
CTACACTCTATCCGTTTTAACTATGGAGTGATAGGAAGATAGGTGAAGCTTGATCTTGTTTTCTGATTGAATAATATTCCGATATTATCCAATCAAACAATTTTATGTTTTGTTTTTTTTTTTGTAAACATCATTGTTACATTTGTGGATTTCTATTACAAAATTATAGTGTAAAAATCAAGTATAAAATGTTGTAAACACAATACATCAATTCTATAATAAAATTAGGGTGTTTTTTTTAAAAAGTCCATCATGAACCCAAAAATTTGTGGAAAGTGTTTTTGAAGATGATGAAAGGTGTCAAGATGTCAATAATGAAAAGATACTATGTACTACAGTATGGAAAAAAGGGTCAAGGCAGAGACGTTTCTTCGCGACCCCGTAATTAATTCTGCCTCTACGAACATACTTGTATATAGTATTTAGTATGTAATGTAGTTCGACGCGAATAAATGAATCAATAAATCCAATCAAACAATAAGATCAAACTGGGCCTATCTTCTCAACACTCTATAGTTATAACCAAAAGAGTATACGTAAAATTGTAAAAACAGAAACACCTATTAATGAGTCTAGTTGCACTAGTATTTGATAACATTTTGCAACACTGCGTAGTGAATTTTGTCTTTTATTTCGTGTAAATTCCAAAACTTGCAATCGTTTCACAATTTCTAGTTTAAAATATAAAATTGACGGGTCATTTTTTATTACATTTTAGAAACATTGTTGCTTGAAGTGATTATGCATCTTTCAAGTGTACCATATCATAAAGAAACAAACTAAACGCGGTATATGTCGTCTAAAAATAAATAAATAAAATAATAAGAATATACTCTTGTGATGTATGAAAGATAGCACAAGAAATATTTTGTGGATTACTTATACTGACTAGAAAGCTACAGATATGTTTCAAAATGTCTTTGCGAAGTAGGGTTGCTCCTGTAAGTTGGTATTATTATTAATTTTTTTATAAGTATTATTTGAAGTTTTTTCTCTAAAATAATCTATAATCGATTGACAGAGTTAAAACACTGCTAATCAACTCCTCGCTAATCACCCTTAATCATTTGTTCATGCTACCACCCTCTTAGTTTAGTGATATAACCCATAATTTATATTATGAAACTCAAAATTTGTTTAAAGAAATTAGAATTAGAAATGAAAGTTATTCTGTAGAAAACAGTAAAACAGTAAAGCGAAGATGAGCAGACGTTGGTAGTTACACAAAACCGTATTATTACATCTAATGGCGATGTAGTTGCTCAAGAATTGTTGGCTTCGTGACAGATATCAGATTTGTTACAGTTTTAAAGTCAGATAAAGTGATTCAACTTTTTAAGTATTTTTCAATTATATCTAGCAGAACTCAGGGAATGTAAGAAGAAGATTGTGCAAAATGCAGTATGTGGCATACAGAGTGATACATTAAGCAAACAAGTATGTATTTCTATTTAGTTCGTGTTAGTTTCGTCTGAAGACAAATGGGTTATAAACATCTTTCGCCACAAAATTTAGTACGTGACATTAACCCTAATTATGAGTTCGTAGTGATCAAATCTGTCTTGATGCAAGTTCTCAAGTAATAATGAAGTACTTTCCGCGTCTGTTTATACCTCAACTCTTTGCTCTAGGGAGGCTGGGGTCTAGCGCTAGCCGATCTCTGCATCCGCAGCACAAGTGCCATCAAACTTGTTAATCTATTCTTGTTCCCCTTAGTCATCGAGCTTACCAGACTGCCACTGCTTGCCACCTAGGTCACTGCAATGTACTTTCTTAATTAGTTCAGCAACTTTGTTCATTTCGATGGTGTGTTGTCTACGAAAGGGACAATGTTACGGATGCATGAATGGGAAAGATATCAACAGGAACTTTAAATGATGGCAATAGTTGAAGATTTACATATGCTTTGCTTTTGATAAACTGGGACATTCTCCTAACTTGTAACGCTCAATTAGAATTACAGAACGATGAAGCATACTGTTAAAGTTTAGCGCTGTTCACAATCAAGCAAATAGGTGTTTATTTTTCTAATTAGTCCAGCAAGACTCGAGTAAATAAATAAAATAAATAAAAATATCATCACGGCATATTACCTATTTCTGGGTGTGCCAATCTGTAAATAAGTTATTAGAACTAACGTATTGATCTGAATGATAGAATGCATTTATCATCTTCTTTGATATGACAGCTCTTGTTGTAGAAAAAATATTGCATCCGAATATGCTGTAGTTATTTTCAATTTCTGGAAAATAGTCGAAAACAATAATAACATTTTTGCAAAAATCATTGATACCATTGAAAAAAATTTAAACAAAAACGCAAACATCTGTCATAGATTCTTCAAAGTTAAACCTTAAAGAAACCTCAAATTTCGTCTCGTAAAATTACATTGTTGTAATCAACTATTACATTGTTGTCATCAACTATAATAAAAATGTTTACATTTTCCTCGTTTTGAAAATAAGTTTAAACTTCAAGAATCTATGACAGATGTTTGCGTTTTTGTTTAAATTTTTGTTCCATGGCATCAATGATTTTTGCAAAAATGTTATTTTTTTCGACTATTTTTACGGTTCCGGAAATTGAAAAATTATAAACAATAGCATGTTCGGATGCAGTATTTTTTTCTGTAGCGAAAACCTAAATTTTTGCTCTAAAATAATTAGGGGAGCAAATAACCGCACATAAGATTTTACCATTGAAACCCCTATGCTGTCGTCCAAGTCACCATTCTGTATATATATATATATATATATATATATATATATATATATATATATATATATATATATATATACAGGGTGGTGGCGGTTAGGGGTGAACATAGGGATTTAACATGGGATTATAGTTTTTTACAATTTCCTGCTCTCCTGTTCATTTTACGGCAAAAACTGTAGAGTAAAAAATTGTTTAGAATTAAAAATTACATACAAAAATGTATTTACATTTATTATTATATTTTTGGTTTCTTCACAATTATAAAAAGAAATTTCAAAATTACTCTACAGTTTTTGTTGTAAAAAGAACAGGAGAGCAGAAAATTGCAAAAAACTAAAATCCCATGTTAAATCCCTATGTTCACCCCTAACTGCCACCACCCTACATATATATATATATATATATATATATATATATATATATATATATATATATATATATATATATATATATATATATATATCAACGTTATAGAAACATTACGAATTATTTTTTTTCTTTAGGAACAGATTTTAAAAAAATATGTGAAATGGGGTATTCAACCATTGCAAAAAATACTAGTAGTAAACTTAAGGTAACATACTTTAAAATAAGAATTTTTGTAAAATGAAAATGATGCAATATATTATTAATAAAAATTCTTAATTTTATAAACGCAACGTTACTGGCTCGAATCGATTACTCGTATTATCATTATCATATTATGATAGAAAATTTATTGTAATTATTATATTCTAGGATTTTAATGCTGAAAATCTACTTTGGAATATATTCCTACGAGTTTTAAAAAAGGATACAGTCTACGATAGTCAGAAAGAGAAAAAAAAACAATTGGGGTATTCATATTCTATGTAGGGGTCGATTTTGACAAAGCGAATACTTTATGTTGTGTATTGTTCATTTCAGGACGATTCACTTTTGCGCAGGAAAAACATACCACTCGCGTCATATTCCTCTTTGGGGTGTAAAGTGATAGATGACTGGTTACGCACGCGTCAAATTTCGAGAGTTTAGCATAGACGCAAATGGGGAAACAGACTCTTTTGAGTAGGGGTTACATGTGTTTCTGTGTTTAGATAACCGGTTTGACATTTAACTACTATACGTAGGTTTCGTTTTACCTTCGCTATTGACGCGCAGATCATCATACTCATTTTGGATGGAGTTTGATAAATATTGATTAGACAAGGTAACTATTGATCAAAACTGATCTCACAGATTTACATAAATTTAAACTTATTATTATGTAAATAAGAAAATGTTGACAACATTCATGTTAAGGTAATATGTATGTATGTATGTACATATATATATATATATATATATATATATATATATATATATATATATATATATATATATATATATATATATATATATATATAAATGTTGGTTGTTGGTTACATCAGATGTTTTATAAATGACAATAACTATTAACATACCTAGGATTGTAATGTGTATCATAACTGCCGCAGATGTCGATAAGACATCTAAGGCTTGTTATGACTCATAACATCCGTAGTTTGTTTAATAGTTTATCGGTTTCAGAAAATGAAGACATTATTTTATATATATTATTTTTTGAAATTCTCTCATTAATGCTATGATTAACAGACAAATTAGTTTGATATATGTCAATATGACAATTATTCAAATTGTCTGCTGTTTATTATTTTAGAATAAAGTAAACCGTGTTCAGGGCGATACACTAACGTTATCTGTATGTAGTAATTATATTTTCATTTTATTTTATTTTCATTTTGTAGACTTTGTTGATAGAGTTGCCAGATCTGTAATGTTGGTAACATGGACGTAACGAACGGTAGTATTTTAATATGCAAATTATATAAATTAAATTAATCTCTATTTCAAATTTAAACACAAAAACGGTATTCTTAGGTAAGGATGAAGAAAAATAATAGGTATGTAGGTATGAAAATAAAAATAGGTATTTTCATTTTATTAAACACAAAAACACCTGTACTCCAACCTCGAACTAAATTAAATATCTACTACAAGCGAACTAAATAATTTTTCATGTACTTATTCTATTATTAATAAATATTTTTTTAATCCCATGCGTAAAGTATTAGCTTCAAACATAGAATCATGGTACGTGATGTCTGGTTTTTAATTAGCGACGCGCAAGATACATATATTTCTTACGTACCTTCTACGCAACGCTCATAAGAGCTCTTGCTCTTGCTGTGACTGTGAATACTTTTGTTGAATCGATCTGAGAAAAGGTATATAGCGTGAAGTACATGCATCAAGCCTTTTACACTCGTGTGATTGCATCACTTATCTACGGTTTCCTTTGCACCTCACTTTTCTGTAAAAAAAAATCAGTTTCAGGCATTTGATACTATTTTATATTCCCATAGTTAAAATGTGACTAATCGATTGATTTTCATCGAGTTATAGAACATCTTAATCACACCCTGACAAACTGTGGCTTCAAACATATTGGACACAATGAGAAGATATTAACCACTAATAGTTTCATTACACATGGGCTGAGTTTATCTTTCTTTAGTTTTTGTTTCATCAGCTAAAGGTTTACTAGTTACTAGTGCATACAACGCGGTGAGCAGCTGCCATTGTGTAAAAATATGTATCCTAAAAATTGTATTTCTACATTTATGCTATCTAATTTACAGTCGTATTAGTACAGTATGACTTCTATTATAAACTCTTTAGATACCGCACTCGTTTTTCTTACTTCTGTGATTATAAAAACGTTTTCTTAATTCCATTTCATAATACCAAATTTTTTTGTGCCACCTGAATATCAAAAAGACATTCTTTGTCTTATTAGAGCGTTTAATAGTAATATCTGTAAAAATAATAGATCACTCAATTTCAGAAAGTTTTTCATTTTTTCGCATTAAATTGAACAAGTGACAACTAATCTCCAATATGACAATTCATTATTTTTACCTCCCGTCATACCGTAGGTAAGGGAGGTAATGTTATCGGTCCAAAAATTCGATGGTGAGTTTTCAGTGAATAAGCACGAATTAGGGTTCCCACAACACGTTTTACTATTTTTACGATAATGTCTCTCTCTCTCTCTCTCTCTCTCTCTCTCTCTCTCTCTCTCTCTCTCTCTGTGTGTGTGTGTGTGTGTGTGTGTGTGTGTGTGTGTGTGTGTGTGTATGTATGTGTGTGTGTGTGTGTGTGTGTGTGTGTGTGTGTGTGTGTGACAATTTTTTCGTCCACGATAACTCTTATAAGAAACTTCCAAATATTTATTTTTCCCGTATTTAAGCTTTCTACATTCATATAAAGAGTTGATTAGATTTAGGGTAAAATTAGATAACCGGAAGTGATACTTTACACGAAGCCCATAACAGTTTTTAATGAAAAACTATATTAAAATACAATCCAAAACTTTTCAATTTTAGTATTTAAGACTTTTATATCAAGGGGAAAAACATATTGGGTAAAATTAATAAACCAAAAGTGATACTTTACTTGAAGCTCTCAATAGATTTTCACGAAAAATATATTCCAAAACGTTTCAAATTTGGTATTTTAGGTTTTTATAGCAATAAGAACATAAAAACGGAAGTGATACTTTCCTTTAAGCTGTGGCAGATTTTCGTGAAAAATATAATATGACATATTTCAAAATTTCTCAAATTTAGTATTTAAGACTTTCATATAAAAGGAAACAACATATTAGATTTTGGCTACAATTGATAAACCGGAAGTGATACTTATTTATTAGAAGCTCTGAACAGATTTTCTTGAAATATAAATTTATACAATCCAAAACTTTTCAAATTTGGTATTTAAGACTTTATATTAATGAGAACAACATATTAGATGTTTTGTAAAATTGATAAACCGGAAGTACTACTTTACAGGAAGCTATAAGCAGAATTTCTTGAAAATATATATTTAAACATGATTCAAAACTTCTCGAATTTGGTATTTAAAACATGTGTATAATTTGAAATATTATATTTTGACTATACCTATGTGATAAACCGGAAGTGGTACTTAATTTGGAGCTATTAAAAGATTTTTGAGGAAAAAAAATAATATTCTAAAATTTGGTATTGCAGACTTTATTATTTATTTACAAATTAGATTTTGTTTACAAACGATCAACCGGAAATGATACTGTACTTAATGCTCATTGCTATTTCAAACATGGAATTGACAGGTCATTTGTTGGCCACAACAGATTTTTTCTTGTAAAAATTGAATCTACACGGAATTAAGAAAAAACCCTTATTTATTTGATACGTTGCTGCATGAAGAGTACGAAAAATACCATCATTTTGCAACTAAACACATTAATAGCAATTATAAAACTTAGATATAAAATATAATATATTATTTAAGACTAGATAGCTTTATTTCAGAGTTAATATGTAATTTAGTTAACAATATAATATTCTTTATCATATGCATAATTCCCTTGTAATATGTGAAAATAAAATGTAAACGAATATCCCCGGCGGAATCTTTTGAGTAAACAGAGGAATATATTTAGTAGAGCAGTACATGTTTCCCTTTCCTGTACCCTGTACTAGTCCATGTATCCATGTTACACTTTTCCTTCTGTTAGAATTATGCAAACCGTGTTCATATTCCCCACATCCTAATTGTCGATTTCACCACGCCTCGTTCGCTACGAACACAAAAGACTCCTCGTATACAAACAACATTTCCAATTGCCAATATTAATACGTTCTCCTTCGGCGGGTTTGTTGCATCGACCATCCGCGCTGCGTCCATAAACACATTCATCACATTATGTAAACAAGCTCTTATGTCATGCAGAGCGAACCCGAACCGGCGAAACAGTGGCCTGCCCAGTCCGACTGTGTACATATGAGGCGTAAATAGAGACATGGTTGTCAGGGCCTTCTTTACTGATTCTGTTCTGATCCGACGTTCCGATGGGATGGTGAAGCCTGTAGTGGAAACTAGGGTATATAAACGGATTGTTTGCACTGTTCGATGAAGGATATCCAGAGACAATTTGTGAGGCTTTTGCAATACGTAATTTGTACCTCTGGGAATGATAGTATGCCAAATTAAATAAATGTTTATATGGTAAATTAGAATATTTTATTCTCTATACGATTTGATTACATTTTATACTTTGTATTCAATAGATATAGAGTAAAAATCTGATGTTTTACCTGGTTGTACGCATAAAACGAAAAATATTTTTAAATACAAATACATATATTCATGTCTCACTACAAAATAATTCTCACATATACTTGCAAAATCGATGGGATATTTTAATATAAATTATGTACAATACATACATTTTCTTTATATTCAATATCCTGAATTTGTTTTGTAGTTTCCTTTTCTTTTTCTTTATATTCAAACATTTGAATTTCTTGCCTTGAAGTAGTTTGATCTGAGATTTTTTACATCAAATTATTTTATATGCATTTCTTTATCTCTAAATCTATAGAAGATATAATAATGAATTTATATTTATCGAATAAAGAATTTAACGTTCTTTAATATAAGTATTTACATAAATTATGTTAAACGCCTATGGCCCGCTTTTAATTAACACCCTATATATATATATATATATATATATATATATATATATATATATATATATATATATATAGGGGACCAAATTTGGAAAATATATTAATCAAACCAAAACAAGTTCGTTTCCGGACATGGGTCTATTAGGACTATTTTCTTGTTTTGGTTTGATTAATATATTTTCCAAATTTGGTCCCCTATATATATATATATATATATATATATATATATATATATATATATATATATATATATATACATCATCGTAAAAATAGTAAAATCGTATTCTAAGGACTCTAAAACGTGCTTATTGATTAAGAACTCATCGAATTTTTTGACCAAAGACAATACCTTCCTTACCTAAAGGTGATGGATGGTTTTACGTATATTAAATTATCTAATATGGCTATTACATTTCTTCCAGTTAGAGTAAAGAAAATAAATCAAAACAAATACGATCCCGGAGAGTCTCCGAACACACTAAAATGAATATCTGAAATTCATATACGATAAATAATCTTAGACTTCGCATATTTCATTAAAAGTTCATTATTGCAAAAACCGTAAATTCTCTATTTATCCTACTAAACATATCAGTTAATTATCCCGTTAATTGCAATAACCGGCTAACCGATTTATCGAAATAACTAGGTAATTGAATCAGATTACAGTTCAACCGGTTTTTTTATTTCTAGAAAACTGCAACAACCAGTGTACCGGTTAAACGAGAATTTTTGACACTACTAATGACTACCCACCCAAAAACTAATTGTTGGTCACACTATGTTGAAATCTTAAATACTGAAACTAAGAACATTTTACAGTACCTATAGGAATTACGAGGATCACACTATAATTATTGAGAATAAAAAAATTATACAACATGTGTAAGTATTGAAAAAAATGCATTTTTATTCTAAACAGTTATATACCTGTCATTTGAAATTAAGTGAACTTAGTTCGATCTTAGTTAATAATTTTTTAATATCGCTGTATGTGAAAATATGGAATTAACAAGAGAACATTTTCTTAATTTTTTGGCAAGAAAAAATATTAAAAAATCTGATGTGGCCAGCACATTACCTTCCGTCAGTTATATGAGGCATTTACGAAAATTCTACCGGTGAACTGTTACCGGTAAACAGCTGTTTATCAGATTATAGCTATCGGAATCGACATTTTAAGAATGCAAGTGTAAGGGGTAAATCCATAACCTATTAAAAAAATTGAAAATTTGAAACAGGTTAGAAATTTGATATAGTTAACAAACTTTTAATTTTCATTAAAGCAGCAGATGGATCTGGTAGATTTTGTACAATTTTCTAACACGGTAACTTTTTACCACTCGTGTTTCGAACAGTAGATGCGGTATCTACCGGTAGAATTTTTGTAAATGCCTATGTATTTTCTATAAAATCCGTAGATAAAGTTTCTTGCAAAAGATTCTAAATTTCTTGTATGTACATTACCTTTCGACAGTTGTATGTATTTTATACATATTCCATATAGAAAGTTTCGAGCAAAAAGATCCTATATTTCGAATTATAACAATTATACTACGAATATGTCAATTGACACTGACATCTTTTAATCAGATTTTTCTTAATATAGTAGCTGTTTCTAGAATAGCTAGCTAATTTATGAAATTTAATTTCTTTATAATTTTATAACTCTATATCCAGTTAATATGAAGTATAAAATGCAGTCAAATCGTATAGAGAATACAATGTTCTTTAATATTTATTAAACTGTTAAAATCTTGAAATGAGGGTACTTCCGGTTGACCAATTATATCCAAAATATAATCAGCTCTTCATATGGATGCAAACGAAGAGGAATACAAAACAATTATAATTTTTAGGATTGTAGTATTAGTTATTATAGACGAAAATTTTGTTACACACACACACACACACACACACACACACACACACACACACACACACACACACATTGACACACATACACACATATAGACATCATCGTAAAAATAGTAAAATCGTATTCTAGGGACCTTAAAACGTGCTTATTCATTAAAAACTGACCACCGAATTTTTTGACCAAAGACAATACCTTCCTTACCTAAAGGTGACGGAAGGTAAAAATAGAACACCCGGCGTACTCACCTAGTTTGGCATTATGTGATTGGCTATTTTTTAGACGCCCCTCATATTAAAATAGAAAATAATCACCGGAACACGCTCAGAGACATACTCGTAATTGTGAATATATCGTATTCTACCAAACTATACTTACAATTAACTTTCGTTACGCTTGTGCAATTGATATTTAAAACGATTGTTACTGCCAATGACAAATAATGAGAAACATACCTAATGATTGACGCATGGGTAGTTGTAAAGAAAATTTACATTCGCATTAAGAATTTCGAAGTTAACTATCCATAGAAAATATCATCTCCACTACTTGTAAAAATTATACACTAACACGGGCGTTATTTTTTACTAAGTATAGTTCAGTATGAAACATCACAAAGAAAAAACTCCACTCAACACCAAATCAGAAAAAATCTAACTTTCACGTACTTCAAATTTTAAATCTATACTTGTATTCGACATTGACACATCACTATTTTATCTCCATACTCCCCTCTTATTTCCAAAGCTCTCAATCACGTCCACCTTCGCTCATCGTGGTGGTGAGTGGTCCCTAATGGATCCCGACTCCAGACATGGACACGACATCCCGATGCGTCTAGAGCAGGAGACTCTGGAACACACGGTCGTTATGAGCGCTCTACTGATCAAGGCATCAATCTTCCATTGCCTCGTCTGTTATCAGGGGATCATAATAGAAGGGTGATAATGTGGGATAATGAGGAAGATAGAGGAAAATCAGAGGGATGTGTTTAGGTTGTTGTCAAGTATAACATAAGCAGTTTCAACATAAGAAAATTCGTTTCCTTAATAATAATATAAATATTATAGCCAAAACTGTTTAGTGAATGAAAACATTTTTGGTCGTATTTGCCTCCCATCTATCATCTACTTAAAGTTAAAGGAGGTAGATACTGTATTTGGTATATAAAGTTGATAGTCACTTAATATTTTAGCAATGTGGCTATTTTTTTGTTTTATTAACTACCTACAATTATTCTAAAAGTCCAAAAATTCTTAGTTTCGATTTTCACGAGTTCAACATTATGTGAATAGATGATCAGTCAGTTAAATGAAAAATATAGCATCGATATTATAAAATAAGTTGTAAAGATTATATATGTGATATGTCAATTTTTCGATGCGACATTATTCTTATAAGATAAAATAATAGGAGGATTGCAGTCCAAATTTTTATTTAAACATAT
Source organism: Harpalus rubripes (assembly GCA_963082715.1). Lineage (NCBI taxonomy): Eukaryota > Metazoa > Arthropoda > Insecta > Coleoptera > Carabidae > Harpalus > Harpalus rubripes. The sequence goes on from OY720456.1 coordinate 20,514,548, forward strand.
ATTATAAAAACATATTATAAAATAAATCTATTTCAAGTGAAACTGTCTTCTGAATGACGATTATTAATATTTTCGTATAATTAATAATTTACGACTACATTATGTTTAAACAAATATATTTATATTTATTTATTACCTATTAACGCCTGAAGAGCTTGTTTATGATGGATTTAATTTATAAATTTAGATTTATAAATTAGTTCAATCAAATAAATGTTAATCTTGAATGATTTGGTTTTCTTCTACATACAAAAATCAATTTCATACCTTATTTATATTGAATATCCATTATGAATTTCATTTTTTCTATGGATTACCTATTTTTACCTCCCGCTACCCTTGGCAAGGGAGGTATAGGGATCGTGCTAAAAATCGCATATCAAAATTTTGGTAAATGACCACGTATTAAGGACCCTAGAATCCAATTTTATATTTTCACGATGATGTGTGTGTGTGTGTGTGTGTGTGTGTGTGTGTGTGTGTGTGTGTGTGTGTGTGTGTGCGTGTGTGCGTGTATGGTTCCTGTTTACGCTCTAACTCAAATACTATCATTCAGAAAAATTTTAAACCTTGTATTTATACCTTATTCTAATGGAAAGAAGCCATAACATTTTGGTGTAAATCAGATATCCGGAAATTGCACTTTACTTCAAGCTCATAATAGTTTTTCTCTGAAAAATACCTTTTAATATAATTTTTTTGAGATGTTATTATAAAAATTAAAGATTATTAAATTTTCTATTGGCTTGCATTAATACTTTATCTATTTATTTATATGGATAAATTTATAAAATTATCTATAATTTAAATCACAGACTACTTGATTAGACAGTTCATATCTGAAATGTATGTAACTGACAGATAAATGTCACTGTTAAAGAATTAAACATTTCAAATTAATAATAGTAATGTTTTAAAAAGAAAATAGTAAATAGAACCATAGTTATATGAAATGGATTTTAATACAGTTTCTAGTACAACTTAATATGTAAGTATATTAATGAAAATTAAATAAAAGGGGGTGTTGTGTTGGCCACATCAGATTTTTTAACGTAATTTTCATACTGTCAACAAATGTCACATCATTTTTTTATTTACTTACTTTAGTTGCTATGAATTTAAAATAAACTGTATACTGATTTATATTTATAAATGTAAATTCGTAAATGTAAATTTATAAAAACCAGCCATTAGTCTTTTGCCTTGATGAAGCTGTAAGTGGCAGCGAAACATTGGCCTCAGACTAAACAATAAAAATTTGGACTGCAATCCTGCTATTATTTCATCCCATCAACATCAGTGTTCATTCGATATTACATATTTCATTTTCTTATAATTAACAGTAAAGTTAACGAACAGTTCAACAAAAAAATGAAAATACTGAACCTTAATCATAAAATTGTACATAAATAAATATTTTTGTTCACTATTTATTAATGAGAAAGTAATACTTTAGTAGTGTCCATAAAATGTACAGATTGTTTACAAAGTGGTTCCAATTTTCAAATAGCACAAAATGTATTCTTTCCAAGCCAGCTTTAAAATCTGCGATTTCTTTAGATATTAACTGGTTACTCATTATTCTTTTAACCATATACGTCCAAATTTTTAATAGAGGTTACATTATTTTATGTATTTCTTATAGGTATGTAAATTTTCTAGAGAATATTTATTTCATGTTCAGTAAATAATTTTTGTACATACAAATACAAGGAGTACGAAATTTATTGTCGCTGAACTAGAGTTACTCACATTACAGAACTGTAATGTAGTAGCAAATATGGTAAATAAAAACTATGCTACGTAGAATAAATATTAAATGAACCCATCTCCCTTCTTTTATTATGATCGATGATAATATAACAGAATATACTCGTATAGGAATCTAATTATTCTACAAAGAGAATACTAAATAAATAATAGGGAAAATAAATCGCTTGAAATATTCATGTAATATACATAACTTGATTGGCCATGAGATTGAATACTATCGCACTGACAAATAAAATATTCTTGATTGAAGCTCAAATTAGAAGGGATCGAGTTTCCGTGAATTATTATTCTATAAATAATTCATTGATAAATTGGAAAACAAAGCAAAAGAACCAATTTGACTGGCTTTGCTTTGTAATTATAGTCATGGCAGGAATAATGTATAAAGGAAGTCTTCAATTAAATCTCATAAGTACAGTACTGGACGATACTTTTGTAGAAGTTATATGTTAATTTAAATATTGACCCATATGCTTCACTAATCTTGTGTTTAGACTGAAGATATCGTGTAATTCATATTTAAACAATTTTACGTCCGGAAAATTATGAGTTTACTATTGTAGATGTATGTAATTTTTCCCCATTCATAAAGATAAAATGGCTATTACATATACCTACAATATTTGTATGTTTTAAAGTTATCCAACAATAAGTATTTTAGACGAATAATAATATATATTAAACACTTACGACCCGTCAACGTCAACATATTTAGATTTTTTATTTTTACTTGTTTATCTTTACTGGTTTTACCATGTTTTAATATAAACATTGGGTTATGCTATTTTCATATAATTTGTACCTTTTTTGTTTTCATTTAAAAATCGTATAATCAATATTTTTTGGAACTTGCATTTCATTGAATTTAAATGATTTAATTAGCATTTTGTTTATAGTCATTTTCTATGAGCCCAACCCAATTTTTGCAAATCGTTCAAATATTTTTAAATTCTGGAAGTAGCTATCTAATTGATATGTAAAGCCAAATAAATGGTTGTACTAAGTAAACAAGTATTAATAGTTATTTGTATCACTAGGCCAGAAACTGAACATTTGCGAGAACGAGTTTATTTTGACAGGCCGAGCTGAAAGCGATGCCTGGAAATACGAGATCTCGCAATACAGTTTCTGGGCGTGTGATACACAAGATTTTTTGTGCCGACATCTCCATAAATTCTTCGTATATTTCTCAACTCTTTATACTATTTTACATAACCTAAAAAATGAACATATATTTTTATCGGATTTGCATTGCAAGCTTAAATATAATTACTTAAATTGAGATTAAAATGCGTAATTATTTTATATTTATTGAAAATATATCATGCAAACATTAGTTATATATATATATATATATATATATATATATATATATATATATATATATATATATATATATATACTTTCGCATATTTTCAATGACAGATAGCGGGGCGGAAACTCAATTGTATCACGTAAAGTGTGCGTGAAGTTAGTTGTTGTTACAAAACAAATGAAACAAATTAGTCCTAAAGTTGGAACTTAAATTAATCTATACGAGATGACAGCATATTATTATTTTATAACAAAATTTGGTTATTTAAGTTACAACAATTAAAGATTTAGCCCTAAAATTTGTAAATATTTTGCTAATTCTTGTGTTGAAAATAATCTTAAATTGACATACTACCAGAAAAGTAATGCCAACTCCTTTTGCCGACCTAGGTCAGCAACAGCGTATTTCTGGACGATTTTAAGTTCTGTAATACTAGTCAAAATGGACGGAGGTACGAAAAATATTTTAATTCATACATCGAAGGGTGAAAGTGTTTGGCTTATATTTATTAAATAAAAGAATCTGCATAAATCACCCATCATTACTACTTTAAATAAAACATTTGAATGCCTGTAAAACATAAGAACGACACCTAAATGCATTCATTTGAATTGCATTGTTTCAATTATTGTCGCAAAGCGGGCTGGCCATAAAACTTGGTAACATTCTTTTTTCTATAATAAGTCATTTTCATTATTGTAATATAATTTTCTTGTAACTACACAAGCAAAGGGAGTGAGAAAAATAATCATATATTTAATTATGATCCGTAAAGTAAGAATAAATATAAAATATTGATCTATGCTTTCAGCTTGCTGAACTAATAGAAGCTGGAATCTTCATTTGGAGAAAAAAAAAATATTTACCCCAATACGTAGAGTGCTGGATTTTCGCTATTGCTTTTGTAAGTATTCTATCAATAATGTCAAATAAACTTCAAATATAGTAAATTTCTTCTTTCCTCTAAATCCCGCTTGTCATCTCCCTGTGTCAGAATGCACCCCTCCGCCCTATTTACATGATAAATTAATGTATGCTGATTAAATATTGCTACGGATATCGAGTGAATTATTCACGATACTTTAACTGTTGAAGATTCACAGAAGATTAGTTCTGAGTTTTCATAAAGGAGCGCCACGATAGAATGCGCTCGTAATCCAGTTTCCTCCCGTTTGCTCAGGGGGCGACGTGAATCTAGGGGGCGGTAAAGTGCATTTCAAGGGTTAGTTTTGCGTGTGATTTAAATTTCTTTTCCAGGAGCGGACCTTTGAGTAGAAAAGTCAGGAAATTGTAAATATGTACTGAATAAAACTCACCATTTGAATTGTAAATTCAAGGCCATTAAATGTCAAAATTGATCGCAGGGTGAAATGAAATACTGATGCACTTTGCATTTGCACGAGGATCAAATTAGTAGCAAATTATACTGGAATATTAATATCACTTTCAGTTTCGCGAACGTCACGAACTGAAAATGAATGGAATTGCATTTGTATTTGCAATATTTCAAACACATCGTATTTGAAGTAAGTAAAGAAATTGTCCGTTTGGAGTTTTGTTTCTTTAAAAATATTTAAATTAACAATATAAATATATTCTAAATTTAAATACGTGATAGATAAAGTAACTACAAAATTAGCTTCTTTGCGCGATCTTGCTGTTGTAAACATTAAATTATCATTATCTTTTATAGAAGAGAATCATTAGGATTCCGGCAAATAACATAGGGTAGGAAAGAATTTATGTATAACTGGCAAATCGAAATTAAATTCAGCTACATGATAGGAAGGAATTTAATACAAAGAACACGCTAGAATGATTCAGAATAAAAACTCAGGTAGGCCGTGCCGTGGAAAAACAATTCTCCTTTAATAGTTATTTTTATTTATCTATCAGTCATTAAAAGCTAATTCATAGCTACATAAATAAGAAATATATATATATATATATATATATATATATATATATATATATATATATATATATATATATATATGTATACATACAGGATGTTATATTTTAATGGACGCAGCAAATATTTATTAAGTTGGTAATTTATTTTTTATAACATGATTTATACAGCAAAGCTACTTGATGACGGATGTACATTCCTGATACCACTCTCGTTTTATTAGTTATTAATATCTACTTTGAAATTTCAAATGGAACATACTATATCTTTTCACAAATTTGAAAACTACATGAAATTTTCTTTACAATAATGTAAAATAATCCATAAATTTCAAAGTAGATATTAATTACTAATAAACCGAAAGTGGTATCAGGAATGTACATCCGTCAGCAAGTAGCTTACATGTTGCTGTATAAATCATGTTATATGAAAGAAATTACCAAATTCATAAATAAGCGAGATATTTGCTGGGTCCATTAAAATAAAACTTAAAGTCAACTGTCATTTACTATATTCATAATTATTAAGCAATAATTACAACTTCATAACTTTTACGACGACGACGGTAAATTAAATACAGCTCCACATAAGGCTAAACCCCAAAAACGAACGAAGCTATAGTAATTTATTAAACCCCTAATCACGTGTCCAAAAAACGCGTCGAGGGACAAAACAAATCTCCCTATAAAAACGCAAAACCAAAATATAAACCCCGCTATCGTCCAGGTCAAACAAGGCCAACAAATCCCGATCTGTTAAATCCTGGCGCAAATAGCGTACAACCTGCCATCATTCAGACAAGACACGTGGGAATGCAAAACGTGAAGGTGCTCTGGTGCACCGAAAGAACAGAAAATTTCAGTGTAACGGAAATAATTAAGTGAAACTGAACTACTTAAAAATTGGTACAAAAATAATTTACAAAAATGTATGAGCTATGCTCCGGAGAAACTAGAGAACAAAGGAAAATGACCTCGGGAAATATTAAGCTGAATTACTCAAAAATCTTAATAAATTCCGACATAAAAAAACTGACCAAAAAAGCATTAATCCTTTGAAAATAATTTTTGTCAAGCTAGCAAAAATGATGATGTACCAGTACTGAACCAAAGTAACATCTCAAAATGTTGGTATAAACTACTATACAATTTCATAAACAACTGCAAAATAAGCTAAACTGCAATCACTCTGAAGGTACTGAAAAATTACTGTGCCTAGAACGGCCAAAATTCTCTACAAAACTTTAATACAAGCAAACAAATGGTAAAACTCACCCAAAACAATAACTAAACTTCAGTGGATTTCGAGTATTAATCCGTGTGAAAAACGACAATTATGTCACATTGAAAATTACTTGCAACTGCAGTCATTCAAACTTTTACTAGTTATTCCCAAGTTTCAGTCATTGTAATGGCCATCCTCAGGGTTAATCAATGTTGACATAGGGTGTATAGTATGACTAGCGAATGAAAATTGACGTTTATATTATTTAATAGATGTGGTTACTTCTGAAAACATTTCCCTATATTTTATTTGAAAGGAAACTGACCCTTACGTATTCCGTTACAGAAGATTAGAATTGTACTCTATACTAGGAGGCATTTAAAATAAGCTTAGCAACAATATTCAGGGATGTATTTAAAAAAATTCAATATCACAAATTCTAGTTCGTTCGTCTCAGGTGTAAGCAACCCTCGAGCCGGAATTACTGTTAGAGGAAATTAAAATATTCTATTTCATAGAATTGACAAACTAAATAGTTTAAAGGTCAACATATTTTGTTATAATCAACATAAACAAAAAATGTTTAAACTATTTTAAACGCACCCCTGTTTTAATATTCAGTTATCCTAGTCGGCCATCTATTTTCAGCCAGACATAGTAATGTATTTCTATGCTTTCCTAGTCCAGTATTTAAATAGGTTCATGCAAAAATTTAATACCTGAATGTTTCGTACAATTCTATTCTTCTCTAGGGTTTCAAAAGCATCCACATCTATAATAGTATATTAAAGAACGTGTTTTATAAGACATGTTTTTTTTGCACGCGTCAAAATTTAGAAAACGAGCGTCAGCGAGTTTTCTAATTGATAAGTGCGAAAGAAATTCTTATAAAATGAGTTCTTCATACTATTTTTTATATTTTGCGCCTTCTACAATAACATTTATTTACTCAATTTGTGATTATATTTGTAACCATTTGTACATTTTCATGTAAATAATCTTCCTTAAATAAAAAAATAATAATAATTTCGACATTATATTATTAAAATGAATTGTCAATTAACTAAAAATAAATTAGGTAAAAATGGGTTAAAGAAACGTCATCTAGTACCAACCGTCTAAAACAAAAAATTGCGTATCGAAATGAAGGTCATTACGATACGCAATTGCGTATCGTAATGACTTCATTATGAACGCAAAATATAAAAAATAATTTAAACGTCAACTTTCATTCGCTAGTCATACCTTAATTAGATAGAAAACACAACATGTTAAATTCATAGGTAAAATATTCATCAGCATAGAATGAATAAATGAATAAAATAATAAATAATGTAACATAACATGCAACTGGGTTAAAATTAATTTAAACGCGCGGGCAAGAATATAAAACAACGATTAACAAAACTTACAACATTCAGAAAACATTAAATCAGAGATTTAATTTTAAAAAAACCTGTTTGCAAGCATTAATTTAGGAGAATTCAACAGTTTGCAAATTCGTTTTTTCAATGCCGAACACGTCTAGCAGTACCATCCTAATTCTAATCAAACACCTTGTAGAGAGTTAACTGGACAACCCAACGAGCAGACGAGCTGCAGTAGCAGGGCCAAGAGTATGTATATTTTAATGTGGATGTTCACTACTTTTGTATACTATTACATAATTTGATTATCTTCATCAGCCGATACGGTCTCTGTACATCTCGTGTTTTGAATAATTGCATTAGTGGAATGTAGGTTTGAGCGCTCAGTGCCGAGGGAATCCTCCTCGCGATGCTGAAGCCATCAACACTTTGTTCTACGCGGTGAACGTACTCGGAAAGCTAATGTTATAATATATGTGCCGTGGCTCATGTGCTTGTATATCAATGCATAGAGAACATCATAATGTTATAGTGAGCATACAGTTTGCATTTGGTCACAATTTACATGATATAACTCCTCGGTTACGTTATTTATGCGACTCACTATCTTGTTGAATTTTAATTATAGAGCAGAGCTTGGCATTGTGTTTTAATTGTTTGCGAGAAAGATGTGTTTTTCATTGTTAAACCGTAGTTGTCACTCCCTGAAGTATGTATTAAAACTTGTATTTGAAAAGATTTTAATGTTCTATACAACTTCCCCAAACTTTTTAAATATTTAACAAGCAGATTTCAAGCTTACATGTCTTTTAGATTTCAGGACTGCCTTTTCTCTGCCATACATGAATTATTTACGTGGTTATCATTTTAATTTTTATTTTTTTTAGACTTACCTACTACAAACATATGGCCTTGTCTTTGTTTTGTTAACAGTACCTAAGGGACAGTTTACATTCAAAAGCTAGTTACCCTAGGTAAAGGGTTGAAATGTTTCATAGTGTCCAGGACAAAAAAGTAAATTGTCTACATATACCTTTATCGCAAGTAATAAAATATGGCAGGTTCCATTTGCCGCCTCTTGTATTCTTGGGCCGTTTAGTTATAAATTTATTGCACAATATTATAAATTGAACTGATAATGACACGATACACATTTAATATTTTCTTGTTGAAATAAATATGTGTGCTATTTGATTATCAAAGATATCCAAAACACCGCTACCTTCATTAATTATTGATATGATAGATGCGCATAAAAATTAAATATACTTAATTTTATTTCACATAAAATGGTATATAAAATATGAAAAAAAATATGCACCTCGAGTTACACAATGCAATTTTCTGTTTTGATTGCTTACGGCACTCGGGCCTTGGTCACAAATTGCATTTTCGAACAAAAAACTGCACCAATGACTCTTATTGGTACATAAATAACTATTATGTACGTATTACCTCAAAATAGAACTAAATTTAGTATACTAGAACATTAGGTTAGTATTATTTCGATCTGCTTATTATAAGCAGTAAAATATCGAGAAGATAGAGATGCGAAACAAGGTCAAAAAATTCGAAAAGGAAAGGGAATTTTTTTAAATAATTTATCCAAGTTGATACCATCTAGATCGTAGAGAGGTTGGTTAAAATTTGGAAGCCAAGGTCGTTGATTTATTTAATCGTGTCCAGCAAGTACATATAAACAAGTATATAAGGAATAACGCAAAAACGAAAGGGTAAAAAATCACTGTTGTTGATGTTTCTCGTAGTACGTCTATTACTTGTTTGGAAGATTAGCTGGTAGTTGCAGAACTCATTCAGAACGGTTGTGAAGAGCAGCCAATGCAACATTGCTGTAGTGCACGAGTGCATTTTCGTAAAAAGCAGCACACCATTGTCCCATTTCCCCCCAGTTTTCATTTATAGTTTATTTAAATTGTTTTAGATCAGCGTAATACCGTTTGGACATCGAATTATCCAAAGCAAAAGTCTTAAAAGGACTCAACTCTTTCTGGTGAGATAACATCTCAAACAAAAAAGAGAAGATTTGGCAAAGTATTGGTGGAATCAGTTTTATGCTATTGATTGGAATTTTATACACTACATACAGACCTAAAAAGAAGGGAACTATCATTGGAGATAAACTATCTACGAAGAAGCACGAGAACATCAAGACTAAAGAGGAAAACAAACTAGAAAATAAGAAATAGAATAAAGGCAGCAGAAACAATGGTAGATAGAACAGGAAAAAGATCTTTGAAATGATTCATACATTTATTGAGAATGCCGTTGGCCCAAAAAAAATTTCACTGGAAACCACAGGCAAACTTAAAACGTTGTAGATTTCGTAGATCCTAGAATGACAACATTAGAAAAACTATGGAGAACCTTATCCGCAAGAGGACGATGTCATAGACAGGGAGGTTTGGCGAAGGAACACGGGCATGCGGAAAGAAGCTGTCAACGATTAATAATTGATGATGATGAGATCAGCTTTTCGAAATACTTTTAATATTATAATCAATCAGCAGAATATCCTGTGTATTCCTGCTTTGACTCGGGTTTATAATAATGTAACGAGTTTTGTCTTTATTGACAATCCTATTCAAAATTTTATCTTTGTCAAGAATATTCGATAGGGTATCGGTATCGCTTTTAAAGCGGCGTTACCATTCTTGTCCGGCACCTACCTTGCACTCATTTTTGACATTCCTAGATGCTGATGAAACATTCAAAATGGTTGTAGATAAAACAGCAATTGTTTTATTGAGCTGTATTTCTTCCACTATAAGATTTTCAATTTTAAGATCATTTCTGTCGATCTGGTCTCAAACGTTCGTCTATATTTGGTAAATAACCTCATAAAAAATTTATAAAAATAAACAATAAATATCTCCACTTCTCCAAAAACTCATTCATTCCATTAACATTTGACCCACCCCCATTGCTCCTAAAAGGTAGTTTGGTTTTTGTCTGTTTATAATAATGTAGTCGACAATTTATTGCACTGTCATAAGTGCCATAGGCATATGTCTTGTATATTCGTATGTCAGCAGAATTTTTCAGATACATTTGACATTTTTCTTTATACTTATTTGACATTTATCCATTACAATATTTTTTTTTACTAAACTGTACCTATAAATAAAGATATCCACCCCCTACCCTCTTATGATGTTCTCTTTTGTAAAACAATATGAATGTCATTGCTTGTTCCTATTTATACATTAAGTTTAGTGTTTATTTATTTATTTCTTTATTTATTCAACAGAGATAACCCCAATTACAGAATAAATTCCTGTACCGTAGAACAGAGTGCAGTATAAGAAAATTCAATTAAATTATACAATTAACAAGAAGAAATTACAATACCCACTAAGAAAGAAAAAGAATATACCTACACAAAACAATATAACAATAAATAAACACCAGAGCTATTTAATTTCAAGTAGCAGACTTTTAAACTTACCCAAAGCACCCGAAAAGTCTAGTTCAAGACAATATCTATTATACGTACTACACATTGAATAAACAGAAGAGTTTTGATAATAATTCGTGTTATATTCATTTATTTAGATAGTATGGAGACTGTTGCAATATTTGTTCAAAAATAAAGATGAATTTTCAATTGTATAATTCAAAGGATAATCAGTTTAAAATGTTTTGGTGCTCTTACATTGACACCCAAAAATTAGTGCTTAGTCGTTTTAAAGTGTCATCATTTTTGAAACTAGGTTCATCAATATCTTTTAATTATTATTCTTATGAATATTGTTTTCCGATATAGGTAGAAATAAAAAACCTGATTTGTATTCATACTAATATCATTCTCCATCTTTTAATCCTATATAGTCCAGCACATCCGCGACGTGATAACATCTCACATGTGGCGTTGTGAGATTTATATCGAATGTCGGGTGTCGGACGCACCCCATTCAGAATGGATTCGTTGTGTTGTGCATGCAGCAATGACACGCTGCATGAAATATAGCCAGTATCGACACTGATCGGATCCTAACAGCCAACTACTGCAATACTAGCTCTAACCAAAAAATATTACATCAGGTATCATGCTGTTTTGATATGAGGCACATTTTTCTGATATTTCGACAGGAAAGAAGAAAAACTGAAAATGAAAACTAATGGCATAATGAATTTATCGAAAATATTGCATCAAGAGCATGACAGTCCAAGTAGGGTCAAAGCTTCAAGAATAATTCTTCTACTTCTTCCTTGTCCATAGTCATGCATTTCTGGCAAGGTCAGGAGTATTTTATGTTAGATGTAATGTAAGATGCAAATGAAATATACTTAAGTCGTATCGCTCCGCCTGACGTTCAAGATGCAACATAATTACAAGCTACATCAGCATTTTAATTTCTAATTCTTCAATTCTCGACGCAGGATTTTATAAGTTAATCAACATGAACATGACATTTTAATATTTAAAATTCCACTACAATTTTGTAAAAAAACAATTTTAGAATTAAAATATGTTACAGAAGGCATCCTGTTCTATCACGAGTAATAAATTTGAGCAGGAGCCGCGAAACTGCGAGTAGGCGAACGAGAGAATGCTTGAATAAACTTCTGTAATCAGTGTTTCATACTATTTTCTGTTTAATCTTTCATTTACATTATTTATTTATAAAAATAATCATTTTTTTGGATTCAGTTTCAGTATCACGTTTTCCGTATATGCTGCAAACACGATTTTTTCTGTAATCGTCCACAAAAATAAAAAAATATAATACTTATCCATTTAAAATATTTGACATAATTACTTAATGGGTGACTGTGTACTGTATTAAAGCCGTCATTACTACTCCTTTACAAATAAATAAAACAAACATTTTATTTTTCTTGCAATGGTTTAGACATTTTAAGTTTGAGAACATTTAGTTTCCACACGATTATAGAAAATAGGAATTTTTTGGCAGAATTTAGGTTGTTGACAATGATTCGTGTTTTTTATTTTACCAGTTCTTTAGATATTCTCTGTATTTAATCCAGTCGTCCCATTCCCAATTAACAAAATGTCACCAAAAATTGTTCAAAATTTAAACTCATGTCTCAAAATGTAATATTTGCTATTAAGATACTTTTGTAATAAGTGCCCTTATACTGTTCAAGAAATATCAATTTGTAAGTAATTTTGATGCAATTAATATCAATTTTCTTCTTTTATTAGACAGTCACAAATCCATTATAAAAACTCCCCCTTTCTTATTTACTATTCATCTTTCATTAAAATAACTTCAAATAACCCCACATTTAATAACCGTTTACAACATCGCCTGTAGCTCATTCCTACATACCCTGCCTTTCTCTCAGTGTGTCCAACCCTAAACTAGGGGAAAGAACATCCCTTGTCGTCCGTTGTCTAACGAACCTTACACTCCTACCAACTACCAATGTAACATGCAGCGCCACTCCAATTCAGAGGCCGTCAGTGGAACTAATACATTAAGTAAGTAATTAATAAACGAAAATAGTAACAAGAGAATGCTGCGTTTCATCATCTTGTCTTTGTTTGTTGACAAAGTAGAGTTGGACGGTGGTTTGTGAACTGTGGTGGAAAATTTGATTTTTTGTTGTAGAGTAGTTTCTTAATTGGAGATGAGTGAAGTCAAACAAAGAAAATTAGTTATTAAATTAATTAAATTCTCAGTTTATCAGAATAGAAAGGACGTTGTTGTTTTTTGCAAGTTTCCAGTCGAGGTAATTTACTGCAACTTAATAAATATTGTTTCATTAAACAACAAAGTGTACAACAATAACTCAGTAACCAATCATTCTAATAAAAATTTCTTTTGTGGTTTGCACAGTACCTTGAGCCATTTCCAATCATTTTACATACATACACGTATACACACTGATTGCGACAAGTTCAACAAAAGTCTCATAAAATTCTTTCTGGGCGAAGGGATGCTTTGTCACTCAACCTAATCCTTCTTTGGACCATTTTTCACAATATGTTACCATTGTTTTTAGTTTCATTGCAGTTGCAGTATGTCGGTCGCAGTTTTATTAATGAGTAATGTACTATTAGATTACATACGTTGTACATAATAAAATATTTGAATACTTCGTATAGCTTATTTTAATTAAAGATACTTAGTACGTATTTTTCTTAGACAATTGTAAGGTATAAAAATCAATTTAATTTCATTTTTATTTGATTGTATTACAGTATACTTCATTATAAAATGTCCAATCAGAAACGCAAACATCCTTATTGCTTTGCCACGAGTAACTAAAAAACAAATTCATCGAGATAATTATACATCATGTAGTACAGAAGAATACTACAGAAAAAGTATTGAGAGTGAGGACTCGTTTTTCTAAAAATACTTTCAATGCATTTCCTTTAAGTGTTTTACTTCCCCATAATTTAACAACAATGAGTACAGAAGACTTGCAAACATCTACCAAAATATTGTGGCTAAAATACAAAATTATTTTATTAAATATACAAAACGTTAATTCACTGGAAATATTTGTTGCTGAATTAACTATGTGGCGCGCTAAATATCTACGTTTAATTCAATCTCCTTCAAAAGAAATAAATTTAAAAAATGCTGTAGAAATATATTCCTCTATTGACTTTGATGTGTATCCAAATTGCCATACACTACTTGAAATATTATTAAAGTTGCCTATTAGCGTAGCCAGTGCAGAACGTAGCTTTCCCGCTCTTAGAAGGTTGAAGACATGGCTGCGAAATAGGATGACAGAAGACATGTTATTAGGACTGGCACTTATGCATATGCAACAAGATATAGATATAAACATTGAAAATGTAATTAATCGTTTTGCTACTTCAAAAAAAGTAAGTACTGATTTTATAATTTAATTGATTTGTATGTATTAATTTATCCTTTGTTATGCAGTATATTTACATATTATTAGTGGTGGGAACCGGTTCCGGTTCGGTTCGGCTCCGGTTCCAAAATTACCCGGGTACCCGGTTATTTCAATGTGTAATTACCCGGTTCTCGGTTCCGAGTCCGAAACTACCCAGTTCTCGGTTCTGGAACCGAAACTACCCGGTTCTGGAATCGATACTACCCGGTTCTCGGTCCTAGAACCGAAACTACCGGTTCTCGGTTCTGAAATCGAATCTCATCGATTCTCGGTTCTGGAATCGAATCTCATCGGTTCTCGGTTCTGGAATCGAATCTCAACGGTTCTCGGTTCTGGAACCGAAACGTATCGGTTCCCGGTTCTGGGACCGAAAAAGGATGAATCTCGATTATGAAGCTAATAAAATATACGTTACAATCCGTGAATTAGATTTACGTATCATGAATCAATATGTTATGATGAATAAGTCAATTATTTTGAAAGATATTTTTTTAAAATTATTAAATAGGAATAGGTAAACAATTTAGGAAAGTTGGTATCAGATATTCTTATAAACTGATATAATGCAATTCTCTGAAGAACACGTGCAAAAACCAAGTACTTTTTCCCCGACTGCACGACTGGTGTCTTTGTTTAAATTTCTATAGGTTTTGTGCTTTGTAGCCCCTTTCGGTTTCTTTTAATCTTAAAGTTAACTCAATTAGGCATTTTAAAATAATAACCAATTTTTTTTACAAATTATGAGGCACGCTATTTTCACTTCGAAATTTATTAAATGGTGTTATGAAATCCAGAAAATAAGAAATATTCATTTATATTACATAACTGAGAGATCAAAATGTAAAGATTAGAACAGAATGTATAAGTAGGTATAAGTGAAATTCTTGGAAATATCTATTGCTTTATCCCTTAAATTTTATGGCCGCTATTGTCATTACGTAGGTACCGTTATTTGAAAATATAACTCAAGGTCAAGTTACTGAAATAAACCATATTGCATGAAAATTGAAAATATAATATAAAACTGAAATCTGCATTTATTTACTATATTATGTGGTTACATTTTTATTTTTAGCATCCTCTTGCCTTTGGTGTAATAATATTTACACATCATTACAGATATTTTCAATTAAATTACATATAATTTTTTTTAATATTGTTCAATAATATTTCTCAGAAAATATGTTTATTTCTCAAGAATGACGAGGCTAATTTAAAATTATAATTGATTATTCCATAACTCGGATCCGAAGTTCGATTTCACTGCCCGGAACTGGAACCGAAGATCGATTCCACTACTCGGAACCGAAGATCGGTTCCACTACCCAGAACCGGAACCGAAGATCGGTTCCACTACTCGGAACCGGAACCGAAGATCGGTTCCATTACCCGGAACCGGAACCGAAAATCGGTTCCACTACTCGGAACCGAAGATCGGTTCCAGGAACCGGGTACCCGGGTACCCGGGTACCCGGATAGTTTTGGAACCGGGTACCCGGTTCTAAATTTTTCCGGTTCTTGACAGCACTACATATTATTATATTTTTGTTGTCAACATATCATATTTCATTGCTGAAATAAACGAAAAATCGATTACTTGATTTTGTATTTCTGTACCTTCTTTTGAAAAACAAACATGCTTTAAGCACAGAATAAAAACTTATAAAATCTTTATTCTGTGCTTTAAGCTTAAATTAATGAAACATTGCTTCTATTTTATAAAATTGTCATATTTTCATATTATGTCTTTTAATTCGAACGAAGTTAAAGTTTCTTAATTCGCCCCCTCCTTGGACATTTCCTAGATCCGCCCATGTACGAAATCGGCAATTTATTTCATGGAACTGGAGGCAGACATAGTATTTTAGAAAACATACACTTGTATCTATATTTCTAATTCTATATAAATTTATTTATCTTTATAATATTTTGTTTGCAAATCACACACATTCAGCACAATTTCATGTCAAAATTGTGAAAATGCAATCACAGGACGAATAAAATTGTTCAGACATATTTGCATTTATTTATTATTATTTTTAGTTTTATACGCCATTTCTTTAATAATTGTTAGAATATATTTTAATAATCCGTATTACTTTAACTACCAATGTGTAAAAGAAATACTGTTGTTCTAAATAGTAGTCATAGAATATGTTTCTTATGGTTTGCACTGCGCCGCCTTGTCATGTTCTAAATTTTGGCGCGCCCACTCGAGGGTTAATATTAAATAACAGATATATAACTTTTTAAAATGATAGTGCAAATTTAGTTTTTTACGGTCTTAATTTTTTTATTCATTCTAGATTGAACCATGGAATACCAAGATATGCCAAGCAATGGGGTAAGTCCAGAAGGTATGGATTACTTTTGTGTCAAAATCCAAATAATAGAACGATATGTTCTACTATTTTCGACTATTATTTGGATTTTAACGCAAAAGTCATCTCACCCGGTGAGCCATCTCTCCCGGAATTTCCCTACATCACCCGCATGTATGTATGTGGCAACATAATATATATATATATACATAGCAGGCTCTGATATATTTTTCGTATACAAGAAAATGTCTATTTTTTTTACTTTTTTACCTCTCGCTAAGAGAAGTATTGTATTCATGCTAAAAATCGCATATCCAGATTTTAGTGAATAAGCACGTTTTAAGGTCCCTAGAATCCGATTATAACATTTTTACGGTGATGTCCGTATGTGTATGTGTATGTGTATGTTTGTGTGTGTGTGTGTGTGTGTGTGTGTGTGTGTGTGTGTGTGTGTGTGTGTGTGTGTGTGTGTGTGTGGATGTGTATGTGGATGTTGGATTCACGATATCTCAAAGACTTAAGACATTTTTAACTACGAATTCCTCAATCTAACAATAATGGGAAGAGTTGATTAAGTTTTGGTAACAATTGGACAACCGGAAGTAGTAGTTACAAGAAAAAAATCATCTAATTATTATTTATCGAAAATTTATGTAAATACTTATATTAAAGAACGTTAAATTGTTTATTCGATAAATATAAATTCATTATTATATCTTCTATAGATTTAGAGATAAAGAAATGCATATAAAATAATTTGATGTAAAAATTCTCAGATCAAATTACTTCAAGGCAAGAAATTCAAATGTTTGTAATTGACACATAAATGTCCCTGTCAAAAATATTTGTATGCCACTGTCAAAAATATTTGTACATTATTATGAAGATTATGCGAATAAAAAAGTCAACAACGCAAAAGATATATGTAAAAAAGAATATAAAAGGAATTTGCGGAAAAAAAGAAGAATAGTAGAAAAAGAAAATTTCAGGATATTGAATATATGTAAAGATAATGTATGTATTGTACATAATTATAAATATTTTAATATAATATCCCATAGATTTTGCAAATATATGTGAGAATTATTTTGTAGTGAGACATGAATATATGTATTTGTATCTAAAAATATTCTTCGTTTTATATGTACAACCAGGTAGAATATCTGGCGAGTGGTTATGTGCTGGCCACATCAGTTTTTTTTTCTTATTTTTTAATGTGAAAAAGATTTTATTTATTCAGATACACTGAATGTGAAACAAGTCATTTATGTTGTGTTTGTTCAAACAGCCTCATTGTATATTTTACTATAAAATGCAAAATATGTATGTGTATATTTAAATAAATAAATTTAGGTCTATGAATATTTTAGCATCAAATTTAAAACTCATTTATGTATTTAGTAATTAGATTAAATGAGCAAATTTTAACATACACAATAGGATACAAATTCACTTCCTGAAATAAAATATTAATGAAGTCATTATTTTAAAAATTCGTGCGCGAAATTATATTCACATGTAATAAATATTCCCACGTAAAATGCTCATTTACATAGAGATTGATTTATGAATATTTCGTTGTCATTTTAAAATATACGCTATAATATTTTTTTGTTTTATGTGCCGTATGATTTATTTTATTTATTTACGTTGAATTTGAATAAATTATTATATTTTCCATTACTATATTTATATATTTCATGTTGTTTATCAAATTATATTATATTAATATATGATTATATTATAAATAAATATGAAATATATTCATGGAATATTTTATTTATTATACATTTATAAGTCACTAATATTCATAATAATTACACAATGTTAATTTATGGCATGGATCAGCTTATCAATAGGCTCTAATCAAATTATTTTGTTTATTTCCGTACTTAGGTAAATATACATATTATTTTTAATTTTTATTTCCTTATAAAGTTATGCTCGAATTATTAAGAAAAATAT
This sequence comes from Harpalus rubripes, assembly GCA_963082715.1. Taxonomy (NCBI): domain Eukaryota; kingdom Metazoa; phylum Arthropoda; class Insecta; order Coleoptera; family Carabidae; genus Harpalus; species Harpalus rubripes. Next base: position 20,533,289 of record OY720456.1, read on the forward strand.
AAATATTAAATATTTTTTTAGAATTTAATGTAAATATGTTCAAAATAGTTCCTTTGAACAAATAATACCTGCACTACATCACTCTTTCCCTTTATTTCTTAAAAGTTCTGAATCAGTTTTCTTTTGGAATGTTTTAAACTAATTTCTGGGATATTTATAAACTATCAAAGCCGTCAAATTTTTTTTTTATAAACTGCCACAGTTACCATACTAATTATCTACTGGGAGACTGAGAAACTGTAAAATTTCTTTCAGACTGTTCTAAATACAGTCAAAGCTTTCAAACTTATTATTGGTAGATTTAGAACTGTCAAATTAATATCAGATTGACTTCAAAACTGTTACATTATAATTCATGTGGAGTACGATAATCGACTGGTAGCAGAATGGAAAATTGGAAAATGATCGGACACGCAGTCTAATGTAAATAATTTATTTCCTGGCCTACGTTTCGACTGTTACTACAGTCTTCCTCAGGGCTCTAAAATGTATACATGGAAATACAAACATGAAATTTACACTATTAACAAGGTACACTTATTTACATAAAAATTTACAACAAAATATATGAAATACTTTTTTTACTTACAGAAATGGTCAATGATTATAAACGGTAACGTGGGGATCCCCCAAATGACCCAATGGAGATAACAAATTGAAATTTATTAAATATATTGTATTTATATAATATATCAAGTCAAATAATTTTAAGTTGGAACTCAGAGAAAAGTCAAACAACTTTTCTAAAAATTTAAAACGTTCTGAATTTGAGAAAAAACGTGTACTCAAAGATGTAAGAAAAATTTATAACAAGCACAAGAAAGTAAAGTTAAGTCAAGGATTAATTAACATTGTCCAATACGCAAAAAAACCTTCGTATTGGACAATGTTAATTAATCCTTGACTTAACTTTACTTGCTTGTCCTTGTTATAAATTTTTCTTACATCTTTGAGTACACGTTTTTTTCTCAAATTCAGAACGTTTTAAATTTTTAGAAAAGTTGTTTGAGTTTGTTTTGAGTTCTAACTTAAAATTATTTAACTTGATATATTTTATAAATACAATATATTTAATAAATTTCAATTTCTCCATTAGGTCATATGGGGGATCCCCACGTCACCGTTTATAATCATTGACCATTTCTGTAAGTAAAAAAGAGTATTTCATATATTTTGTTGTAAATTTTTATGTAAATAAGTGTACCTTGTTAATAGTGTAAATTTCATGTTTGTATTTCCATGTATACATTTTATAGCCCTGAGGAAGACTGTAGTAACAGTCGAAACGTAGGCCAGGAAATAAATTATTTACATTAGACTGCGTGTCCGATCATTTCCCAATTTTCCATTATAATTCATGTTCATGATTCTCTCTGCTTAATTCCGTATTTTCACTCACAACGATACATAGGTACCTTAAAAAAATAATGACTAAGTTGTAACTAATTTCACTTTCGCAACTTAATTTCAAATGACAGATAATGTTTAAAACACAAAATTTATTTTCACGGATTTTCTTATCAAGAATAATTATAGTGTGACCCCTGTAATAAATAAAATTTGAAAAGATTTACTAAAACTTTGAAATCTATTGAAGGAAAATTTAATAAACAGATTCATTTTGCATTTCTTTTCGGAAATCAGACATGAGAAATACGATACATAATTCTGTATGATTTCTACGGGCATCGAGATATTATGTGATGTTCAGAATATCTGAATGTTCGCAACATACATAATAAACTAGCAGAACTTGTATCAATGCATGCTTTGCTTTGCTTTGCAGGCAGAAAGACAGCACAGGGATTCTAATTTTCCACTTTGCTGAATAGGCTTTTGTATTTAGTTAAGTGCTGTTTTCATACTTTGCAACCGAACCCGACTTCTATTGATTTGTAGTGTTTGTTCTAGATGCACAGAGAAACGGTAACAGATTACTTGACGCAGAGAATGTTTCTCTTATGTACAGAAACGCGATTTTTTGATTTACATTCGAAAGTAGATTAAGAAATTAATATTATTAATGGAATAGATTTGTTCAGAAAATAATGAATTATTATTATCTTGTATGTTGCCACCTGAATGTCCATACATACATATACAGAAGATTCTTAACCTAAGTTTGAAATCGTATAGTAAAGAGTGGTTACTCTACGTACTGAATACATAAAAAGATTCTTTTAAAAATTCAAAAAAATTATTTTGATGTTTTTAAAGCAAATATATTTGGGCCACTGGTTGACTACATACATTCATAGGTATTTTAATTATTATTATCTAATTATGGTTGCCATACGTCCCGGTTTGACAATTTCTTTTTCTAAAACAAAAATTTCAATTTTGTATTCATTAATATGATACCTCACGAGAGTAGCGCTAAAATTTCATTTTATGAAGTTTGTATGTCTTACGTTTTTCGTATTTGGAAGTAAATTTTGCAGATATTGAAGAACATTAATGGATATTCAACGAAGTAGCTTATATTGAACTGAAATTGAAAATATGGTATAACCACTAAAAATCATAATGATGCAGTAATTTATAGTTTTTTATGAGATTTTTTTTACAAAAAAATGATGTTTGAAAGTGATAGAACAAAATTATCTCGAGAAAAAATCTTTAGCCAGGAAAAATGGATTGATATTTTTAAATATTTTTCAGAAATAAATATCTCTCTTTCAATAACGTACAGTAGTTTTCAACGATATCTTAATAAACTGTCACACAAATAACATTTTAAATAGAAATATTACTTACAGTCTTGTAACCTCTACATATTTGCGCAGAATGAAATGTAACTAGAACGTTGCAGCTATCTTCCTCTCAAAGTTTGGTTATGTCGGCTCTAACATCAAATATAAAGTAGTTTTCGACAAATAAGGTTAAACACTGTATACATACCGTGAAAATTTACGTACGCATGCGCATTGAAGTCAAAATGAGCTATAGCGTTCACGATATTTATTTTAACGTTAAGCCGGGGCCTCATATTCGGTATTTGCCGATTATCGAATATTCGCCTTTCGCCGAGTGATGTTCGTCAACTGGCGAGCATATGTCTACAGACATGCGTAGTTTGCAGAGCATTGATTAGCGAGATCTATACAACTATATAAGCAAATATTCGTTCACTTTGACTCGGCTCGAAAAACCGACACGAAGCGGAGTACAGACGAGCACCGAATATTCGCGGCGAGCAGCCGATCTACACATTCGACATTTTGCGAATGTATGCTCAGGATTCGCCGAATTCCGAATGTGTGGTCCCGGCTTTATGTGAAAACTCTCTAATTATTGACGAATCCTCTAAAAAGTACAGGAGGGGGAGGGGCAACCCTGATATCTAATTAATAACGAATGTTGCATGATACCGTAATTTAATTTAATATCATGTTGCTAGTCTAGTTGCTCTCTGTTTTGTTTTCTGTACAGTGCGAATGAGATATTTAGCTGAATGGAACAATTTTGTAAAAATAAGGTAAGTAATTTGGAATAATAATTTTTCAAAATCCTGTTACATATTCATCCAGCTCAAATAATATTAGTTTTACAGAAATTGTATTACGTAATCGCATAATTAGGTGTTTTTATATTATAAAAAGGTAGTAAAGTGAATATTGAAAGAATCTTTTTGTTTCGTGATCGCTACGCTAAGTACTGCATTTCATTGCAATATGTATGTAAGTTTAGAATCACTCTATATAATGGATACTTTGTCATTAAAGAAGAAAAATAAAAAAGATAAAATTTGAGGGTCCGAAATTGAACGAATATTTTGTCGCTGGGGGAGTCAAGTAAACATAGCAATCTAGCTACATATCTTCAAATTATTTATTTTGCATTACTCACTGAACTACAAAACTGCTACATGTAGATATGTGTGCTGCTGATCAAGTTTGGTAGCCCGGTCGATCGTAATGAAATTTTAGACAATTGTTAAGTAGTTATTGATTGATCACCAAAATAATTAAAAATTTCCTCAGTATATCTCTTGCTTTTGATTGGTTAGTGCTTAGCCTTGTTTACTCCTAAACACAATAATATTTCCATTTTGACGTTAACTTTATATCACTAAAGAATGAAGTTGATAGCGCTGCTATCGGCGGCCGGTTTACAATAATAAAAAGAATAAGGTGAAATATGTCAAATATATTCATTTTGTAATAATTTAATGATATGTTGGGCTTGTAAATTCCTTTATGAACAATTACATCGAGGTGTATTGAGGACGTTTCGGCCTAATATGTGGCTATCATCAGCAGAAAAAATATAATATTTAAATACATAATATTGTATATTGTTAAATTGATGACGTCAGAGAGATGATCGTCATCATCGTCAATTTTATTATAAAACATTGTTGTTGTAGCGAGGATAATATTTGGTTATGAATAATAAATAAATAATAAAAGAGTCATATGAAAAAATATAATTCCATGTAGATTAATTTTATATGGGATGTCGATAGATTAATTTTTTTAAGTTGAAGAAGGCTGTCAACGCCATAGTCATATTAATATATATATATATATATATATATATATATATATATATATATATATATATATATATATATATATATATATATATATATATATATATATATATATATATATTATGTATTAAATATTGTAACATAAGACGCCCGCCGTCGCCGCCACTGTAAGCGAGTGTCTATTTATAGCGGTGACGTAATCGTGTTAGTAGCCGGCAGATGTAAACAGACTGGTCGCGACGTGTTTAATTACTTCCGGTCGCCTGAACCTTTTGTGTTCATTGTTATTACGTGTTCGAATATTCTAGACCGTTCTAGAAAATAATGGCAGCTGTATATAAGGGACGTAGCTATGCTCGGGAGTTAGTTCAGTTGAGTCCCTGATCATACAACATTAGTTATGTGATCAGGGGTTGACTTACATAGTGCAGTTCCATTAGTGAAGACGGACAGACACTTACATTAGTGCAATTAGCAGAGTTAGTTAGTTCAGTTGAGTCCTTGATCACACAACATTAGTTGTGTGATCGGGGGTTGACTTACAGTGAGTTAGTTACATGGAGAGACATAGAGATGTTCATATAGAGTGATAGTGAGTTTGAGAAGCACAGCAGTATCGTGGTGAGCGTATGCAGTTGGTGTCGAGTAGGTACTCGGGAAGTTACTAGTATATTGGGATAGCTGCGGATGTAAATACTCGGTAGTATTGACGAGTATTGGGAAGCTATAGTGTGCAAGAACAGTAACGGCGAGTCGGAATGTTACTGGTATACCGGGATAGCTGTTAAAGAGAATACTCGGAAGTGTTGAAGAGTACTGGGAAGCTAGGTATATGGGGACAGTAACGGCAAGTGGAAGCTAATACTCGACATTGGTGTTGAAGATTATGGCATACGGATAATTGGTGATACTGAGGCTGTGGAAGGAGTGAAAGAGTTACATAAATAAACAGACAGTGAGGTGAAAAGTGTGACTTCTGTCCGAGCAGTTGAATATACAGACGCTGTTGAGTATATTGTTAACTTTATTAATGAATGGATGTGAGCCAAAATACCAAGAAATACACAATCAAACAAGATTATAACTTTTAATATTTTTCCTTTAAGCTGACATACATTTATACTTTTCAACCTTTTATAACAACAATTACTTATTGTTTCTATGGTTACAATATCAACTGAACATTTTCATAGAATATTAAAATCAAGTATTCAAACTATTTCAATACTCCCACTTTTGAATACCAGGATTTTAATTTTCTACATCTACATTACATATTGATAATGATTTACAATTTTCTTTAAATTTTACATGAGAAAGTGCTTTAGTTAAGAAATCTGCTAGTTGTTTACCAGAAGGTACATATAACGGTTTTAGCACATTGGTCAAAGCACATTCTCTTACATAATGATACCGAACATCGATGTGCTTGGTCAGTTTGTGATGTTCTGCGTTGTTTATCAATCTCAGGGCACTCTGGTTATCCATAAACAATGATGTTGGTTGGCACACTGGTACTTGCAGTTCCTGAAACAAAGAACGTAGCCATACAATTTCTTGAGATGCATTGGATGCTGCCACATATTCTGCTTCTGTAGTAGAACGTGCTACACATTTTTGTAGCTTAGATGACCAAGTGATAGGTCCATTCGCTAGAATGCTTATGTATCCAGTTGTTAATCTGCGTGTATCAATGTTACCAGCAAAATCAGCATCTGAATAAACTTTCAGATTAAAATTTTCATAGCTATATTTTATTCCATAATTTTTGGTTCCTTGGAGATAACGAAAAATACGTTTTACTGCTTTCCAATGTTCTATTCCGGAGTTATTTAGAAATCTGCTGACTTGACTGACGGCATACAGTATATCTGGTTTTGATACAATTGCTGCAAACATAAGACTTCCAACAGCTTCACGAAATGGTACATTTTTCATTTCATCAATTTCAGATTTTGTTACTGGACACTGTCTCGTACTTAAATAAATGTTTGGATCAGCAGGTATAGCATTTGATTTGCAGTCTTGCATGTTAAATTTCTTCAATACATTGCAAATGTAATTATTCTGATGAATAAACATTGTTTTGAGTTTTCTATCTCTTTTAATTTGAAGTCCAACATAAATTTCAGGATCACTGATTTTAATTTCAAATTTCTGTTTCAATTTGTCAAGTAAAGTAAGTATGATTTCTTCATTTTTACTCATTACAAGTCCATCATCGACATATAGTGCTATATAAATTATGTCGTTTTCTATTTCACCTTTAAATACACATTTATCTGCTTCTAATTGCTTGAAATTGAAGAGTTTTAGAAAATTGACAAATTTTTCATTCCAGCAACGAGGTGCTTGTTTTAATCCATAGAGACTTTTGTGTAATTTACATACAAAAGAAGGATCTTTTTCTTCGAATCCCTGCGGCTGTTCCATGTATATTTCGTCCTTTAAATCACCATATAAAAATGCTGTTTTTACATCAAATTGTTTTATTTCTAGATCTTCTATTGTTGCTATCGCCAGTAGTGTACGAATTGAATCATATCGTGCAACAGGTGAAAAAGTTTCACTATAGTCAATGCCTTTTTCTTGTAAATAACCTTTTGCAACCAACCTTGCTTTATAACGATCTATAGATCCATCTGTTTTGTACTTTATTTTATAAACCCATTTACATCCAAGTGTATTTCGTCCTTCAGGAAGTTGTTGAAGAGTCCAAGTATTATTTTCATTTAATGATTTTATTTCTTCTTCCATTGCTAACTTCCATTTTTGAGAATCTTTGCTTTTCATTGCATCTTCAAATGTTCTTGGATCTTCTGAAATTATTGATGCGCAGGCTAGTATAAATTCTTCACTATACAGTAAAGGTTTACGAATTTGACTACGATCTCTAAGTATTCGTTTTTGTGGCTCTTCAGTTTCTTCTTCTGATTTTACTTGTTCAGCCTTCTTCGGTTCATTCTCTTGATTTTCTTTTTCGGTAACTAAGGTTATATAATTATTATCGGTTTTCATTTCTATCTGCTTATTCTCCATAAAAATGACGTCTCTAGTAACTGTCACTTTTGACGTTTTCGGATCAATCAAACGATAATTATTACTGTCTGTATCATAACCTACAAAGATAAGTTTTTCTGACTTACTGTCAAATTTTGATCTCCGCTGTTTAGGTATATGTGCGTAAACTTCTGTACCAAATATCTTCAAGTGGTTTAATGTAGATTGCTTTCCTGTCCACATTTGATATGGAATTTCCTTATCTAAGTTACGAGGTCTTCTATTTAACGTATATACACACGTATTGACAGCTTCAGCCCAATAGTTTGTAGGAAGATTTGCTGCAGAAAGCATTGTTCTAGCCCCTTCAACTACTGATCTGTTCTCTCGTTCTATTCTACCATTTTGTTCTGCAGTATATGGCGCTGTAAATTCATGTATAATTCCTTTTTCTTCAAAGTATCTTCTAAACTGTTCATTTACAAATTCTTTGCCATTATCACTCTTTACTCTTTTGAGTTTGTTTCCAGTTTGATTTTCTATTAGCCTGTGAACTTGGAGAAATATTGAAAAAGCATCAGATTTATGTTTAATGAAATATACCATCTTGTAAGATGTACAATCATCTTTAAATAATATAAAATAATTAGCTCCACCAAGAGATGGACTGGACATTTTACCACAAAGATCCATATGAATAAACTCACCTGGACTATGAGCTCGATTAGGATTATTATGAAAAGGAAGTCGATGGCATTTACCTTGTTTACAATGTTCGCAAAACAAATTTTCAGTCGTTTTTATTTTAAGTCCAGGAATCATTTCTTTATCTGCCATTTCCTTTAAAGATTGAAAATTGACATGTCCTAATTTCTCATGCCATGACATAATTGTATTTGACATTGACACATTAGCTTGATCTGGATCCTTTATTACAGTTTTAAATAACATTTTATAACATTGATTTGCTAGTTTTATTCCAGTAGCTAATAATTTGTTACTATAGACTTCCATATTATTTTCTCTGAATGTTAGCTTATAGTTTCTACTTGTCAGTGCTCCCACTGAAAATAAATTCTTTCGTAAACTAGGGACATATAGAACATTTTCAATAGTTCTTGGCTCCCACTTGCCCTTGACCAAGGCGAGAACTTCTATTGAACCAAAACCTTCAACTTTAATTTGTGTATTGTCACCTATTTGTACCATAGTTGAATTGTTTTCAAATTCTGAAACTGTTTTAAACCATTCTTTTCGATAAGACATATGTCTCGATGCAGCACTGTCCGCTAGCCAATCGTCTTCACTTACTGGTAAGTTCATATTTTTAAGTTCGACACTTAAAGCTGTATGATGATTTGTTTTGTCTTCAATCTTGTTTTTATTTATTCTGTTTTGATTTGCTTGTCTTTTCCAACACTCAGATTTGAAATGACCTTTCTTTTTGCAATAAAAACATTCTATATTTTTCTTATTCTGAAATGAATTTTGATTACTATTTGTCTTCTTATCCCTTTTAATTTTTAATGCAGAAAAAGCTGTTTCCATTTCTTCGGATTGCGACAATCGCTGCTCTTCTTTAAGTAATCGTGCAGTTAAATTATCATACGTTTGTTTCTGCTCGTCGTATGAGTCCCAAGCAGTAATGAAATTGTTAAACTTTAGTGGTAAACTTCCTAAAGCTTTGGCAATTTTATCAACTTCAGATACTCCTTCACCTATATCTGAAAGAGATTGTGCTAATGAGTCTATTTTGCTTAAGTGTTGAGCAATATTGTCAGTGGTAGACATTTTATAACTAAAAAATTCCTGTTTAAGTTGAATTTTATTTATTGCCGATCTTTGCTCATGTATCGCTTTTATTCGACTCCACATATCTTTTGCTGTATGACAACTTATTACTGTTTGTAACTGTTCATATTCCATACTGGAGGAAAATGAGTAGCATAGCTTTCGCATTAAGTTTATCCCACTCTTGTGTTTCAGCTAATTCCACTGGACGACTCTTTGTTCCATTTATTACCTCAAATAGATTAGATTCAGATTTGAACATAATTTCCATTTGATATTTCCATAATTGGAAATTTTTACCGTTGAACTTTTGTATTTGAAAATGCTTCAAATCCATGTTTGATTTATTTTTGCTCAATCACATTAAATTGTCAAAAGATAGTTTACTGCCACGTTCCTGGGCCCATAACCTGTTAACTTTATTAATGAATGGATGTGAGCCAAAATACCAAGAAATACACAATCAAACAAGATTATAACTTTTAATATTTTTCCTTTAAGCTGACATACATTTATACTTTTCAACCTTTTATAACAACAATTACTTATTGTTTCTATGGTTACAATATCAACTGAACATTTTCATAGAATATTAAAATCAAGTATTCAAACTATTTCAATATATATAAATGCTGTGGAGGTCGGTAGGCGGACAGTTGAACATGATATAAGTATATAGTGATATAAATATCGCGTAAACAGTCTACAAGAGTCTGCAACAAACCGGCAGTCTAAGATTGGAACGCGTAGTGAAATAAATAATTTGTAATATCGTGGAAATAAATAGTAGTGTTAATTGGTTAAATAAATAGTGTTAGTGTTAGTGTTATATAGTTAATTATAGTTTTAATCTTAATTAGTTTTTAATAATTGTTTAATATTAATTAATAGTAACTTTATTTATAGTTTAATAAACACTTCATTTTAATTAGTAATAATTGTCTAATATTTACACTTCACCCAGATAAATAAAAACGTTGCAATATTATATTTTTTTCTGCTGATGATGGCCGCATATTAGGCCGAAACATACTCAATAAACCTCGATGTAATTGTTAATAAAGGAACTTACAAGCCCAACATATAATTAAATAATAATCTTCAGTTTCCCACATATCCCATCAACATTTTGTAATAAGTAATAATATACAAATAATAATATATTTTACAAAGAAAAAATATATTTTTTTATTTTGGTTCTTTAATATGTACTTTATGAAACCCATTTGGATGTCATAAAGTTCTTCTTCAACCAAAATTGAAATCCCTGGACATGAAATAACGTACATTTTTTGAAAAAATGACCAAAATAGAAAAAATAGTATAAAATACACGTTTCATAAGACATTTGAGAGTACTTGTCCCCTTAGAAAACTCGCGGCAAGCCGCTCGTTTCTAAAAATGACGCGTGCGCTAAAATCATGTCTTATGAAACTTGTATCTTAATGTACTATTTTATAAATGTACTATGATACCAGTGTTAAAAAGTGACAAAATACAAATTTAAATGAAAAAATTGTGTTTGTAGAAAAAAAATAGTGTATGATATAGGTACGTGTTAAAAATGATTATTTTGTTCGACGGTTTGGAACACACTGCATTTAGCCAATCACTAACCCGAAAAATATATGTTCTATCTCGCGCAATGCTCCATTCCATGTAAATTAAATTCTGTGATATCCGCAGTCAAAAACAAACTAGTTAAAAAAATTATTGCACTTACCACTTTGTTAGGGACTGATAGTTCAATAATTTAAGTTTGTTATCAATATTTTTCTCATTTGTAGTAAATCTGACCTTTGAATTTACTCTTCCTGGTGATAAATAGTGATTAAAGAAATTTTTATCCGTCTTCATCATTGTAGTATTACTTAGAAGAATCGAAATTTTAGTGAATAAGTATCATTTTATACGCAGGTTCTGGAAAAAGTACTTTATCTTCCTTTATTTTCTATATGTGGTGTACATATAACATATCTACACAACAATTATAAGGTAATTATATCCTTTCGTACAATTTCACCCTATCTGCCCTTACGAAGTACAAACCACCACCTAGTAGTGCACTATCTTCTACTTACTCTATATACACGTATTGAGCACAATTCACAGCCCTGCATACAGTGACCCCAGCGCATAGAACATGCAGCACGCATGCTGGTGTAATCACCAGAGCTATCGAGGGGCCCCACAGGACCCTAGGGTATAGTGCCATGAGAAGGCGTAACTCATGGGAGGATCGGGATCGATGAGTCAATGTTGTGGGTTGTTTGTCTGGTGGTGAATAGTGAAAATGTATAGAGTTTTTTATGATGTATAAAGCATCATTTCTACCGAATGTTTTAATGCTTAATGCATAATAATTTGTGCATACTTGGATACCATTTCCAGTTACTTTGTTTATTGAGTAATTCGACAGAAATGTCACATTTTTTGTCCTTTTTATTTTTAACTTTAGCAGACTATCATTGCAGCATTAATTCTTATTTTTTTAATATGTCATATACATAAATTTCTGTATCTACATCATATCGAAAAATTAAAAAAAAATTATAAAATAGACTGACAGTTAATATGAACTATATTATAAAATTAAGAACGACAGATGATATGTACGTCCATTTCACAATTACGCTTAGGCCTTACGCCGTAAACCTTGGAGTTTGCAGACTTTTGTTCTTACGTACTGTTCTTAGTTCTTAAGTATTAAGCCTTATGCATAGCTGGAAATGGTAGTACACGTTGCCATATGATAAACATTCTTACGCATTGCGCTTAGGTATTAATTATTCTTATTACGCATTAGGACATTCGATGAAAATGAGCCTTAAGTTTCGAAAAGGGCACACGTAATTAAATGGTATGAAGTAAAAGTTATTCACAAGTGTGAAAATAGCATATTATTTTATGAGTAAAAAAGTTTGGGGTAGGAGAAAAATAATACAAAATAACAAACAATCTAAACAGCAATAAAAAATAGAATAAGAGAGCCAAACAAACAATTAACAATTAAAGCATTGCACATAGGAGTTAAATTACTTTTATATATTTGTTTAGTTATGCTACCGTGTATTTATAAAATTAGAACTAACTTCGGGTTTACATATTAAATAAGCTTAGAATTTCGTTACCCTTACACTGAGCACAAAATTTAAGTTACGTTGGTACAACCGGCCATTATACCATTTTGAAGACACTCCACTTCGCTTATGAAACATTTTTGAATATAAATGATTTAATTATTTTAGACTCATCATTGTGATATTCTAAGCACAAGACACCCAAGTTATAAATAATTTAGGCATAAAAATTCATCGTAGTAGATAAATATTAGAACTCAGTAAATAATAAGAATAGAGAATGTTCCAAGGTTATTACCAAATAATATACACTCTAAGGGTTGAAACCAATAAATCTAAATCTCTTTTATCACGAAATACAAGGCAATACGTAGTTTCGGTTGTAAATACTACCTATTTTTTGCAAACCTCTGGTGTATAGGTTCAATAATCAAATATTTTTATTTGTTCTTTGTTGAAAATAGGATTTTCTTGAAATTTTTATTCGTGTATCAAGTTCTTCAAACATTGAACCTTTCGAAGTTCTAGGGTCCACTAAGCTTTATTCAAAAAATGACCAAAAACTACAATTCCTTGTAGTCATACTATTGTTCATAAAAAAATCTGATGTGGCCAGCACATAACCTCTCGCCAGATATTTTACCTGGTTGTACGCATAAAACGAAAAATATTTTCTAATACAAGTACATATCCATGTCACACTACAAAATAATTCTCACATATATTTGCAAAATCTATGGGATATTTTAATATAAATTATGTACAATACATACATTTTCTTTATATTCAATATCCTGAAATTTTGTTTTTCTACTTTCCTTTTCTTTTCTTTTCCTTTATATTCGTCATTTTTACGTATATTCTTTTGCGTTGTTGACTTTTTTTTATTTTCATAATCTTCATAATAATGTACAAATATTTTTGACAGTGACATTTATGTGTCAATTACAAACATTTGAATTTCTTGCCTTGAAGTAGTTTGATCTGAGAATTTTTACATCAAATTATTTTATATGCATTTCTTTATCTCTAAATCTATAGAAGATATAATAATGAATTTATATTTATCGAATAAAGAATTTAACGTTCTCTAATATAAGTATTTACATAAATTTTCGATAAATAATATTTAGATGATTTTTTTCTTGTAACTACTACTTCCGGTTGTCCATTTGTTACATACACACACGCACACGCACACGCACACACACACACACACACACACACACTCACACATATGGACATCATCGTAAAAATGTTATAATCGGATTCTAGGGACCTTAAAACGTGCTTATTCACTAAAATCTGGATATGCGATTTTTAGCATGAATAATCATCAGAATGATTTCAAGTTGATGCTATGATCAACATTTAAGAAAATTTTGCAAAACCAAAACTCTATTACGGGATACCTTTAAATATAGAACGTTTTCCTTCGTCCATTACATTTCCAACAATATGTATGCCCAACACTATCCCTTAATTCATTCCTCCCTTCAGTTGCAGATTGGCTGATGACACAAACGACGCATGTAACGTGTTTATTGATACCCATTTTTTCTTTATCGTTCCAGGGGGTAAAAATATCACGGGCCGTTGCTCGCTGCTTACCGTCTCTGTCTCTTGCGGCAATGGGGAGAGAGGTACCGGTGTGAGGGTATAATGACTTAATTTTTGTGCGCTACCTCTATGATTGTGATATGGGAGGAGAATTAACGCTGAGTTATTGCTCGCATTAAGATTGCCCTTTAAGATTAGGAGGGAGGCACGTGAATAACCGAGCATTGTTTTATGGTAACTAGACCAGCCCCCAAGTCTGCGGTATTATTTATTAGCCTGTAAAATTGTTAGTGCAGCCCTAGAATATTGATTTAGGAATTTACACGGGAGTTTAGATTATGTTGTTATCTTTGGTTTACTCGTAGGTGAAAATATTAATTCATGATATCACTCTATATGCGAGTACATAGGTACGAATATATAATTTTATTATCAAGAAAATGAGGGTTATAAACGCTAGTCACTTTCGTCACTACAGCCTACAAGAGCTATCATAGTTTTCTGGAAGCAGATTCATTATCTCATTTTCTATGAGGTACATTTTTCCTAGATTCATGGTTGAGTCTTCTAACTAAACTTGAGCATAAACTAGTCCAAAGGTTCCCCGACTTCTTCGCTGAGAGTAGGTATATACAGAATGTTTACGTATTCCGCTTTTATTTTTAATGGGATACTACAGCTCAAAAGAAGGCTATAAATGTTAAAACACCTTTGTGTTATTGTGTTGCGACTAGCGAACATGGACCTATTACATGCTAATGACTTTGTGACGTCATTTATATGCCATCTAGCGGAATTTATCTTAATCATTGTGTGGGTGACACCATGTAGCCAGATAACTAGAATGATATAATATAAATTTATACTTGTTAAAATTATGAAGAAAACTGCAAAAATAATAAATATTGTATCTGTAATGCTAACAGAATTGTATTTTATAATAATTATTTATATAAAAGTGTTTCGTAGTCGAACCAAAACAAAAATTGCAGCCTGAGGGAAGCGAAGGTTGCAATCGTTTGTGTTCGACAAAGGACTTTCAACACGTGTTATACACACTATTTTTTCTACTTCTGCAAAAAAAAATGAATAATTTTTGTAAATAATTTGACATTTATTATTTATTTTTGTACTTGTGATGTGTATCTATGACAACAATAAACATTGTGTACAACTTTCATAAGTAAAATTCATTGGTAGGATACCGTTGCGTGCTGCAATTAGTCTCTTTCAGCATCAAACCAAAAAATTGCATTTTCAGAGCAGGAGTAGAAAAATATATACAGGCTGTAACCAAAAAACCAAAATCGGGCCATAGGCGTTTAATATGGGAAAACAGTTTTTCATAGTGCAAAAGTGGCCTATTAATTTTAGACAATAATGCTTTAAATAAATATTTTAGGAAATTGAAGTAAATTAAGCATGGTGATCCGATATAAAAATACTCATGGGTATCATTTGACCTTTAGCGTGTCAAGTTCGCTGTGATGAGACCTATGAATAGAAGCGAGTTGCGTTTTGTCTCGGGGATGCTTACATGGACTCAGTAAGGCAGTAAGACATGCCCGGCCTTAGATGATGGAAATTGGGGCGGCCGGGAATCAAACCTGGGACAATAGGTAGACGCGCTGACTAATGACCTGTGTAGGGTAAGGCAAGTGGAGTGCTCTAAAATGTAGCCAGGCTGAATTCCCACAGCCACAAAACCATTAGAAATAGAAAAAAAACCTTTCGCTCTCTCACTCGTGTCATACAACTCTTACCAAAGACTTTTAATAACTCCGTTAGACCCCGCGTGCTATCGTTTGTTGTAAAGCAGAAACATAAAGCAGTGGGGCAAAGAGAATAGACGCAGCTTGTAATGCGGGTTGCGTAAACTACGCATGTAAACAAAAGTGATAGCTGCTATAATTTTAATTTTGAAGGAAAAAAAATGTTATTTTTTATTACTAGATTCCTGAATAGATATCACATCAGGAAAATTAAGTATGGTTAAAACTGCATCTTTTCTCAGGCGATTTCCAACGAAACAAGATGTGAAATGTTTTGAACATATTATATAGAGCGCTATCAGATATGTGCGTTTGTTGGCCTTGATAAGCAGATAATTAATGAGTCAAAATTTCAAGATTTTTTTAGTTCACGTAATATATTTGTCAACAGGAGTGTGGAATTTTCTTACCGAGGAAAATAAACCACATGAAATTCGAAAATCATGAAATATCGAAATAAAAAATTATGACATTCTAACGGGCCCCCATATCTATTTTCCAAGGCTTACTGGGTCACATAACTGCTCGCGCCCAATTCTGAAAAACTTGGATGGAACACAATTTTCCCTTTGGATAGCTTATATCTTATATTCTTTCATTTTTTCTACCTAATCGACTGGCAATCTGTAAAATCATTATGAGTTTCTGATCTACTCTTAATATGTCTTGTGGAAAACTTACGTATGAAATGGTAAACGTACTTTCTTCGAAGTCGAAAGCTCTTAGCACTTCGGTACAATACAGCGATGAACCATGATAATTTATGAAATTCACGAAATGCACAAATCAAAATAAACTCATCTAACCTTACTCTTCAATAATCACTTGACAGAACGGAAACAAATACAATGTAAATATGAAAACTATGCATCACGCATTACCAACTGGGGTTTTCCCTCCGTTCCCCGCCGTCACTGCGCCGTAGGGAGTAACTACTTCACAACAAACTATCTGCAGTATACGGCATGCGAGGTCTAACGAAGTTATTAAAAGTCTTTGACTTTTACAAGGTGTTTTAACATTTATTGCCTCCTTATAAATATAAAAACAAATGTCTGTAAACGCTTTATGTACACAACTGGAATTTCTATGAAGGTAATTCGAAAAGTAAGAGAGCATATTGGCAGTAGCATATCAGAAAAATTCCGTCCACTCCCGTGCAGGGAAGAAACATTCTTGTTGAGGTTGTAGTAAATTAGAAATTAGAACAGATAAAATGGCAGCGTGTATATTACGCCGATGCTGTTAGATATTTGTACCATTGAGGAACATTGAAGAAATGCTGAGAAGTTTTGTATATTCATCAAAGAATTTTACACAATATGATAATGAGCAAAGAGACGTTTGAAAATGGACGAACACCGGTGACGATTGCCATTTCCTTTTGACTTGTGATTTTCTAAATCGTGATTTTTTCGAATCATGATTAAAAATAATATCAAGAAAACAACAAACTGAAATAAATAAGCACTACCCAATGTCAAATAGACAAATTATATTCCGTTCACCGAAACGAAAGAATGTGGAATTAATTCTTAAACAGAAACAAGGCATTTTATTGATCAAAAGAGGATAATTTTGGAGACGAATCAATATAATGACTTGTGTCATTTCAAGAATTAGTTCCACATTCTCTCGTTTCAGCAAAAGAGTATAGCTTAATTTATTTAATATTAATCTACTGCCATGTGTCAAGTAAGTGTGAAAGCATTGAAATCGTTCAATAATAGATTATTAAAGAGTGAGGTTGAAGTACAGAAAACTAGGAAACATGATTCTTCTAAATCATGTTCACTCTTATCATGTAAATTACGTTTCAAAACCTAAAAAAATACGGCTATGACCTAAAAAATGTGCAATTTTTGTCAGTAATATTTTCCTAATGTAATAAGGCTAGCGTTACATTACGAGTTGTTGATTAGGAAACGTATTACTTAGACATCATTTTATATGTGGCTTATATAACAGCAAGCTACTATATTTCGCATTTTCTATTTGTGTATAAATCTAAAATTTAGCTATGAACATCAATAATAATGGCGAATGAAATTAAATAACCCAATAATATCAAAGTAATAATTCGGAGTATGATATTTGATGTAGCCTTAGGTAATAACATAATTTACATTGATGTACCTATTGATATGATGCGTGCTAGTATTTTATGTGTAATTGGACATATTATGAAACAAAGCTGGACTAACAAAAGATAATTAAAGTGAAATAGCTTTATGATCAAAGCATATAACTGAAATAACTATCCCATTATATTTTACACATTCTACCGATTTTGGATGACAACTTTATTTAATGACTGATTATTTCAAATTACATTTCTATCGGTAATGCCACTATTTAATCATTATCTGTATAGCAATTAATTTTGATAACCACAAATATCATAGTGCATAATTCTATTGTGGACTCGATATACTTATAAAATTGAAAAATATTTATAAATTATGAATTATTATCCTCCTAGATATGTAACGTATAACATTTTATTATATATATTTCAAATTGATACTTTGGGGTAACGTAGAATAATTATTTATATAAATTAATTAATTCTTGCATCGATGATCCTTTATCTCTTTCTTTCCGTGTACCCTACTCGTTTACCAGACATTACACTCCTTTTTATTTACCATCTGTGCGCACTAATATAGCTTTACGCTCGCCTATAAATAATCTATGCAAAATTTACAACTCTTTATGTTCATCTTTTGATATTTTTGATAATAATGTTAGTAAGATTCTTCATTATATTAAAATTAATATTAAAAATATTAATTTATGTTTCGACGATACCTACATGGTTGATTTCACACAACATAATACATTATTATAATATAGTCCGTAAGTATGTGTATTATACGTAAATTCACATGTGTAACACTATGTTTTTCCATAAACTGTCCTGATGAAGCTGCAACAGGAAGCAAAACGTTGACTTTTGACTAAATAAAATTTTACTTCTTGACTGCATTCATAGGCGCCCACAGGGGGGGGGGGTCGAAAGGGTCGACTGACCCCCCTTTCATTTATGGACTGTATCCATTTTTAAAAATAAAATTATAATTTAATTTTTTCATTTCAATGTATCATTGTATTTTTTAATAATTACTGGTAATATTTTCTTATATTTTAATCAAAAATTTATTACATACTATCTATTACTAGGTACGAAATAGCTGAAGTGTCAGAATGAGGAAATTATGTTATGTACTGTTATTATAATTATTACATTATCTTCGGTGTTGTATTTTCTTTAATATGCCGTAGTTTATTCTAATTATTTTATGATCACGTTCTTCTCCAAACATTCACAATTATCGATTTTACTGTTATATAGAAATAAAGAAATTTATATTAAAAGTACCTAGGTATGATTAGGGTTGCCGTATTTTGTGAGGAGCGCGAATTAATTAACATTTAATTATTATACATTTTATTTTGAGCAGTTCAATAGAATAATTATATTGTTACTCAGTAATATATTTTTTGTGCAAACGGACGCGAAATTAGCATTTCGCAGCCGCAATACAGGCCGCGAAATTAAATTTCGCGACCGTTGTTATGGTAACGGCCGCGAAATTCATTTCGCGGCCGTTGACATGGTAGCGGTCGCGAAATCAGGTAAATAATCACTTTGACATTTGAGAATTGCATGGTTTTGTTTATTAAATGTTAATCCCATAGCCACCTTGAAACCTAACTTTCTATTTACAATGGAACTGTTTAAAATTAATAAAATTTATAGTAACATACGAGTCCGCGAAATCCTTTAGCTCCCTCGAGATTGTCTTGCCTCGGCCGCAAGCGGCCTCGGCGACAATTTTTCTCTCGGTACGCTAAAGAGTGATTTCGCGGCCTTGATAACTATTAATTTAATGCAACATTGTATTTTCAGATTGTCTGTTTCTTTAGTTATTGCTTATGCTCGCATCTCGCATCATAAAGCCTATTAGAAGGGGCAATTCTACGCTTTTAGAGCGTACATACGCATTTTCGTCATAAAATATTGATTTTAATTTTTTAAAAATTTGTTAAATTTGCTTCATTGTAAAGAACTCTATATTATCTTACTTTGCACTAAAACACGTTTGACCTTGGAAATTATCAAAAATTCGCCTGCGGCGCATTTTATTCTTACAACAAAAATATCGAGCCACCTTGTAAAAGAGTCTATGGGCGCCCATGACTGCATCCCTGCTTAATTCTTTTATCCATCACTTATCCAGTCGCTTATTATCACTCAGATTAAAAATATTAATTTATAATATAATGCTTAATTTATTGTAACATTGTTATACATTATTTGTGTGTATTTATATTCCTTGTCCAAGTAAGGGTTTGTAGCCTGTTGGACATTGTATTTATATAAATAAATAAGTACCTACATTTAATATGGGAAATATTTTCGAATCAAATGACACAATTATTATTTTTAAAACCATGTAAGTACTTTATGTGCTTTAGCACTACTTTTTATTATATATTTCATCGTACTATCATAAATTATTTCTACTCTATATTAATAAAAAATTGGCACTCAAATTCAAATTTAGATTTCTCTTAACAAAGTTGTACACAATGTGAAACTAAATCTTGGATACGCCAAGCCTACTCTGCAAGAGTTTAAAGGACATAATATTAAGTAGACATAGCGCGGACTAGAGACACTGTTCTTAGGCTAGGCACACTACTAGTCAACAATCACACAGATAATCATAAAATAGTCCAGTCGACTTCAACTTTCTAAGTAGAAATTTATAAGCTGACTCTTTTAACGCGGGATTCCACCACATACACTTATTTGTATTCTGTGAAGATATTGACATGACTTTACCTAGAGTATCCCAATTATCCTTTTAGTTCTCCTTATCCTTATTTAGTTGAATTTAAAATCTTGGATTGTTTTTCGGATGACTTCCTATTTCTAAAGCTTTTCTTTTGTGTGATTAAGTGTTTCAGAAGTGTTGCTTTTATTATTTCTTCTATTTTTTGGCCCTGTTTTCCGGCTTTGAATTAATACTGATTTATTTTCAAAATGTTGATGCAGTCTCAACTTATAATTTTGTTTTGTCATTTCAAAAAATTAAAAATGTTAAGCATTAAGCAATTTTATAATATAAAACATACCTAATAATTTAAGCTGGTCACTGATCTCTATGTAGAATAAGAATTTCAAATAAGGTATTCCAAAGCCTAAATGGGCTACTTGCGTACCATTTTTTTATTTAATATATAAAGAGACGATAAAAACTTGCTACCCATATTTTCTCTTTTAACGAAATATTCATTAATTGACCAGATAATGAAATTTGATTATTTCAATTACCGCCATGTATGACGTAGAATTATGCCAAACCATTTAAGCCGTAGAGTCATAGCATCGGTACGCCCCGTAGCAACGGCATGTGCGGGTAATTTAAACATGACAGATCATCTGTTTGACGTTTGAAGGTTAGTATTTTAGATTGTCAAAATCCTGCTTAAGAAATCGAAATACGTAATAAAAGTAACAGAAACCACGCAAATTGCAAATAATGAACAAGAGAAAGAGAGAGAAAAATGAACTAATGTCAAAATCAAATTAAAACTCGTACCCGCACGCCATCTACATGTTAAATTCTTAAACATGTTTCCCTTGCTCCGGTTCAAAATAATGACGTCAGAGAAAATGTTCTTTCTTAATATACTAAAAACCATATATTTTTTTAATAAAATTTATATTTTTGATATTCGTTTTCAACATGTCATTAGGTATATAGTGATGATTATCAGATTTTCAGTACCACGCAAGTAGCCCATTATAAATCATAATTATGCATATAAAATTCCGTCTGATATGTCAAGCTTAAAATTTAAACATTTCCATTTTTCAAATACCACAAAAATGCCATGCGATACCCTCTCTATGATAGTATTGAGAGACCGCCAGGTGAAGCATGGTAAGCATCACCCGGTACAGATATGTCATTACAAAATCAGCGAATAAAATTGCGAACTGGCGCACCTACATATACGAATGCATATTTATTTAACAGATATTAAAAACTAAAAGCAAAAATGTTATCGTTACTTATTATTAAGGTGTAATGTTAATACGAGTACGAGAATATTCCATTATACAATTTCGCTCTACAAATTGCACATGTATTATTCTATCCTGTCCTGTCAAAAATCTTCATCCATTATATCATTTACCTATAGATTTTGTGCCTTCATAGATCTGAAATTTTGCAAACGTCAAAATTTATTGGCAAAATATTCTTTTTATAAAATCAACCAGGTTTACAATAAAATTTACAGTTATAAAAAAGAAAAATAAATTTGTAAAGTATTATTCACGAAAGATGACTATTCAGGTCATTTATGAGCCATCTGATATAATATTACTTGCATTTCGTACCCATAGGCGTGCAACGAGAAATATTTATGGGTACATTTTAACTGAAAAAATAAATGTAATAAATAAACGTATTCGTTTTAAATAATGCTTTTCTGAATCTTCTTCACCTACGTTTTTGCATAAAACAAAAACATAAGGCGATTTCGGGCGACAACCGTTCACTTGCGGTATGTTGCGTTCAGGTACGTTCACACATTCGGGCGCTAGGAATAACATACCCGGTATGCTTGGATCAGTGCTCACAGCTGAACGGGTTTACGAGTCGGGTCAGCTCTCTGTTCACTATTTCTATCTCTTTTTATCATGTCTTTTTTGAAATGTCAAAAGTCAAAACAGTCGGAGTTGTGGTCTTATGTCAAACAGGGTGACATTATTTTCGTTGACTCTTCTTTGGACAAATATGGAAAAACCTATCTTTCTCCGTTGACAGTTTTAAATGTCGCAGAAAATACATAACCACCAAGCACGGTGTCAACAAATGAACCAACGATTTTTGGCACCACCATTAACCATACCATACC
Source organism: Harpalus rubripes (assembly GCA_963082715.1). NCBI lineage: Eukaryota > Metazoa > Arthropoda > Insecta > Coleoptera > Carabidae > Harpalus > Harpalus rubripes. Next base: position 20,555,926 of record OY720456.1, read on the forward strand.
GTAACTAACCGTAAGTAATCCGAAGAAGTGAACGGGTATGTCGCCCGAAATCGCCTATAGACTTGACGTAAACCATAAAATATTAATTTCATTTGAATGTCAACGCAACTGGATTCACAGTAGAGCAATATAGTAAATAATTACATGTCTGTAACACTACGACATACGTCACTTCTATTTTTAGAGTGTTAGGAAGTAATGGACATATTTAGTTATATCTGTCACACCACACAAATTAAAAAACAGGCATACGTCAAATAATCTTTCTCTTTCTAATATAAAATGTTGCTAAGCTACTGCTATAAAGTGCTGAGTATCTTTCATGAATAATAGTTTAACGATGATGGAACAAAAAATTCAAATATTAATGCAATTTTTAATTTGTGTATGACAGTTCACTTTATATTTGTAATTATGTATCCGTGAAGTCACAAAATTTGTAAATGAAAAACGAAAAGTATAAAGTGCAAAGTTTGGTGGAACAAGCCTCAGGTTCTTGATATAGTTTTTGTATATTTATTGCACTCTTTCGCTTCAACATCATATTTATTCATTGAGCTAATGTAATTATGCAATCAGAACGGAGCTCAAACGTCTTTCTAATATAGTATTTCCAATCAAATTAGAAAATAATAATTACTGTACTACGTAAACACGAAAATTATGTTGACTAGCTTTTAACAAAGAAATCGGCTCCAGTGGCTCAATAGAGCGACGCCTCTTCATGAGTGCGCTCGGGGTTCCGGGTCAGAATACCGATAAGACCCTGATGTTTGTGTATCTAAACCTACTCTGTAACTGGAATTTAATCCTGTTGAAAGGTTAAAAATAAATTAACGCTAAAATTTGAACTTTTTGGAGCTACATTTTTCAAAATTGTGCATTGTTATACTTGGAAGCCAATCATTTTCACTGAATTATTTTGTTTCTGTACTCTTTTAAATAAAAATAGTATATTTCATAACCAGAACTGTTATTTGTCAACTTATATGTTATATGCCTATCCAACTAAGTATCGCAGTTCATATTCCTGTCTATACTCATGATCTACATTTTTCCATTGAACTTACTTCTTATAAGTTAATTTCCATTTCATAAATATTCATAATAAAGATGAAGCAATAACTGCACGCAGAAGCCGCCAAGCATATTTAATCTTGTGTTTACACATATTAGCGGCTGCTGGCTCGCAATATATTCGTTCGTTCGTAACCGAACATCTGCAACTAAAATGCAATCAAAATTCAAATCTCATTGCCTCTGCATAGGGGATTAATTGAGACATCGAACAAATGTTCACTGGGTCTTTAATGAGGGGCATCTATGCGTACGCAATCCTGTTTAAAATGAATTAATTATTTATTTGTTGTATATTGTTTATGCTTATTAGATGTCATGTTATTGATTATGAGCTAGCTCATTTTAAAAATTTAATCCAGATATTGCAAAACATAATATATATATATATATATATATATATATATATATATATATATATATATATATATATATATATATATATATATATTGTGGATTAAATGTTTAAGTAATATTATAAATATATCATTTCATTTTTGCAGTGCTTTTTTGTAGAAAAGGTGCCGCTACTAAGAAAAAAAATCTGATGTGGACACCACACGACTTCCTTGTACACAAGACCAATATGAAGATGAAGTATAGACCCAATTATAAAATTGCACGTGTTTGACGTAATTTGACATTAACATCTATTTTTTATTTTTTTATTTTTTGTCATAATCCGTAGCAAGCTTCATTACAAAAACCAAAAAGTATATAAGTTTTATATTTACATATCTCGCTTATACAAAGGGCTAATTTAATAATACTTGATGTGCTAGACGCACACTTTAATTCTCTAAAACTCTTATTTGAAGCATTTATTTCTAAAATCAAAATGAAACCATTTTATTCAAGAAAAACTGTTAACAACTTCTGGTAATATATCACTTCCGGTTAGCCTGTTTTAACCAAAATCTGCTATGTTATTCCAATTGATATAAAAGTCTTATATACCAAATTTGTAACGTTTTGGATTATATTTTAATATAGTTTTTCATTAAAATCTATTATAGGCTTCAAATAAAGTAACATTTCTGGAAATTATGTAATGACCAAAAAGGGAGGTGATATTATAGGAGTCCTAAATACAAAATTTCAACTTTCTACGGCTTACCGTTTTTGAGTTATGCGAGATACGTACGTACGTACAGACGTCACGACGAAATTAATCAGAATGGATTCAGGGATGGTCAAAATGGATATTTCCGTTGAAATCTCAAAACCGAAATTTTTCGCGATTACAATACTTCCTTTACTTCGTACAAGGAAGTAAAAAGTGGCGGAACGCATACTTTGTTAATTTTTTTATTGAAAACATGTTATGTGTGAACGTTGGCACAATTTATATTTCCATAATTTCAGAAAAATATCGAAATAAATAAAAGACTAAATAAATTTCAAAAAACAGTAAATAGGTTCCGGAACACCGTATCAGCGCATTACATTTCAAAAAAGCTATACCTTTATATAATTTTCGGTCAATATTTTTTACCTTCCGTCACCTTTAGGTGAGGAAGGTATTGTCTTTGGTCAAAAAATTCGGTGGTGTGTTTTTAATGAATAAGCACGTTTTAAGGACCCTAGAATACAATTTTAATATTTTTACGATGATGTCTGTATGTGTGTATATGTATGGATGTGTGCATGTGTGTGTGTGTGTGTGTGTGTGTGTGTGCATGTGTGTGTGTGTGTGTGTGTGTGCGTGTGTGTGTGTGTAACAAAATTTTCGGCTACGATAAGTCTAAAACTACAATTCCAAAAATTATAATTCTTTCGTATTCCTCTTCGTTGCATCTATATGAAGAGCTGATTAGATTTTGGTTATAATTGGTCAACCAGAAGTACCCTTATTTGAAGATTTTAACAGTTTTTCTTGAAAAAACCATGATAAATATCATTTTTTGACATTTAATATTATTATAAATATTAAAGAACATTGTATTCTCTATACGATTTGACTGCATTTTATACTTCATATTAAATGGATATAGAGTTATAAAATTATAAAGAAATTAAATTTCATTAATTAGCTAACTATGCTAGAAACAGCTACTATATTAAGATAATTCTGATTGATAGATATCAATGTCAATTGACATATTCGTAGTATATTTGTATTATAATTTTACTCGAAATATAGGATCTTTTTGCTCGAAAATTTCTGTATGGAATTTGTATAAAATACATACAACTGTCGAAAGGTAATGTACATACAAGAAATTTAGAATCTTTTGCAAGGAACTTTCTGTATGGGTTTTATAGAAAATACATAGGCATTTAAGAAAATTCTACCGGTAGATACCGCATCTACCGACTGTGTTCGAAAACATGAGTAAAAAGTTACCGTGTTGGAAATTGTACAGTATCTACCAGATTCATCTACCGGATTCATGAAGAATCTAATCTCAAAAAAAGGTAGTGATGCAAAGCGAAACGCGCGCGTTAAAATTGGAAATGTGTTCAAAGTTTCAAAGTAGGACTCTGCTCAGTTTGTTAACTACATTAAATTTCTAACGTGTTTCTAATTTTCAATTTTTTTATAGATTATGGATCTACCTCTGTTTACCGCTTGCGTTCCTAAAATATCGATTCCGGTAGCTATAACCTGATAAACAGCTCTTTACCGGTAACAGTTCACCGATAGAATTTTCGTAAATGCCTCATATAACTGACGGAAGGTAATGTGCTGGCCACATCAGATTTTTTTTTTGTTAAGAAGTAAATTCAATAATAATTGTTTTATTTGTATATATTTTAGATTAATGTTTATAAATAATTTATAAAAACAAGAAAACAAAGAAAACAAATGCCGCAGCTATTGCTACTAATTAATAGAAATTTTGAAAATTCTTTTTAAATTGTGATGAAACTAAGAACATAGTGAAAAATCTTATGTGGACAACACACCACTTCCTTGTACGCAAGACGAAGTATAAACCCAATTATAAAATTGCACATATTTGACGTAATTTGACATTAAGCTTTATTTCAAAAAACAAAAGAAATTTAATTTTTAAATTTAAATATCTCGCTTATACAAAGGACTAATTTAATAATACTTGATGTACTACACGCAGAATCTAATTTTCTAAAACTCTTATTTGAAGCATTTATTTCTAAAATCAAACTAAAACCATCTTATACAAGAAATACTGTTAACAACTTCAGGTAATATATCACTTCCGGTTAGTCTATTGTAAGCAAAATCTACTATTTTATTCCCACTGACATAAAAGTCTTATATTATTTGAAAACTTTTGGATTCTATTTTAAAATAGTTTTTCATTAAAATCTATTATAGGCTTCAAGTAAAGTCCCATTGCTGGAAATTATGTAATGACCAAAAAGAGAGGTGCACAATTAGATGTTATAGCAGTCCTAAAAACAAAATTTCAACTTTCATGCAAGATACGTACGTACGTATATATACATACTTACGTACAGACGTCACGACGACATTAGTCAAAATGGATTCAGGGCTGGTCAAAATGGATATTTCCGTTGAAATCTGAAAACCAAAATTTTTCGCGATTACAATACTTCCTTTACTATATACAGGGAAGTAAAAATGAAAAAAACCTTTTTTATGCTACCTTTAATTTTGCCTTAAAATGAACAGGACAGAAAATTGTATAAAACTAAGGACACATAATATATTTTGTATGTTCACCTGCCACCACCCGTCAAACTACCTATCTACATTATTTATTTGGTATTTTTTTCTTTTTAAGGCCATGTTAAAAGGTTGGTACTCCTACAGGAGACGAAATCGGGCAAATTTTTAGTTGTTTTTTTTTTTTTGTCTAAATTGTATAAAGAATTTGTGCTTGAGAAACATTGATATATTTTTGTGGGGCACCTGTATACATGTATTACAGGTTCTGCGTTACATTGCGCCGGAATAATTCCTTGGCGTGTCAGCAAGTGCTGCCACCTATCGGGAATACGTGTAACAACATAGTGTTGAATTTTTGGCGCTACAATAAATAAAAAAATTTATTGTGAAGAAGATGTTTTTCACAAAATTTATATTTTACACATATGATGACCAAACTGCAAAAAGGAATAATAATAATAATAATAATAATAATAATAATAATAATAATAATAATAATAATAATAATAATAATAATAATAATAATAATAATAATAATAATAATAATAATAACTACTTTAAATGAAACAAATGGAATTCCTCCCCATTAGACCGGGCGCCAAGAAACATTCCGTTTGAAAAAACCGGTGGATTCATTCTGACTGATGATTTAAGTTCAGAAAGACCTAAAGAATGAAATTCTGGATGTTGCCGGACAAAGTCAGTGGTCATTTTTTTTTATAGGGGCTTTAAAAATTATTATTGAAATCGCTGTAACGGCCAAGAAAACGTTGTTTATTACTACTAAAAAGTTGTTTCTGTGGGGTATAAAATTACGAACATCACGATTATTATAAAATACAAGTTTAATATGGTAAAAAAGCCGCGTGCCTGAGTGTTTGGTCGCGAATCTGGGGAACCGGGTTCGATCCCGACCGATGCCAAAAAGAAATATTTAGAATTTAAATGGCACTAAAGTTACCCTTGTGGTGCACTCTCCATACATCAATGAGTGCCTGTGAGGTGACGCCTGGTAAACGCCTGCATAGTTGCCGGATACGACCGATGGTAATTTTCTTTGTTTCCCTCTCCGCAGCAGCTTATACCAGCTCCAAAGTGTTGCAGCGGGCCATATTGTAGCCGACATGGTTTAGACGTTTTAGTTACAAAAAAAATTTCACACTAGCTAGTGTGATAGCTTATTTTGATTGCTGAGTATACTGTCGAACATTGGTTGCCGGGGTATTTAGTGTATAACAAAATAAGTTAAACTTCGTGCTGATGGTATATTGGCAATTGCATTGTGATTAAGGTTATTATTCATTAATTTCATTTATTTTTGCCGGACTACAATGCACTCCTCGCAATCTGTGAACGTGTGAACAAAATCAATTTGACTGAAAATCCTGAATTTTTTTTAGTGAAAACAGTTCATATTCCCTGCCTAATTTTTATTTCCTACCTAATGAATACGAAAACAAATGCATAACTCACGCTCGTGTAAGCTCGCTACACATTTAATCAACATTAGCAATTCAATTGTTCTTTATTGAATACGCCAATGGCGTAGAGTGGTAGAGGACGCTGCGGGCTGGACCTGGCCATGGGTTATGCATTGCAGGGCGCACCTATCAAGCAATTTAAATATTTCAACGGTACACCGCACCGACTTGTTCGAATGCAGTCGACAAGGGGTGCCACTAGTGGCGTCCAGGGGGAATTGTCCAGGAGTAGGAGTAGAAAAGGGGACAGCAGATTGGATTAGAATATTGTAGTTTATAGTTTAAAGTTTAAACTAAGGAATATGTAATTGAAAGAAAAACATTTTTCAATGTACGTAGTAGTCTCATATTCGTTTTATTCTAGTACACTATATACTTTACAAAAACTTGATATACCTATAGTTTTATATTTCAGTGATGCAATACAATATCCATTCTTGTAATTGAAATGAAAATTAGGTTTAGATTTATTGTTTCTAAATCCAAATCATAAAGCTAAAACATTGCAAGGTCCAAACTTTAGGTTTATGATTTAGTTTGACGTCACAAACTTCACCAATGAGAACGAGTCTGAAATGATATAGATATATACACCCATCTTTATTTAGTATCCACTTGGTGGATTCGGCTTTTTAAACAAATGCGAGAAGAACACGGAGATTGTCATAACTTAATTGCTGAAATATAACCAAATAATGCCAAGCGAATAACAGTTTCACAGGGCGCAGGTGTGTTGTTGAATACTGCTCTACCGATATTTTAATCTTGTTTTTGAACCATTTACACAAATGTCTGTACATATCAAAACTAATTTTCAGGTAATTTAAAATTACATTTTGAATGACTTAAGGTGCATTCACAAATGAAAATTAGGTTTATGGTTTTTGATTGTTCAAGTAAGTCATTCATAAATATAAGTTTAAATTACTTGAAAATTAGTTTTGATATGTACAGACATCTATGTAAATGCTTCAAAAACAAGATTAAAATATCGGTAGAGCAGTACTCAAGAAGACACCTGTGCGCCGTGAAACTGTCATTCGCTTGGCAATATTGGTTATATTTCAGCAATTAAGTTATGACAGTATCCATATTCTTCTCGCATTTGTTTAAAAAGTCGAATCCACCAAGTGGATACTAAATAAAGATGGGTGTATATATCTACATCATTTCAGACTCGTTCTCACTGGTGAAGTTTGTGACGTCAAACTAAATCATAAACCTAAAGTTTGGACCTTGCAATGTTTAGCTTTATGATTTGGATTTAGTGACACTAAATTCTCAAGTATGAATAAAGTCATTACATAATATGCGACCAAAGTCTTTAAATCTAAAATATAAACAATAAATCTAAACCTAATTTTCATTTGTGAATGCACCTTCACTTAAACTTAAACAAAAACCATAAACCTAATTTTCATTTGTGAATGCACCTATACAGTAAATACGCTTTTACTGACGTACAAAGCAGGCAATTTCTTAAGAAGTTTATAAGGATGAAGATTAGAAGACAGAACTGTATTACGTGTTGTTACATTTAGCTATTAGGCTCTAAATAAATTTACCAAAATAATATTTCTGTTTAATTTGTGCTAATTTTACCCTGGCCGATCGGTAACTGCAACTTCCATGTCAGTTGAGACAGGCCGTACCAATCTAGCAGCATTGTTCGATAGTACATATCAAATTAGATATTAATGAAATATACATATTTTCTGAGTATTTAATTTATTGGAAAAAAATTAAATCATTACATTCAGTTTTGCTTAGGTTGTCTAACATATATTAAATTATATATGCAACCCCTGCGCGCGAATGATGCTACAAATTTATAATTCGAAATCCGAGTGTGAATTCGTAATTGTCAACTAATTTCAAAAGTTTGGACATTCGAATTAGTTCTCGACATCTCGACAGTTCATTGAAAGCTGACTAATACTCGAAATTTTACCAAAGTACACATAATTCATGCTAACAGCTAGAATGCTACAGTATCCTAGCTTTCTGCATAATTCACCCCCTTACCAATCTATATGCAGACTTGCAAAAACCCAATGAGATTTATTTATACAGATGTTTCTGCTCGATAAATGTTTTATGGCCCTGAGAAAAAATATCGAAAAACAAATGCCGAAAGAGAATAGCATCGAGCGTTGTTACAGTCTCTAAATAAATGATCCGCTGAATTTCCAGAACATATTGATGTTTGCTTTTTGCCGGTTAAAATTTTAGTGCGCAGATGGAGATTTCAACAATGCTTTTTAGTGGTTCGATCGAATTATATGCGACTGCCTTACTTATTTAAACATGTGTATTACTCTACTAAAATGGAGAATATATTGCACTGTATATCTAATAGAAGAGAAAATTTAAGATTGCAGTTTTACATATCATAAAGAATTCATTTTATTGATTATTAGTGCTTTTCTTTTATGTCAATTCATTTACAATAATTATTTCAATTATTGCTACAGGCAGAAATGGGTAATAAGGTGCGTCCAAGCAGTGATTCGGTCGAGACGAAACATGACGAGAAATTCATTGACTCGTCCCGACTCGTTTCAAATTCATAAAACTATGTCTCGCCTTGAAATTTTTCTCGTCTCGTTCAATAAAGTCTTGTCTCGGCCGAGATTCTCGTCAAGATTTCTCGACACAAATTGAATTTAATTTAAATTAATTAATATAGGATATGATAACATAATATCAAAAATGACACCTATTTTAGCGCGTTTTAAGAAAAATTGAACTAAGCAGTTTCAAATAAAAATTTATAATATTGTAGTTAGAAACTGCATTCTGCATCCAACATATTAAATTTCAATCCTTAGTTATTAATAGAAGCTGATAACTAATACTTTTCCTTTTTTACATACAAAATATAAATACTCGTTATTACTATAATTATGTAGAAATGTGTAGTTTATAAAGAGTTTGTTTCATAACTTTTGAGTTTTTTTAAACAAGTTATTGTTTCAAACCCGACTGATTAATTTTTTTCTCCGATAATAACTTAACGTAATATGTCGATTTTTTTAAAATTACTACTCTAGGTCTATAATAAATCAGATTTTAAAATAACAAACTTTAAAGCGTGTAGATATTAAGATAACAACAATAAAATATAAAAAGATACATAGAGACAGACATCACTGAAACTAATGTTAAATATCACACGCATGCAAATATAATCTCGAAAAATATTTTTCATAATTGTGTCTTGTCTCGTCAAGACGAGAAATCTCGAGTACGAGACGAAACGAGAATCGAGAAATTTCTTGTCTTGACAGAATCACTACGTCCAAGACTGCAAGTAACGTAGATATTCGTTTCATAATCGAAACGCACTATACTCTGTTTTTGAAAGTCTGATATGGAACTAATTTTATAAACAAATGAATTGTGACTGAAGACGTTGAAGAGTATTTAAGCAGGTGTTTAAATAAAAAGGAAAGATTATTAGGTAATGAAAAAGAAGTTGTAGTTGATCAGTGCAAAATACTTTTGTCACATAAAACATAAAAATGGCACTTAGATTAGATCTATGTTTCAATTTAATTGCTTCAATCTTTATTTAAGTATTTTTATAATTTAATTAGCCAGTCGGAAGATGGAACCAAGGTATGGTATGGTATGATTTACAAGTTTTAGCTATTCCAGCTCAATTTATTTTGGCACTCACACTCGATCACGATCGGCGGGTCACGTTCGTTTCACGTAATTGTTTCTACACTTAAAATATGTTTATCTTTAATGAAACCGCCGAAGCCAATTATCTACCTACATAATTTTGGATACTAGAAAACTATTTTCAAGAAAAAAATACTGTTGCTCACATATTTCGACATACTAATAATAATAAGAATGTTATTAACATTAACAAAAAGGAAAATTGTAAATCATATTAATGTTGCAAAAGCAAATCTTTGTTGTATCAGTATCAGTATCAAATTCATTATTATTTGCTTAGGATACGCAAATTTAATTACAATTTAGAAATATTTCTGGAAACTTTTCCCTTGAAATTTACATTCCAAACGAACTCAAAAAGCTGTCAAACAAAACCGAATAAAGAATTATCCTCGCCCGGGTGAATTTTCTCCTCTGTTGCAAGAAAAACAAAACGCTACACAAAATCAAACATGTAAAAAACCAAAAATAAATAAAACAGCCTTTCATTCAAATCACAAGGGCTGGCAGTGTGCATTAGTGACGGCATATTTACCATCCGCATGGATGGGCACTATGCAAACGTCCGTTGCAGCGACACTTTACATTTTTCAAAATTTAAAAACGACCGTTTCATGCGCACGCGCATATTTTAATTATTTCCGCTGTGTAAATATTTGCAGTGCTATAATTACCAACTGTCTGAAACCTGAAGGGTGGACGTGATATTCGTCGAGATTGAGCTGGAAAGTTGGGGGTGAGCTGAGCACTCCATTTTGCGGTGATTATTGAAATAGGATTCAAGTGTTTGTACAAAACGATATTTAAAAGAAATTTTCTTGAAGCTTTGTAAATCTGATATTGCTTTAACTCTCCAGAGAAATTTATTGAAGAAGACGGATAAATTTGTATTATTTACCATTTTAAATACAGTTTCATTATTTTCTTTCGTTTTATTCTGTATCGAATGATATTGAATTCTACTATTTAATAACGACTAGTTGCTTCTCGCTGCGAAACAAATGTAGACTAAAACAAATTAATAAACAAGGATTATTTAGAATACTGATAATTTATCTACTCTCTAAGAATTACAATTAAATGTAATCTAAAATTTTATGTAGTTGCTTCTGACATTCCTGCTTCGTTTGCAATCACTGAAACTTTCATCCTCACTTCTTTTAAAATCAAAACTCTAATCTTTGATGTTATCCTTTGCTCTTTCATCGCTCTTTGAATCATACTCAATTAACTCCTAGTACTATCGAAATAGCTTACACCATAATTTTACAAATTTTCTTGTACTCAAACTCTTTCAATTTGAAACACATGTAAAGCAGATCAATATTATAATAATATGGCAGCAAAATATTATAATTGCACTTTTTTTTCATGGATAGATAGATAATATTGTAAATCACTTTCGTAAAAAAATTTATATAGAAATTTAGAAAACTCTATTTTTAAAAGCACATTACTTTGTTTAATATGGAGTACAAAAATTTGACCTTTATCAACAACCAACAAATAATAATGTATAAAGAATTCGCTTAAAAACTAAATCAGAATTTAAAAATACTCATTTGCAAAAAGTAATATAAAAAAATTGGTAGCGTTTATTAGTTTATTAGACCATCATTTTGGTTTCGGCTAAAAATTCAAAATGAGAATTTTTTTAAAATATTTTTCTACAACTGCCGCAAAAATTAAGAACAATGCTTATTTCATCTAAATAATTCCTTTAATTGTGTCAGCTCTTACATGGTGAAACTTATTATTCATTTTAATTATAATAAATAATTGTGAAACTTAAAACCATGTATTTTCAATAAAAAATAAATAAAAAAATAGTGGGGTATATCAGTGTATCTCATATATATATTACTGGACACTTTCAGTTTTGTTTCATATTTTCAATTTTCAAAAATAAATAAAAAAATAGTGGGGTATATCAGTGTATCTCATATATATATATATATATATATATATATATATATATATATATATATATATATATATATATATATATATATATTACTGGACACTTTCAGTTTTGTTTCATATTTTCAATTTTCAAAAATAAATAAAAAAATAGTGGGGTATATCATTGTATCTCATATATATATATATATATATATATATATATATATATATATATATATATATATATATATATATATATATATATATATATATATATATATATTACTGGACACTTTCAGTTTTGTTTCATATTTTCAATTTTCACCAATATTTCAAAGTTTTACTTTGAGTTAACTGTCGCGCTGGGTAGGACTGAGGTATGACCATAGTGTCCATAAAACTGAAGGGGAAGGGATGCAGGACAAAGCATTGTATATTTCCAAGATTTTCATTAATACCTACTTTCTGCTTTAATCTTTACATTCTCTCAGAGCTATAATAACTATATGTATGAATATATCTCACTTTATTTTATTACAAATCGTAATAAAATTTTCTTTCTTTTCATGTGGTGATATTATGCCTTCACATATAAACACGCATAAAATAATATGAAAATAATGTATTCCCAAATAATGTCATATTATGCAACTTTATTGTTGTTCTATATTTTTAATCTGTAGATTTTACTGTTTACCTAGTGCTATTAAGAAAAACGCATTGCTGTCAATTATAATTTGGTATCTAGTTATGTACCTAATTGAAATAAAATTATATTCTATGTAAGAATAAAATAAGAAAAATAAACACTCGGTATATATGTATCTATGAATGTTCATTTTTATATTAATTTTTTAAAGAGATCGACGAATGACGATAGTCTTAGAATACTTTTAAAATTAAAATCTCAAACATTCTTTGGAAATTTTAATCGCGATTTTACAGTTTTTCTTAGATATTCATGCACTATTACATACAATTATTATAAACACTTTGTTGATAGACGCAAAGTCAAAAGTCTTGTAGAGACTCGAGACAATACGAAACTGACTTCAAGTCTCGTCTCGACAAGACCAAGACAAGAACAATGTAGTCGAGACCTGCGGCAACACTAAAGCTAACCAAAAACTAAAGCAGTACGTTAGTAAATATTAGTGAAATATTAAGTTTAAAATTTTTTATGTGGCCAGCACATTACCTTCCGTCAGTTCTATGTATTTTATATAAATGTCATATAGAAAGTTCCTTGCAAAAGATTTTATTTCTTGTACATCACCTGAAGGCAGTTGTACGTATTACTTACAAATTCCATACAGAAAGTTTCTAGCAAAAGATCTTATATTTCCAACAAAATTATAACACAAACATACTGTCAGCTGCACTTGACACTGACACCGTACAATCAGAATTTTCTTAATATAGCAGCTGTTTCCAGAGTTATAGCATAGCTGGCTAATATGATATTTAATTTCTTTATAACTTTTTAACTGTATAACCATTTAATATGAAGTATAAAATGCATTCAAATCGTATAGAGATTAAAATATTCTTTAATATTCATAATAACATTAATTGTAAAAAAAATTATATTTAACATCGTTTATTCAAGTAAAACTATTAAAATCTTCAAATTAGGGTACTTCCGGTTGACCAATTATAACCAAAATCTAATTAGCTCTTCAGATAGATGTAACGAAGAGGAATACGAAAGAATTATAATTTTTGGAATTGTAGTATTAGAGTTATCGCATTAGACAATGTTGTCACACACAAACACACACGCGCGCGCGCGCGCACACACACACACACACACACACACACACACACACACACACATACACACACACACACACGCACACACACACACACACACACACACACGTACATACATACATACATACATACATACATACATACATACATACATACATACATACATACAAACACACGTACCGACATCATCGTAAAAATAGTAAAATCGTATTCTATGGACCCTTAAACGTGCTTGTTCATCAAAAACTGACCAAAGACAATACTTTCCTTACCTAAAGGTGGCGGAGGGTAAAAAGAATTGTGCCAAAGAGTGGAATGAAAAATCAAAACTTAGAAGCAGACTTAATCCAAAAGTAATACAATATGTCTAATGTATTTATAAATTTTTCTTATTTTGTTTCAAAACGACAACTTTTTATTTATCATTTTGAATGTCAAAATGATATTCTTTCTCTGACTGTATCAGTTACATTTCATGTAAAAATTAGCATCGGTTAAATAGGCAAATAAATTCGGACATTAATGCGGCAAAAGTGACAGATACCCTCTTTTAGTATTTTTTTACAAATATATATTGAAACTAGATAGAATTTAAAAAAAATGGTATGTAATTTATTGCAAAATCTAATTTTTGTATAAAACGTGTCGTCGAATTTACTCCCTTCTTTACGTCTAGTGCGAAAAACAATCATTTAGTAACTATACACTTAAATAGCTGTTTATATAATAATGATTTTAGAATATAATTTGTTATAAGTGTAAAATTAAGGTAAAATATTCTATATAACAAAGTCAGTTTATACAGAGTGATCCAGAATGATTGAAGATTCAGCCTCGCTCTGATATTTTGTTTGCCGCTTCGTTGCGATAGTGAAATACGATTGACAGATTGCATTGGCGTACATATTTCCACTCATTTTCATCATTCTTCGCTGTAAGAATATATACTTCCAAAATAAACTTGTCTTGTTCTTCCACAAATGTCGGTAATGTAGGAAACATAATTTGACATTGCCGGTAAATTGATACTATATTATTTCCATGAAAGATAATTTTGATCATAATCAGAACTTTTTCAAGTCACGTGACATTCAATCAGTTGTAATAATTAATTTTATGGATTACAAAAAATCCATAAAATTAATTATTACAACTTGTAGAACTAAGCTGGAGAACATATGTATGTCATTTGAGTATTAGTGTTGTGAAGAATACACATTAACTGTAAGTAAATATATCATCACGGCATATTTCCCATTGCTGGATATACCAATTTGCTTTTTACGCAGATATCGGTAATGATGATGACATACTGGTACCGCGCGGGCGTTTACCAGGCCTCGCGTCAAGGACACTCATTTCTGGCGTGAAAAGAGCACCACAGGGATTACTTCTGTGCTATTTTAAATTTTAAATCATTTTGGTGACCCGTATTTGATCCTGAACGACGCTGAAATAAACTGTAAACCCTTTGTATTAAAATTTTGTAATCGTTTACTTCATGTTACCACATCGTTTAATTATAAAAAGTAAGTTTCATGTGTAGTCCACTCCTGTCCTGTATTCTACCATGCGGTGCCACGTCAGAGGCAGGGCGTGTATATGCCTGCTGCACCGATCCGCCGTTGCGGCGAGTGCAACTTTTTGACGTAATCAATGTTAAATTGCGCTAGATTAGCGTGACGTATGAACCAGCGAGGTTGTAATCGTGATTTTATGTCATTTATTAAATTTATCACGCGCGACCGCCACAGTATTAATCAACCAACGTCTGATGTATTAATTAATGAAGATGACGAGTATAGCCGATGCAAAATATAGAAAGGGGATCACCGAGGGGATCACTGTGTTCACTGGTATATTTAATCGTTTGAATTTATATTCTACAATGTTTATTAATTTGCTAACAAAAATATAAATAAATTAAATTATTTAAACAAACATATTTGTAATAGATATGCTAAAATAATTATTTCAGCATATCCAGTGCTGCATATATGTTTATACAACTGTCATCTACAGAACATTAAAAAATAAAAAGCTGAACTGGAGGATCAATTCTATCTTTAAACAGATCATATAAACGTATATTTGAATGGTAATTTACATTGTAAGAACGTTACTTAGAACTTTACGGGCATGCACGGAACCTAACGAGCGAGCGAAGCGAACATGTTATGCGTGCGAGAACGTAAATTTTGTGTAACGGTTGAGTATTGCACAATGTTTTATGAAATACTGAATCGTGAGTAATTAAAAAAAATATTGGAACCTAAAACACAATACTTTAAACTAATTTATCGAAGGAGTCTTTGAAAAACATATGGCGAAGCGAAATAATAAATAAATGCAGAGTGATCAAAACCATCTGATAGTCACGTGTCCTGAGTAGTTTTCAATATTTTGCATTTTATTAGCAGTTGCCTGCAATTCATAGGCGTGTATTGTTCTGTCAATCTGTCAAATATCTGTTCAAATATTCGTTACGCTTTCTGTTTATTTTTACCGTCTTTATTACATGCGTTTCATAATTACATTGTCAATAAGAGTCTTTTGCAAGACTCGTTATTTGTTTGGTAAGTAAGTTACAAAACTAATTTTAATATCCTAATTAATGATTTTTTTTAGGTTAAATTACCACCCGAAATGGTTTTAATGGAAGAACACCACAAGTTTATTGTCGAAGCGTATTCTTTATAATAAAAATTCGCACGTCCATGAACTTACATACCAAACTTTTCTTCCTAGAAGTCTAGTTTTGATGTCATTGAGGAAAGATGCAGGTCACGTGACTATCAGATGGTTTTGATCACTCTATATATCTGTATACATGTTGCTATGGTTTTAACAGCCCGTAATTTTTTCCCTCTAGAGACAGAGCTCTTTAGCAAGACGTTTACGATTCAGTATAACGTAAACATTTTTACAGTTACGAAGTTTCAGGGGCGGAACAAGAAATTTTTGGGGGAGGGAGGCTCACATGTTCCTTGGGTCCCTACCCAATATAATATACCATACCATAATTGAATAGTCGTAAAAGAGCACTCCGAGCGAAGCGAAGCCAAGACCGCCGGAGGCGAATTATTTAACAAAAAAGATGTGGATTAATTTTATATAATTTTATTAGCACAAATACTGTAATAATTCAAAATTTGTGTAACACTAGTATAAAATTTAATTAATTGTAAAATGCTTTAACTTTGTTCCGAGCCTGTAACGCTTATTTAGTCTAATATCTAATCTAGTCACTCTACTTTATTAAAAATTATTAAAATTATATACTAGTTAATAAAATGGAACAATGGAAGTTTTCCATAACGTTTGAAAATATTAAATTTTCATTTAATAATTTTAGTTTGTATGAATATACTGAGTATGTAGTCTTATGCAAACTTTCTTCCAGAGAAAACAAATCACTTTAATATTTCATTCGCAAAAGTATAAATGATTTATAAAGTGAATTAATTAACCTTTTACCGTTTTGCTATTCAAACTCTTTAAAATATTGATTGTGAGTACTTGGTACATAATAGTAGGAGTACATTCAATGTAAATATACCGCACAAAAAAGATTAGGTATATTGATGTCAGAGCACGTATAAGCCAAATGCAAAAATTAATTTGAGAATATTATAAAATATAAACACTATTTTTAATTATAATAGTGCTTTTCTTTCAATGATCCATTATATTATTATTAAAAAATTAAAACTTTTAACATTGTATTGTATTGTATGTAATTTCGGGGTTGAACTCGAACGAGTCCTATCCCTAGGGTGACTAATATAAAAAAAATTGATTAAAAATTGAATCCCTGTATTTCTGATCACATGTGTGAAAGTAACCAATCAAAGCAAACTTACACTGATAATTATCTTAAGACAATTATCACTTATGTTACCAAGTTGCTAAGTAACAAAAACTTTTTGACAGACAATTAAAGATTAATTGTTTTAATTTGAAAATGTTGTTTTCACAGTATGGCAGTGAAAATAACGATTCAATTAATAAAATTATTACTATTACACGATTGTTTAAAAAAACTGGACGTGTTTTGTCTTCTCATTGTGTCAATTTCAATGGTATTATCGTTGCTCACTTTACGCTGAACATATTCATAGCTACTACTGACATTTACAGGGTGATTTTATAATTATAAAAAATTTGCTGTATACAAATTCTTAGTAAATTTAATTAAAATTGCAAAAAAAATCTCACCGAATACCTCTCAATCATTGTTAAATATTTATAATTTTATCACAACTTCCTCAAGGACGTTACTTTTAAGTAACACCCCTCCGTCTTCGGCGTCGAGCGGTTACCAAGCAACGCGCTTTCGGTAACTGTCATAAAATTATTTCGTAATTATCAATGTCCTCGGAATATTACAGCTGGCAACATACTATTTTTATTTTTACTTTGCCACGGGATTTTTGTTACTATCATGTGTTCTGCCAGCCACCCATTACAGGCCCTTGTTACATGCCCTTGTTACAGTCCCTAGCCGGTCCTCGATAACTAGAGGTTGCCAATGACTCAATAATCAATCATAATATTTAAAAAAATTAAAACATTTTATATTTATTAATCTGAAAAAGTCACTACCTCAACCGTTGTTGATCTATCTATCCTTTTTCAATCTCCATTTTAGACTATAGATACCTTCTTTTTGTATACTGCCAATCAGATTTCTTCTATACACAATTTTTAATACTGTCGATATATTCATAGAAGGGTTGAGCGCGTTTGCTCTTACTATGTCACCCCATGAGCTCTGCAAATTTTCGTGGATAGAGGTCACTCTTGCACGAATTCGAACCCGTGGCATCGGAACCATAACCTTTCACAAAATGTACTCAGCCACGCGATCACTTTATAAACATCATTCTATGAATTAGTATCATAGCTGTCATTTAATTAATTAATTTCTCTTTTATTCTGCTTCTCTTCCAATCCTTGTCTCGTCTTAAAATAATTAAAACCTGCACTGTAAAGTCCTTAATTCTAAATTAATTACCGTGTAAAAAACCGTTAACCAGAAGCCACACGTTCTCGCAAGTTCGCATAACGTGTCTCGAAGTTTGCAAATAAAATTATGACATGCACATTAGTGCGCACGGAGGCTTCATGCCTCGACTTAATGACGTCAGACGGCGCGACGAGGAACGTCTTCGCGTATAAACGTCAGTGTAACCTACCGGGGAACAATGAAGGCGCAAGCGGGCTACAACGTTGTTGTGTTGTGCTGTGACACTCACAGCATAGCAAAGCGCGGAGTGCATTTGTAGCATTATGATGTCCGTTGGAGAACAATTGTGCCACGCAGATTATTTAGGATTAATGTGGGATTGTTTGTGAGGAATTGAATCTGATATGAGTCTGAAATGGAGATGAAGCGGCAAAAAAGGGATGTGTGTTTGCTAACTGAATAATAGGGACGAAGATAGGACGGAGGAAGAAGAGCTGGTCTGGGTATTTGAGACAACTGGGTTAGGAGTACAAGTTAACACCTTCAGTATTTCAGTCTTATTTCTGTAACAGGACGTGATCAAATTCTAATACCACGCGCTGTTAACAAAATATGTGACAGAACGGAATCTGTCAATCGAATAAAATTTGAATTTGGAATTAATATGCCGAAAAGGTAACGCTGCCACCAGTTTATTTTCAAAGGGAAATAAACAAAATTAATTTGGAAACATTAAATATATTAGACACAAGAACAAAAGTAATAATACATTTACACAAATAGATATGTACTTTACAATTTACAAATAATAGCTTTAGCAAAACAAAGAGACAGCAGAGCGGACGTTACGGTCCAAATTATTATTATTAATATATTACTTACATGTTATACTATGTACACACTTTATAACTTTCCTAACATCTTCTTACTACATTGTAACCGCTACAACCACTCCAATTTCTCTCTCCCTCTCTCTGCTTTTCTTCACTACAGCCGTTGTTTATATACTGATTGGTAATTAATTTGTTTTTCAATACTACGACCCCTGTAGCCAAAAGGGAATTTTTACTAATTACATGATCAACAACTACGAAATATAAACACAATTGGCTCGTACCACGATAACGGTTTTAACTAAAACGCTGTTTTAAAAAATGTCAAATTTCATTATTTAATAATTCCAAAAATTATAATACTTTCGTATCCTCTTCGTTATATCCATGTGAAGACTTGATTAGATTTCGGTTATAATTGGTCAACCGGAAGTACCCTCCTTTGAAGATTTTAACAGTTTTTCTTGAAAAAACGATGTTAAATATCATTTTTTCACATTTAATGTTATTATAAATATTAAAGAATATTTTATTCTCTATGCGATTTTAATGCATTTTATACTTCATATTAAATGGATATAGAGTTAAAAAATTATAAAGAAATTAAATATCATATATTAGTCAGCTATGCTATAACCCTGGAAACAGCTGCTATATTAAGATAAATCTGATTGAAAGGCGTCAGTGTCAAGTGCAGTTGACAGTACGTTTGTGTTATAATTTTACTGGAAATATAAGATATTTTGCTCGAAACTTTCTGTATGGAATTTGTATTGTAACGTGGAACGCCCGCCGTCGCCGCCGCTGTAAGCGAGTGTTTATTTATAGCGGTGACGTAATCGAGCCGATGTAAACAGACTGGTCGCGACGTGTTTAATTACTTCCGGTCGCCTAACCTTTTGTGTTCATTGTTATTATATGTTCGAATATTCTAGAGCTGTTCGAGAAAATAGTGGCAACTGTATATAAGGGACGTAGCTATGCTCGAGACACAAATTTAGTTACATATAGAGTAATGGAGATATTGACATGGAGTGTTAGAGAGTAAAGTGTTAGTGAGAAGCACAGCAGTATCGTGTGAGCGTATGCAATTGGTGTCGAGTAGGTACTCGGGAAGTTACTGGTATATTGGGATAGCTGTGGATGTGAATACTCGGTAGTGTTGACGAGTATTGGAAAGCTATAGTGTGCAAGGACAGTAACGGCGAGTCGGGAAGTTACTGGTATACCAGGATAGCTGTTAAAGAGAATACTCGGTAGTGTTGAAGAGTATTGGGAAGCTAGGTATATGGGGACAGTAACGACAAGTGGAAACTAATACTCGGCATTGGTGTTGAAGAATTGTGGCATACGGAAAGTCGGTGATACTGAGGCTGTGGAAGAGAGAGAGTTACATAAATAGACAGACAGTGAGGTGAAAGGTGTGACTTCTGTCCGAGCAGTTGAATATACAGACGCTGTTGAGTCAGTTGAGTATATAGACGCTGTGGAGGTCAATAGGCGGACAGTTGAACATGATATAAGTATATAGTGATATAAATATCGCGTAAACAGTCTACAAGAGTCTGCAACAGACCGGCAGTCTAAGATTGAAACGCGTAGTGAAATAAATAATTTGTAATATTGAGGAAATAAATAGTAGTGTTAATTGGTTAAATAAATAGTGTTAGTGTTAGTATTATCTAGTTAATTATAGTCTTAGTCTTATTTAGTTTTTAATAATTATTTAATATTAGTAATAGTAACTTTCATTATAGTTTAATAAACACTTAAATTTAATTAATAATAATTGTCTAAGATTTACACTTCACCCAGATAAATATAAAAACGTTACAGTATGAAATACATACAACTGCCTGCAGGTAATGTACAAGAAATAGAATCTTTTCCAAAGAGTTCTCTGCATGACATTTATACAAAATATATAGAACTGATGGAAGGTAATGTGTTGGCCACATCAGATTTTGTCTATTGAGGCAATTTTATTGAATTTAAAAAAAATTAGATTGAATCAATCATGGTTCTGGAATGTTACAAAAATAACTGTATAAAACTAATTTAAAGTAAGTGTAATTATAATAGTTAATTAACATATTTTTATTTTGCGCTTAAAAAATCATTACTTATTTATATAATTATTTTTTTATAATTCCTGTGCTCATCGGATATTAGGTCACTATCTAGTATTTAGTTAATAGTAATAAATTGCTTAGATAAACCGGATTCTGAATAGTAATACGGTATCCGATATATCTATACTTATTACCCATTTCTCTCAAAGCTATCGTGGAGTCACTTTTATGATTTTTGAAAAATAAAAATAATTTTCTAAATTTCAGCTTGAAATTTGGGTGATCAGAACCAAGACAAGCCACATAAAGCACGAATCCACGCGACCCTTATTTATTTCAGAAACTAATTGCTAAAAGTATATAATTAAGTGAAGTTGAGTTGCAGACAAGCATAGACTGTAACGGTATATTTTAGATGATGGAATATCATGTAGTAAGACGCAGTGTCTAAGTTCAATTACAAATCAATAACATTAACATGGAAGTGCATTCCATCTGAAACAATAACCCTTTCTGCATCCACAATCAAGGCAGACATTGCTACTAGTCTAATTGCTGTAACAGGTTCCTTTATGCTTGCATTCCTATCCTACGCTACCCTATTCATCCGATGTTAAAAGGGCGTGCCTGCATGGTCACAATTGTCTTACTCTTCAATAGGCCATTATAACTGCGAGTGCGAGTGTATCCACGAAGAACGTTTCTATAATTTAATTACGTGCCCTCTCTCTGTTTAAATTGAAGATTATGTTGAATCAGACGCACGCCCCGTTGAATTATTGCCGCGTAGTTGGACGGAATTGGAGGATATTTTCCTTTCTGGTGGTAAACGCTGCAGTGCGGATGGAAGAGTCAAGCCCTCACTGCTCACAGCCGGTAAAATCAAATTTGACAATTGGAAGATTGAGTATTTACTCTCACATAATTGTTTCTTCATTCGAGAACTTAATTTATTTGTTTTTAACGTTGGAATAATTAAAATGGGGAATAGGGTTCATTTTCAGCAGTATAAATGAGGTATAATTAAAATTGTTGTAAGAATCTACCGTCAATGAAGTTTGTTCTTGTTCTCTCCTTAAATATAATAATTAGTTCTCTTATACCTCTGTGAAATATAGGACAGGAATTTCACCTGTTACACTGATAATTTTAATTGCATTTTGATTGTGCAATAAAAGGGACTTACTGACTTACAGCTTATTGTATGTTTTCTGAACCTCTCACTCACATCAGTATTTTTTGTCTAATAGTCGGCTGCGTAAATTCATGAAAAGTGTTGTAATATTATGTATAAAAAAATATTTGAAAATAGTCTAAACAAATTACCATTTTACCTTCCGTCACCTTTAGGTAAGGAAGGTATTTTCTTTGGTCAAAAAATTCGGTGGTGTGTTTTTGATGAATAAGCACGTTTTAGGGTCTTTAGAATACGATTTTACTATTTTTACGATGATGTCTGTATGTATGTGTGTGTGTGTGTTTGTGTGTGTGTGTGTGTGTGTGTGTGTGTGTGTGTGTGTGTGCGTGTGCGGGTGCGTGCGCGTGTTGTGTGTGTGTGTGTAGTGTGTATGTGTGTGTGTGTGTGTGTCTGTCTGTGACAAAATTTTCTAATGCGATAACTCTAATACTACAATTCCAAAAATTATAATTCTTTCGTATTCCTCTTCGTTACATCCATGTGAAGAGCTGATTAGATTTTGGTTATAATTGGTCAACCGGAAGTATGTTATTATAAATATTAAAGAATTATTTATTCTCTATACGATTTGAATGCATTTTATACTTCATATTAAATGGACTTAGAGTTAAAAATTATAAAGAAATTATATATCATATATATTAGTCAGCTTTGCTATAACTCTGGAAACAGCTGCTACATTAAGAAAATTCTGATTGAAAGGTGTCAGTGTCAAGTGCAGTTGACAGTATGTTTATGTTATAATTTTACTGGAAATATAGGATCTTTTGTTAGAAACTCTCTGTATGGAATTTGTATAAAATACATACAACTGCCTTAAGGTAATGTACAAGAAATATAATCTTTTGCTAGGAACTTTCTGTATGACATTTATACAAAATACATAGAACTGACTGTTGCGTCCATCCGGTGCGAAGGACTCAGTAGTAAGGACCTAGGGGCTCGAAGGACCAAATGTTCAATCCCTAAACCAGCGAATCCGGCCTAGAAGAACCAAAATGTTTTGATCCTGCTCGCAAGCCCAAATGTGATGTCTCTAGATCAGCGAATCCGGTCTAGAAGCACCAACAATGTGTTTGATGTTAAATTCAATGAATAAAACAAAACTATATGTAAACCAAATAAATTACAACCTTCGATAGCTGGTTCACATCACTGGACTTGGCCAATACACGGGATAATATTAATTTGTGAAACGTACTAATTAACAACGAACGAAGGACCAGCTAGTTTTACGAACTAACAAACGTGCTAAGTATAATTGCAACAAAATAACAAACAACTGAAAACCAATTCTGAGATATGTGATAGCGTATAGAATATAAGTGACATAAACAATAATAAACCAAAGATAAAACAAATACGATATTTGTTGAAATTAACTAAATCATTTAATAAGTGTATGACCAAACAAATTTAGTTAAACAATATTAAGAACTCTAAATGAACTTAATAATAACGAACTAGAATGCAAAACTTGTTGCCTTGACTGTACCTAGTCGACAATAACAGCAGATGCGCTGTGGATACAAAGAAATAATAATAATTTCACCCAAGGAAATATGAATCAAATCCCTAACAACACGAGTTCCCGTGAGAAATCAAATTGTACAGTTCGATTTTACAATTGATTCCTGAGATGTGTCTATTAGCTGCATAAATTGGCGCCGGAAAGTATTCACGGACTATAAAGTACCAAATTAAATGAAAACCGAACGATAACTCCTTGAATTAGTCGTGCTAGGCTAATCAAGTTACGCGAACGATAATTAAACAACAAATTTGCTGACCATATGAAAATCAGAAAGTTTATGCAAAATGGTGGAAAACCACTCTCGCGGACGACGATGCGATACATGTTTACCGTGTGCAAGCCAGACACATTCTGATCAGCGCGGTCGATGCTGTGCGGCACTACGCTTGGCGTGGGGGTGCGCGCGCACTCGCGTGAAACCAGCTGCAGTAATATTAATATTAATAATTAGTTTAAGATACTACAGCTATTTCAAACAATTCTAAAATTAAACTTAAACACGTAAAATATATAACTAATTTTTCCAAGTAACAGAAACAGTTATTTCTATTTATTTATTGACTTATTTAAATAGAGTCAGGGCGGGTTAACCGTTCTATTCCCATGTGCAGCGGGTTGCTACCTCAAGGGGTTAATATTTTCCACTTCCTCTCATTTAAAACATATTAGTTTTAAACACTGACGGAAGGTAATGTGCTGGCCACACCAGATTTTTTTATTATTATTTAATTAAAAATAATATGATATTCATTTTCATTTTGCAGGTAAGTAAATCATGGAAAATTAAAAATTATACAAGCCTTTAGCTTGAAAAGTAAAAAGAATAATAATGTACGAATAAAAACTTTACTTATTAAATCAATTTAACAGGAGTATAAAATTAATACTCGTATATTTTATATACAAATATTTATTTATTCGTACATATACTGTGAGTTAAAATGTACTATCAAACTTTTAATAAAACTTTAGTAACATGACTAAGTACTGTCCATTTTTAATATCCCTCATATGAGTTCATACACTGACACCCACCAAAGTTGGCTGTGCTACCTGATGTGAATTTGTCTGGTGCACTTGGTGTATTATTTTCATGTACGCGGGTAAACAGTAGAGCGGGTGATAATGATCACCATTTACCAAACTTATCGACAAGCTGTCGACACAGACACGACGGCGGAACCTTTACTCGTGCCCTGTTAACCTACCTACTACAGAGGCAAAAGATGGGATTTCTACAAAAAATAATATATCATGCTCGTTCAACAGACAATATTGCAAAAAAATAGGCGCTCCAAGAAGACTTTATTTTTGAGTTGTCTATTTACCTTTTCCACCGACACTCTAAGTTTCTGATTCTTTTTAAGACTATTACGTCTACTATTTTATTTTGGTGCCCCAAAGCTATTGCGCCCCTAGGCCGATGCTTCTTGAGGCTTAGCCAAGAGCCGGAACTGAATGTACCTACGACTAACATAATTAATAATAAAAGTACTATTTTAATACCAACAATATTAATATGCAATGTTTGAATAATAAATAATCAATGTATATCTTAGTTAATTTCATTTTTGTCATCTTGAAACAGTGGCACTAAAAAAGTGAAAATGTGAAGTGCAATTAACTGTAATTTTTTTAAAATATATTTTTTACATTTATAATAATTGTTCGTTTATTACATTATTTTTTTATTGCAAAACGCCATAATTTTGATGGTAATGTAATAAAGTCTTCTGTGAAACAACCGGTAAAAATCACTAAAATTTTAAATTTTATCGCGCTTCATAGTTGGTTTTATTGGATTCAGCTGTATATGTCTAGACAACGCATATTTTTG
The DNA here is from genome assembly GCA_963082715.1 of Harpalus rubripes. Lineage (NCBI taxonomy): Eukaryota > Metazoa > Arthropoda > Insecta > Coleoptera > Carabidae > Harpalus > Harpalus rubripes. The sequence continues at coordinate 20,581,911 of OY720456.1, forward strand.
CTTTAGTAGAAAAAAGCGACAAGCTTGTCGCTAATTAGTTGATCTGTCACTTTTTCGTACAAGTGCGAAAAAGTGACGCAGTAGTGTAAAAAAGAATGTCATTTTGAAATTCAAAATGATAAACAAAAAGTTGATATTATGAGACGGATTTAGGAGAAATATTCTATATACTGATAAGCTTATTAATGAAAGTTTACTCTGGTTTGGATAAAAGCCGAGAAGGACATTCCAAATTTTTTTTTGGAGATTGACAATCATTCCAAACTACAGATGGTGCCCGAACGTATCAATAAACAGTATACCTTCAACAAAACTTACAGAATAACAATTCCCGCAAGGATTGAATGGGAACAGGGAAATGATTCTGGGGAAAAAAAGATATGGTCATCTACACCGAAGCATCCCGTGCGGTCGAATTCCATATTTCGAAATCCCAAGCGGTCGAAATCCCACGCAGTCGAAATCCCGCGCGGTCAAAATTCCATGCGGCCGGAATCCCACCCAGTCGAAATGTGCCTCCACCACTTTGCCCGTTCTACAGAAATTCAAATATTTCCACTCCGTCGAATCCCACTCTGTCGAAATGTTACACGATACAAATCCATCGCTCCCGTACCGCTCTCTTTATTGTATTCTAACAATCTATGCTTCGTGGTAGTTCCGCATCAAAGATAATATATATAAAGACATTAAAACATATTATATTATTATACAACAAACTATTTAATGAATGAAGCAGAAAAAGAACTTACCTACACATTTTAAGTAAAATTATTGATATTTCTGGTCCGCCATTTTAGATTAGCTGTCATATTATGTGAATAAGTAGTTCATTCTTTATTTCAGTTGTAAACTTATGTATTACTGTGTCTATTATAAATCTTATGTTGCTTTTATTTCCAAATATAATTTCTTCCACTCGGCATATTTTGACAATAACGGTAACTTGTATCTACACATACTTGTCTATCATGTTTACTTAAAATGTATAGGTAAATTCTTTTCCTGCTTCATTTATTAAATAGTTCGTTGTATAATAATATAATATGTTTTAAAATTTCTTTTTAATATATTATCTTTGAGGCGGAACTACCACGAAGCATAGATTATTAGAATGCAATACGATCGATAAAGAGAGCGGTACGGGAGCGAGGGATTTGTATCGTGTAACATTTCGACCGGGTGGGATTCAACGGCGTGGAAATATTTGAATTTCTGTAGAACGGACAAAGTGGTGGGGGTACATTTCGACCAGCTGGGATTTCGACCCCGTGGGATTTCGACCGCGTGGAATTCGATCGCGCGGAACGAACTCATCTACACAGACAGTTCCAAGACCTCAAGTGGATCAGAAGCTGAAATACATGGAGTAAAAGGACCTAGATACAACATATCTGTTAGACTGGGGACAAATACGACAGTATTCTAAGCAGAACTATACGCAATTATAACCTGCGCACAATTACTATCCGAAAAGAACAACAATATGAGACTTTCCGTAGTAACGGATAGCCAAGCTGCTTTGAAGGCACTACAATTCTACGAAGTAGACTCGGGATTAGTTTTCGACTGCATTCGTAGATTAAACGCTCTAGGAGCGAGAAACAAACTAAATTTGATATGGGTAACAGGACACTCAGGAATTGAAGGAAACCAAGTGGCTGACCGTTTAGCAAAAGATGGACAAATTCACTAATTATAGGGGCAGAACCTGCCTACGGAGTCTCAAAAGAAACAGCAAACCAGGCAATTAATACATTGCTCCACCAATGGCATAACACATTGGAAAATATCAACAGGACAGAGACAAGCTAAACTCTTCCTGGACGTTCCATCCAAGAAAAGAACTGTCACTTTGCTCTCAAATAGTAAACAAAATGTTGGAATATTAACATATATAGAACATAGAACTGAAAAAATCCTGGACTTCATTAAATACACAGGATTCCTCATAGAGGCGTAAATACTTTTAGAGAGTACAGTAAGCCATTACAATAATAAAAATCTGATGTGGCCAGCACATAACCTCTCGCATAAAACGAAAAATATTTTTAAATACAAATACATATATTCATGTCTCACTACAAAATAATTCTCACATATATTTGCAAAATCTATGGGATATTTTAATATAAACTATGTACAATATATACATTTTCTTTATATTCAATATCCTGAAATTTTCTTTTTATACTTTCCTTTTCTTTTTCTTTATATTCGTCAATTTTTTGCAAATTCCTATTCCTATATTCTTTTTTACGTATATTCTTTCACGTTGTTGACTTTTTTTATTTTCATAATCTTCATAATAATGTACAAATATTTTTGACAGCGGCATACAAATATTTTTGACAGTGACATTTATGTGTCAGTTACAAACATATGAATTTCTTGCCTTGAAGTAGTTTGATTTGAGAATTTTTACATCAAATTATTTTATATGCATTTCTTTATCTCTAAATCTATAGAAGATATATAATGAATTTATATTTATCGAATAAAGAATTTAACATTCTTTAATATACATAAATTTTCGATAAATAATATTTAGATGATTTTTTTCTTGTAACTACTACTTCCGGTTATCCAATTGTTACCAAAACTTAATCAACTCTTCCCATTATTGTTAGATTGAGGAATCCGTAGTTAAAAATGTCGTAAGTCTTATAGTATTTGAGATATCGTGAATCCAACATCCACACACACATCCACACACACATCCACACACACACACACACACACACACACACACACATCCACACACACACACATCCACACACACACACACACACACACACACACACACACACACACACACACACACACACACACACACACACACACACACACACACACACACATACGGACATCATCGTAAAAATGTTATAATCGGATTCTAGGGACCTTAAAACGTGCTTATTCACTAAAATCTGGATATGCGATTTTTAGTATGAATACAATATCTCTCAGCGAGAGGTAAAAAAAGCTTATCAATTCAATTTGTCATTACCCTTTGTGGAAAATATATGAAGAACGTATATCATTAAATGTGAAATATGTATGAACTCCACCACAGCTATTTATAAATTTATAAAATATTAATATTCACTGAATTAGAACTAAATAGAGTAATATATTAAAATAATGCCGTTCATTCATTCGTTGACTGACATCTGCGTCGAGTAAATTTACCATGCCTAATTGGGTAAAAGGCATAATGAAATTTATTTAAAATGTTTGAATTAGTTACACGCAGAATATTATTGGATTTTTTATTATTTTGTTCTTTTATTAAGCGTGTATTTTTCTGTATAATTTCGTTATTTATGGCAGACGATAAAATCTGTTTTTTCATATTTTAATATGATTTCATTGCATTGTATCGTGTACATTCCATTATATTTCACAATTTCAAAATGCGAGAACGCTTCGTCACAGTTAATCTCTGGCAGCATTCACTCCGCTATTTTGAATATATTCGGAATATGAGACATGCATGACAAATGACAACTCAATTATTTTGAATTATTATAATACCAATTGCAATTTAGCGTGCAGCCGAGTTTCTGCATACTCACAAAATTGTTCACATTGTTACATAAGTTTTTCTTTTACAATCTTATACCAAATTACAACAATTTTGTAAGTGAGGCATAATTACTTCAACACGCCATCGTGAAAATATAAAGGGAGACTGTCAGTCGAATTTAAAAAGCTCAATTACATATTATATTGTAAAGAGTTTAAAAAATGTACAGAATATAAAATCACATATCCGGGGTATTACTTTCGTTACCAAAGTATTTTAAATTTAACACGAACTTGCTAAATTTATATGCAATCCATATGGTTGTTTTGTTTTATTTGCTTATGCTTCCTAACATGAAAATATACAGAAACATACCAACACCAACAATTTGCATCTATTTAAGTAATTTACACACGTCTGTGAAAAGTAACTTAAGTACAATATCAACAGCTGTAAATTGAACAGATTATTTATGATTCTGTATCAATATATACGCAGTGGCGCCAGAAGCCCTGTAATATTTTGTACTTGAAATTTTCTAGTAAAAAACTAATATTATCTAAATTATAAAAATCTGATGTGGCCAGCACATTACCTTCCGTCAGTTATATGAGGTATTTACGAAAATTCTACTGGCGAACTGTTACCGGTAAACAGCTTTTTATCAGGTTATAGCTACCGGAATCGATATTTTAAGAACGCAATTGGTAAACAGGGTAGATCCATAACCTATGAAAAAATTTGAAAATTTAAAACAGGTTAGAAATTTGACGTAGTTAACAAACTAAGCAGAGTCCTACTTTGAACACATTTCCACTTTTAACGCCCGCGCTTCGCTTTGCATCACTACTTTTGAGATTAGATTCTTCATGAATTCGGTAGATGGATCTGGTAGATATTGAACAATTTTGCAACACAGTCGGTAGATGCGGTATCTACCGGTAGAATTTTCGTAAATGCGTATTTATTTTCTATAAAACCCACACAGAAAGTTCCTTGCAAAAGATTCTAAATTTCTTGTATGTACATTACCTTTCGACAGTTGTACGTATTCTATACAAATTCCATACAGAAAGTTTCGAGCAAATATACTAGGAATATGTCAATTGCACTTGACACTGACATCTTTCAATCAGAATTTTCTTAAGAAAGTAGCTGTTTCTAGTATAGCTGGCTAATTTATGAAATTTAATTTCTTTATAATTTTATAACTCTATATCCATTCAATATGAAGTATAAAATGCAGTCAAATCGTATAGAGAATACAATGTTCTTTAATATTTATTTAAATGTGAAAAAATGATATTTAACATCGTTTTTTCAAGAAAAACTATTAAAATCTTCAAATGAGGGTAATTCCAGTTGACCAGGTATAACCAAAATCTAATCAGCTCTTCATATGGATGCAACGAAAAGGAATACGAAAGAATTATAATTAGAAAATTTTGTTACACACACACACACACGCACACGCACACGCACACGCACACGCGCACGCGCGCGCGCGCACACACACACACACACACACACACAGACATCATCGTAAAAATAGTAAAATCGTATTCTAGGGACCTTAAAACGTGCTTATTCATTAAAAGCTCACCACCGAATTTTTTGACCAAAGACAATACCTTCCTTACCTAAAGGTAACACACAATATCAACACCTGCAAATTGAACTGATTATTTATGATTCTCTATCAATATATACAGTGGCGCCAGAAGCCCTGTAATATTTTGCACTTGAAATTTTCTAGTAAAAAACTAACATTTTCTGAATTATAAAAAGTAATTAATTATAACAACTGACATAAAAAGAGTAATAACCAATGATTTCAAAAATAACAATCATACGCGAGTAGGAAGGGCTTTTCTATAGTACTAAAATTCAGCAAACATTGAAACTAAACTTTTATTTTTAATGAAAATAGTATAATGACAAAAACAAAAATATAAGTAAAAAGACATTTTTTTTGCTTTGACACTGGCAAAAATATTCACATTCAAAGGCTGACCATTTTCCTGAGATAGTAATCCGGAATAATAATCCGTGTGGGAATAAGAAATAATGATATATAATTTTAATACTTTTTATTCAACTGAAAATAAAAAAATCAAGTATTAATAGCACCCATTACATTATTTGAATTTTTTCCAAAAAAGTATCGTTGGATCTGATTACACTTCTAATACCATCGCATGATTTTACGATATTACACTTTAAAATAATCATGGCTTTCAATGGATCCACGGTCAAATAAAATTTTTCTGTTCTCCATAAGTTATTTATTATTAAAATACGCGTTCCCTGGCTGCATTTGTACCTGGTAAACATAAAGAGAATTCAATAAGTGTTTTAAGAACTGAACATGAAATACTGTTGTTTTCAAAATGGTAAAAACGCTTCATCCATTTCATGTCAATTTTAGTTTTTCTTTCATTCCATTCGTGGATTTTTTCTATTGATTCAATAGTAAACTTCGCCAAATAATTGATTTCAAAATTCGGGGCGTTTTGTGGGACATATATTTTTGCAGGTCAATGTTCCAAAATGCGGAACTGTCCCGCACAATGCAGGACGAATGGTCAGCTTATACATTCACATCATATGCGCTGAGTAGTGAAGTGTCAATGTTTAAAGTAACGAAAAGCCGAGCTATAGGTAATACTGTACGACAGTGCTAGACAAATATACGACTCTATCAACGACACAGTATGAGTACATTCTGGCAGATAACCGGCAAACAGGCAATGGCGGTGCGTCAGATGAGGCAGGTGAGGCCAGGCCTACCCTCTTAAATTCAAAACATTTGTAAAATTTTATATATTTTTTTTACTAAAAAGTATTGAAATAATATAAATCTACTAAGAGGCCAAATTGTGCTGCCCTCATGGGGGAATATGTAAGTACGAGTGAGACGGAACGATTTTCACCCTCCACGCCCTACACTCCCTTCCCCACCACTATTACCGTTGAACCAAGCGGTGGCTTGGCCTCCGCTTCAAACAAGTACCTATATATATATATATATATATATATATATATATATATATATATATATATATATATATATATATATAAATTATGTTATACCCATTTCCTTTGTTTGACCATATAGGAAAACTACTAAGTTGTTATCAACCATGATAACAGTTAACACTTGTACTTTTCTGCTATAACCAGTATATACCAGATTATTCTGGAATTGTAGTTATAAAAATCTATGTATTCTAGTGATAAGCGTTCATTATTGTATTAACGACTCTCCACGTTACATATCGACTCGATAAGTGATTCTTTGTACTTAGAGAATATAAGTTCAATAAATAAATTTATGAAAATAAACTTTTGTTTTTTTTCAATATTAAGTTGAACACAAATTTAATTGGCGCAGTCGGTAGGATGCCAAAAGGGCCTTAACAATTCAGTGAAGTCGAAACGTTTCGAGCCTTTGAAAATATCAATTTTCTGAAAATTGGCATCAACAACTCAACGAACTTACGGCTAAAACAGTAGCCCATCAGAGACCTATTCATACGGTCCATCTCTAACGGAATCCACACGGAGAGCCTTGCTGTTCAACTGCCACAACCAGTGAAACACGGCGACCCACATTCCAAGTACCAGCCCACAAATCGAGAACTTGCTGAGACTACACCCAGTCATCACGTTCCGAAGGCCTGCAGAATCACACCAGTAATTCCCGCTACGATGAGCGTAACCATCACCCTTCTATTTGTACTGTAAGTCTTTCTGTAAAGCTTTTACATTTATAAAATTGTCCAGTCAAGCAGGGACTATACTGCAAGACAAACTTATAAAATTACTAACAAAACAAAATTGTTAAATAATAAAACAACCAGTCAGGTCGGGTTTATACGACGAGACAAATAAATAAAATAAATAGTGACATAGAATACGAGACGTTCGAAACAGATCGTATACTAGTAGAATTAATCTCTGATAGTTTTAACAAAATAAATTTAAATTCAGAAAACCCAGTCACAATGACTACAATCAGTCTACAAGACATTGACCATTACATGAAAATCGTTCCTCCTTATGATGGAAACGTAAAACATTTACATGCTTTCATAAAAGCATGCGACGAAGCAAAAGAAGTTCTTGAATGCTTCACATTAACAGAAATAAATAGAAAATATGCTTTTGGAATTTTAAAAACAAAATTTGTAGGAGATGCTAGATTAATAATATCTGAAAATACATTTTCCGATTGGGCAGAATTAAAAACATACTTAAGTTCAAACTTCGAAGACAGGCTAAAACCTGAAACATTATTCTATAAAATAATTACAACAAAACCCCAACAGAATAACATTTATAAATTCTTAAAAGAAATTCAAAATATTTTTCAAAATTACAAAGGGAAAATTGAAACCCAAGAAAAGAGTAAAGACAAAACAAAATTTTTAATAACACATATACAAAAAATTATTGTCCATCGCTTCATAGATTGTTTACCCTATAATACAAAAGGCGCATTCATAAATGCAAATCCCACTTCACTTGAGGAGTGTGAATATTTAATTAACAACGAATTCAACTTCCTGTTGCACAATTCACCAATGCAAAAACCCAATCCTACTCCTAAACCATCCGCACAAGCGCAGAACTTTAGATTTGTACCCCCACCTCAGAAATTCCCCGGACAGAAATTTCCTAACCAACCAATAAAGTTTAATCAACCACAGGCACCACAACAACAAGGTCCTGGAATAAATTTAATCGCACGACAAAATTTACAAAATTATCAAAATACTAACAGAACATTCAAACCGACACCAATGTCGATTCAAACGCGAAATACAAATGTAATTCCCATGTCAACTCAAACAACTCGCCAAAATATAATCTCGAAATAAACAACGAACACGAATACCCCTTAGAGGATATTCAAACACAAATTGATAACAATGAGGAAAATCAAAACGAAATAGAATACGAGGAACAGAATGAAAATTTTCTCGAATCCACAGAAGAAGAACAAAATACGTAATGACATCTGACACCGGACAGATCCCAACAATTACTCACGACCAATACCACATTCTTATTGACACAGGCTCAGACATAAATTTTATTAACAAAAAATTAGTTGACGAACTAAAACTCAAACCAAAAATTCAACCCATGACAATACGCACTGCAAATGGCAAAATTACGCTCAAACAATTAGTAAAGTTAAAAATTAAAGGAATAGAATTTGAATTCTACATCCATGACTTCCATCGTGAATGCAATCTACTTTTTGGAATCAAAATTCTCAAAGAATTAGATGTAAAAATAAATTTCAAATCAGAAACTTTAAACCTGAAAGGAAAAACATATCAATTCAACAACAAAGTAAAAACAAATTTCAATGCATTACAAATTAGAGACGACCATCTCGATTATAAAACAAAACAACAATTAAATAAACTAATAGACAGAAACATTGACTTATTCCCACAAGAAGGTGAAAAACTTTCCCATACTAACGTACTCAAACATAAAATAATCCTTTCCGATGAAATCCCCATCCATACAAAAAATTATAAACTACCACAAGTTTACGAATCAGATATTGAAGAACACATTCAAAAGATGTTAACCGAAAAGGTTATACGTAAATCTTATTCCCCGTACAATTCCCCTAATTGGATCGTACCTAAGAAAGCTGATGCTTCGGGAAAAAGAAAAACTCGACTTGTAATTGACTTTCGCAAACTAAACCAAAAAACTAAAGAAGATAAATTCCCTATCCCTAACATCGACACTCTCCTAGACAAAATTGGAAAACCCAAACTCTTTACTACATTAGATTTGCACTCTGGTTTCCACCAAATTCAAATGGAAGAATCAGGCATAGAAAAAACTGCCTTCAGCACCCCATCTGGACATTACGAATATGTTCGTATGCCCTTTGGCCTCGTCAACGCACCAGCTACATTTCAACGTATGATGAATATAGCTCTTGGTGAATTAGTAAATGATATATGTTTGGTTTATTTAGACGATATAATTATTTTTGGCAATACCATAGAAGAACACTTTTCAAATATTCAAAAAGTCTTTGATAAACTGCGAAAAGCAAATCTCAAAATTCAAATTGATAAATCTGAATTCTTCAAAACAGAAGTAGAATATTTAGGATTTATCATTTCAAAAGACGGCCTTAAGCCAAACCAGAAAAAAGTAGAAGCAATTGACAAAATTACTATTCCAAAAACAGTAAAAGAAATTAAAAGTTTCCTAGGCAAATTATCATGGTATAGAAGATTTATACCCAATTTTTCAAAATTAACAAAGCCTTTCACACAAAATTTAAAGAAAGGATCAAAAATTGATATAACTAATAAAGAGTATCAAGAATGTTTTATGGAATCGAAAAAACTCATGTCAAATCCACCCATCCTCACATTCCCTGACTTTACCAAAAAATTCATACTAACAGACGCTAGCGATTACGCTATGGGCGCGGTCCTCTCACAAACACAAGACGGAATAGAAAAACCTATTTGTTATGCCTCTAAAACTTTCAACTCTGCAGAATGTAATTACAGCACTGTCGAGAAAGAACTCAAAGCCATAGTATGGGCCATTCAAAATTTCTATAACTATCTTTGGGGTAGAAAATTCACAATAAGAACCGATCATCGTCCTCTTGTATGGCTTTTTAACATGAAAAATGCCAACCAGGGGGGCAATTCTTGAAAAATGAGATGTCAGTGAGATTTGACAGAAGTGAGAAAAAACGTCGCGTGACTTATATGTCACGTAGTGAGATTTTTTCTTTAATTCTTGAAATAATTTTGTCGTCTCACTGCTTCACATTTCATGTCACTACGTGAAAATTATCTCCCCACCTTTTTGGTGGTGAGAATCAATGTCACTCGCTTATGTTATATAGAAATTTGACTTAATAATAAATTATATTAATTAATATTATAAATAAAATTATTACAAATATCATGGTTGACGAAAGAGAAGTAGCTGCTGCTTTAAAGCATTTGGATAATACAGAAATTACTTTTCGCACCAAATTTTTGAAATATTATTCGGCTGAATAAAAATTTAGTGGATCGCTTGAGTGACAATTTAAACCAACCAACCAAGTTATAGATCAGCATTAGGAATACCAACAAAAAAATTAACTACTTTACGTTTTTTTGATTTGTGGATATTCAGCTTGGTGTGGAAAATGACATACATTTAGCTATTATAACTACAGCCCGATTTAAATATTTTACATATACTTAACAATACAAATACGTTTATACGTAGTAAGACACATTTTATTTGTAGTCGTTCGATTACGGCAATAATAATAAATAGTTAATATAGAAAAATTAGTTATACGTTAGTCACTCGTAAGCATAGAGGCGGATAAAATTTGACCCGCGGGCTGCCTAACACAGACCACTACACTACGGACTCGGACTACGGAGACCTATGGATGGACTCAAAATTCAATAAAATTAGAAAAAGTAGTTGCGTATGGCAACATTATCAATACCAGCTAAAATGAAAATAAGAATATCACGGTAAATATGTAAAGGTAATCAAAGAAGAGTGCAATGTAGTACTGTCAATGTCAAAAATCACACTTTTATGTCAAATTTTTCACTTGCTAAATCGTGGCCATTTAGATAGGTGAAATATATTTCACTTTGTTTCGGGAATTAAAAAAGTGAGAAAATATGAAATGAGATGAGAGTGAGATGAAATTTTATGTCACCTTGTGAGAAAATTCTCATATTTCAAGAATCGGTATCCAGAAGTTGATGAGATGGAAAATAGAACTCAGTGAATATAATTTTGATATCGAATACATTCAGGGCAAGACAAATAAAATTGCAGATTTTCTAAGCCGAATTCGCGAACCTTTCACAATACAAAATATCAAAGGTGACGTAACGCAAACTAACATTTTCGCACATTGCATTTCAAAAGACTGGCATTTAGGCAAAGGACTAGCTAAACAAGTCGACTCATTATTCAATAGTAAAAAACATTGTCAAGAAAATATAAAGGAAAATTCAAATATAATTATTCAAAATTCTAATAATAAACAAATCATTCACTTAATTACCAAACAAAATTACTACAAAAACGCCAACGTAAAAATGTTGAAATCCGCTATAAAAGAATTACGAGACTTCCTCATAAAAAACGATATTTTTGAAATAAACATTCCACAACTATCTTGCGGCTTGGACAAACTTGACAAACAAGAATTGATAAAAATATTAAACGTCATATTCGCGGAGACAAACATAAAGATAAATTTGTATGAATTAAATAACAATCTACTCAACACGGATGTAGATTCATCAACAAACTCAAATACTGACGGCACAAAACATAGTGACCAAGAAAACCCAGTAAACGGAATGAAATTTTAGAAAATCGCTTAAACATTGCCAACAACCAAATTACATTTGAAACGCAAAACGAATTCAAAATTAATATGAAGAAAATGTTTGAAAACAAACAAAGACTAGAAGTTCTATTAGAATCAGGAAAAGAGAACGAACAAATATTAGAATTTTTGAAACAATATATTGTCCCACAAGTTAGATACTTTTGTATATTCAAAACAGTTGACTTACAAAACAAGGTAAATCAAATTATTAAAGAAAATTTCGAACCATTTTCAATTAACCTAACAAAAGTAGACCAAATTGTAGACGATATAGAAGATCAAGCAGAACAAAATGAAATTGTTTATTCATATCATTATGGAAAAACAAATCATAGAGGAATAAAAGAAACCTATGACAAATTAAAACAAAAATACCATTGGCCTAATATGATTAAAACAATAACAGAATTTATTAATAATTGTGAAATTTGCAAAACTTGCAAATATGATAGGAAACCAATCAAAATTAATGACATTCTTACCGAAACCCCAAATCTGCCCTTCGAAATTATTAACGCAGATTTACTAACATTAGACGGGAAAATATTCCTAACCATCCTAGACCAATTCTCAAAATACACCCGAATATACCCATTGAAATCCAAAACAGCTAAAGAAATATGCGATCACATAGAATGCTTTTGCAATAGTTATCAGTACCCAAACAAATTAATTTGCGACGCAGGCAAAGAATTTGACAACCTAACATTAAAAACATTTTGTCACAATAAAGATATTCATTTACACATTACTTCAGCAGGTAATCCAAAATCCAATCAAATAGAGAGATTTCACTCTACATTAATCGAACATATGAGAATATTATTCAAAAGATTTCCCGAAAATACATTAAAACAAATTATCGAACAAGCCATGCACGCCTACAATAATTCAATAAGTGCAACCACGTCATTAACACCCAACGAAATTCTGTTTGGTAAATCATACGCAAACAAATTTCCCTCAAATAGACACACCACAAGAATTAAAGTGTTCTAGTCAAAACACAATTTTGAAAGACAAAGGAATTTACAAAATTACTGAACCAAATTGCCAAATAAACGGTAGAAAGTTTAATAACAAATTAATTAGCAAACCAATAATTTTGGAAATAGAAAAATCAGATATTATTAAAAACCAAATAGATTCATTGAAAACTATAGACATTAAGGATGTAAAACTAAAAGACCTTAGCCTTTTTGAACTCCAAGAATTAAACAAACATCATGAAACACCCCATTACCATTACCAATATGTATTACTAACCATAATTATAATTATTATATGTTTATACCTTATTGTAAAGAATAGAGTTTTATTGAGAAACAAATTATTTAAACAAAAAAAGAAAATGTTCCAATTGAAAAGGACGAAATACCATTAAAACAATACACTCTGTGAAATAAGACTCTATTTTCAAAAGCCTCGGATGATCAAACAAAGTTCAATCTTTGAGGGGAGGAATTATGTTATACCCATTTCCTTTGTTTGACCATATAGGAAAACTACTAAGTTGTTATCAACCATGATAACGGTTAACACTTGTACTTTTCTGCTATAACCAGTATATACCAGATTATTCTGGAATTGTAGTTATAAAAATCAATGTATTCTAGTGATAAGCGTTCATTATTGTATTAACGACTCTCCACGTTACATATCGACTCGATAAATGATTCTTTGTACTTAGAGAATATAAGATCAATAAATAAATTTATGAAAATAAACTTTTGTTTTTTTTCAATATTAAGTTGAACACAAATTTAATTTATATATATATATATATATATATATATATATATATATATATATATATATATATATATATATATATATATATATACAGGGTGTAAATGAAATAAGTGCATTAAATTTAACCAGGAATGTAACTCGATGAGAGGAACAATATTTCTTAATAACTTTTTTTTCTAAGTCTTTTAGATTTTGAGTTAAAATTCTTTAAAGATTTGCTGCATATATCGTTACCCGCCCATGGAGAACAAATGGCTGCTGCCGTATTCAAGTGTGATACAAACAGCACAAAAATTTTCGGTTATCGGTTACACTTATAGTCACAGTAATTAATAAATGAATCAAGGGAAATAACATTATTATTAATTAATACGTAATAGTACAATTTTTAAAATAAATAAATTTAAATTTTGGATAACAAAATTATAAAGTTGTGTATTAAACCAGGCTTTTAATCACCTGTGAATAGTGTGAATAGAGGAAGACAAGGAGGGACGAGGAAGAGCAAAAGCATAGTTGTTAGGTTATGAGATGATTATTTATCGTCGGCAAATCATAATAGTTTAAATACGTTATTCAAAAAGTGTAAGTACAAACTTTTGTCCATTTAAACGAGGTACATGAGTACCAATAATTAGTCGTCCATTTATTGTTCCCGCCCAAAAAAATTTTAATGAAAATTTTTACAGCATTTTCGTCTGCCGAGATGTGTATTGTGCATAATAAATACACCTTCCCAAGTAAATTCAGTCTCAATAATGAACATTGTGAGCCATTCCCAAAATTGTAGTCTGTTATGTGCTGAAAACATAGAACTTTTTGTACATGTTATGAATATAAATAACTGTTGCTTTTTATAAAATTGTCATATGTGACACTCCGTATTGTGATGTAATAAAGATGTACAAGATTAACAAATGTGCGAATATTAAGATTTGGAAACGCTCCGTGTAAATGCGTTGGCAACTCCATGACACTGCCTTTATGTCAACCGTGATGTCAAGTAAAATGTAGTACAGATACGAGTAAAAAAATAAATAAACCATAGGTAAGTAATTACAATGTCTGTGTACTCGCATTTTGACAGAATTTTACCTTATAAACAAGTTTATTACTAATGTCAAAATTTAATTGCAACAATTGACAGGACTGTCAATTGCTAAAACAAAATTTTTCATAGCTATTGCTACTGCATTCAATTATCACAAAAATATTTGGAACGACTCGTCAATTTACGGGGTGGTAAAATGATAAAAAAATATTTGCGATTTCGAGAAAAAGTTATTAAGAAATATTGTTGCTCTCGATGAGTCATATTACTGGTTAAATTTAATGCATTTATTTTATTTACACGCTGTATATATATATATATATATATATATATATATATATATATATATATATATATATATATATATATATATATACATATATATATGTATATTATTTTCAATTAGTTTTATATATAATTACTATTTGTGTTACTGTTGTTATTTTTTATGATTCCATAAATTTAAAACTATTATTTATATCTATTTTAATTGTATTGTTACTTGTCACAATTTTTTAAACTAAACTTTAATAAATATAAACAATGTATGGCTGTTAATAAATCATGAATTGTAGAATTGTACAAATACCAACAACCAAGAAAGGACAAATTTAACAACAATACGAACTATTTATACCAATGGGAATAACTTAACTGAACTGATATATCTTTAATAATTTTGCAACTAATATTTTTATTATTAGATCTTTTGAATTATATAAATAAAAAAATCTGATGTGGCCAGCACATTACCTTTTATACAAATGTCATACAGAAAGTTCTTTGGTAAAGATTCTATTTCTTGTACATTACCTTCCGGCAGTTGCAAGTATTTTATGCAAATTCCATGTAAAAATCTATAGCAAAAAGATCCTACATTTCCAGTAAAATTATGAGACAAACACACTATGTCAATTTCACTTGACACTGACATTTTTCAATCAATATTTTCTTAATATAGTAGCTGTTTCCATAGCTATGGCTACTTTATTAAATTTAATTTTTTTTATAATTTTTACCTTCCGTCACCTTTAGATAAGGAAGGTATTGTCTTTGGTCAAAAAATTCGGTGGTGAGTTTTTGAAGAATAGGCACGTTTCAGGGTCCCTAGAATACGATTTTACTACTTTTACGATGATGTATGTGTGTGTGTATGTGTGTGTATGTGTGTGTGTGTGTGTGTGTGTGTGTGTGTGTGTGTGTGTGTGTGTAACAAAAATTTATACTATAACTTCAATACTACAATTCAAAAAATTATAATTCTTTCGTATTTTCCTTTTGTACTTCCATTTGAAGAGTTGATTAGATTTTGGTTATAATTGTTTAACCGGAAGTACCCTATTTGAAGATTTTAACAGTTTTTCTTAAAAAACGATGTTATATATCATTTTTTCACATCATTTAATGTTATTATTAAAGAATATTTTATTCTTTTTACGATTTGAATGCATTTTATACTTCATATTAAATAAATATAGATTTAAAAAATCTGATGTGGCCAGCACATTACATTCCGTCAGTTCTATGAATAAAATGTACTTTAATATTTATAATTAAACATTAAATGTGAAAAAATGATATTTAACAGTTTTTTTTAAGAAAAACTGTTAAAATCTTCAAATGATGGCACTTCCGGTTGACCAATTGTAACCAAAATCTAATAAGCTCTTCATATGGATGTGACGAAGAAGAATACGAAATTTTATTTGAAATTGCATTAAGTTATCGCAGACGATATTTTTGTTACACAGACACCCACACCCACACCCACACCCACACCCACACCCACACGCCTCTCGAAACGTCCAAAAGAATATGATTTCAATAATAAGATACCCAAAAAGGCCGTCTACAGTCACTTCACCAAAGTTTAGAGAAGAGAAAATTTAATAAATCAAATACCATTATTTTAAATAGTTATTTATCTGTCATTTGAAATTAACTCGCAAATGTTAGTTACAACTTAGTTAATCAATTTTTTTAAAAAATTGTTATTAGTAAAAATATGGAATTAACCAACATAGCATTTTTTTCAGTTTTTGTCCAAGAAAGAAGTAATAGAGTACCTGCCATACTCACTTGATTCGGCAATGTGCTACTGCTTATTTTGGACTTACAGTATTCAAAGTTTTGTATAAAGAAAAGAGGTAAAAAACTTGAAGAAAAGAAGAAGCTGGCAAAGGACAGAAAGAAGTGGAAAGAATGGACTTAGGTAGAGTTAAAGAGAGTTTAGAAAGATAGCTGAGAAGAGTGAATTCTGTCCGGGTAGTTGAGTATACAGACGCTGGGGAGGTCGGAGTTCGGACAATTGAATATGATATAAATAAATAGTGTCATAAATTGTGATATAAATGGCGTGAAAATAAATAGTCGTGTTAATTGTTTAAATAAATAATCTTAGAGTTTAAGTAATTAATTATATTGTTAGTCTTAAATTAGTATTTAATATTTGTTGAACAATAGTAATCGTCATTATTATTATAGTTTAAATGTTATTTATCGTTTTAATAATCATCTATTTTAATTTATAATAATTATTTAATTTTTACATTTCACCCAAATAAATAAAACGTTACAATATTAAATATTTTATACATTATTTCATTATAAGCATTAAGTTTAAAGTGGTTTGATAGGGAAGAAATAACGACAGATTGAAATGAAATTTAAATAAATTATTTTTCAAGTTTTTTTAGACAAATAAGCAAAATTTTAAAAATGTTTTGCAGTTGTGGCGGAGGGTAAATGATGCATACATATTAGAATTTACTAAATATGGCCAAAAATGGTATTTAAACAAAAGTTTAAGGAACAAATTCGAAATTGCACACGTCAATGAATCAGAAATGGAACTGAACAAGATGGCGGACCATTCCCCGCACAGCTTCAAGATTTCGGACTAGTATTCCCGCTATTATATATTCTTTACTCTGTGTTAAGAATCTACTAAGGACTCATTTTTCAATATACCGGATATCGCGTACCTAATAAAACAAGATAACTGTCTTATAATAGTTGTCATTTTTATCCATTATACCTATTTTATCACACAATAGTTGTGACATTTGTAGACAACTAACATTTTCAATAGAAATAAAAAAATTAATTCATATTAATTTTTTATGTAGGTACCTATAATTTTAGAGCATAATAACAATAAAAATTGAAGAATAGCATTTTGAAAATCATTTGTCATTTAGAGTTTTATACTGAGTGTTACGTTGTATAAATACGAAACACGGACCTTACGTAAGAAAGAGAAAAAGTATTTGGAAAGTTTTAAGATGTGGTTGAATCGAGCGACGAAGAGAGATTCTTTTTAAACAAATAAGAAACAGGTGGATCATCTGGTCTGCACATATTTTAAGGAGGGATTATCTTTAGAAAATTATAAATGAAGAGAAGATACATGAGAGAAGTGGAAGAGAATGAAAGATGTTTGGAATGTTAACAGACATCAAGGAAGAAAGGATTTAAGAGAGGATGAAGAGAGAAGCCCAGGACAGACTAGTGAGGGGGCAACATTGCAACTGAAACTTGATTAAAGACAGATTTTGCTCCTGATGATTGTGATTGCTATATATTTATTTAGTTTTTAATTTTACATTATAAATATGCATAACTTATTAAACTACATTGTAAAGGAGATTTTGTAG
The DNA here is from genome assembly GCA_963082715.1 of Harpalus rubripes. Lineage (NCBI taxonomy): Eukaryota > Metazoa > Arthropoda > Insecta > Coleoptera > Carabidae > Harpalus > Harpalus rubripes. The sequence goes on from OY720456.1 coordinate 20,600,324, forward strand.
TTCGTTTTTTATTTTTTAAATCATTTTAACCTTGTACTGCAACTCCGCCTCCAATCATAGTTCCTAAAATAGTAGGGTCAACACGACGATGTGTATAATATGGGTATGAAAATTTAGGTTTATAGACAGGGTTTGATATAAATCTATTCTTCAATGCTTCGTTGGGCGCTTTGTAAACTTTTGGGTAATAATGGTTACTGTAACCTCCTTTTATTGGAAATGTTTCTTCTCCAAATGTAGGGTAGAATCCATGATTTTCACCACTAAATAGAAAAAATAATTATAATCATTCAATTTGATAAATGTAAAATAATTGTTATACATTTTTTATGGATTCGCAAAGCAGGGTTAGATATGCAGGAAAACAAAAAATCTGATGTGGCCAGCACATAACCTCTCGCCAGATATCTTACCTGGTTGTACGCATAAAACGAAAAATATTTTTAAATACAAATACATACATATATTTATGTCTCACTACAAAATAATTCTCACCTATATTTGCAAAATCTATGGGATATTTTAATATAAATTTTGTACAATACATACATTTTCTTTATATTCAATATCCTGAAATTTTCTTTTTCTACTTTCCTTTTCTTTTACTTTATATTCGTCTTTTTTTCGTTAATTCCTCTTATATTCTTTTTTACGTATATATTCTTTTACGTTGTTGACTTTTTTTTATTTTCATAATCTTCATAATGATGTACAAATATTTTTGACAGTGACATTTATGTGTCAATTACAAACATTTGAATTTCTTGCCCTGAAGTAGTTTGATTTGAGAATTTTTACATCAAATTATTTTATATGCATTTCTTTATCTCTAAATCTGTAGAAGATAAAATAATGAATTTATATTTATCGAATAAAGAATTTAACGTTCTTTAATATAAGTATTTACATAAATTTTCGATAAATAATATTTAGATGATTTTTTTTTGTAACTACTACTTCCGGTTGTCCAATTGTTACCAAAACTGACTCGACTCTTCCTATTATTGATTGAGGAATCCGTAGTTAAAAATGTCTTAAGTGTTATAGTATTTGAGATATCGTGAATCCAACATCCACACACACACACACACACACACACACACACACACACACACACACACATCCACACACACACACACATACGGACATCATCGTAAAAATGTTATAATCGGATTCTAGGGACCTTAAAACGTGCTTATTCACTAAAATCTGGATATGCGATTTTTAGCATGAATACAATACCTCTCTTAGCGATAGGTAAAAATGGCTTTTGTCCGGGGAATCGCTAATGTGTACCGAATATGAAATGTAGGTAATACGCCATCACCGCTTATAACGTATGTATATAACGTGTACGTTTTAAAATGCGTACAAAATTTATTTAAATTCTAGGCCACAATGGTACATTTTTCTACAACAACAATAACATAACGCATAAATCTCGTTTTGAACACCCAAACATAACCACATTTTTTTAACTAGCACTTTTGGGTAATTTTTTCGAAAAAAGTCGGTGCACTTTGACTGCCTAACTTCATAAGCGGTGATGAGGTTTTAGCGTGTACCAACATTTCATATTACGTACACATTCACATGTCCCTAGATAAATAGCGTATGATACACAAGTAAAAGTGCCTAAAGCAGTATTGTCGTTAGAAACACTCTTCTTCGCGTCGTACTCTTAAACTCGTTACGCGTGCTTTAAACACTTACTCATATACTTGTGTCATGATATACTCTATTTCGGAATTAGATTAATATGTTCTAGCAGGCTTATTGATGTTAGAATGGGCTTCATTGTTAAACAATTTTTGATAACATTTTGTTGCTTGGTATTAAATATACAAAATATCAAAGCAACGGAGAGAATAACAACACAACCTAACTATCCTGGCAAAATTTTCTTTAATGAAAAATGTCAACTATTTTTTAAATAAATAATGTAAATGAAAGCCGAAGCAAACAAAATAGTTATAAAACACTCGCTACAGAAGACTATTCAAGCACTCGTTCGTTCATTCGCCACTATGCGTTGGTGTCTAAATTTCTAACTCGTGATAGAATAGGAATAGATTAGTTACCTGTCAGATGAATAAGATGCGTCATTATTATAAGGAAATTTATCGTTGGTCTCATAAAAATTCGCTAATATTGTGGAACTTTCCAATAACACAATAAGTATGCAAATTGACAATTGTATGATCTACAAAAGACAAAGAAAAAAATGTTGATTATCACTTACCTATATGTAGTAACCAGAATGTAAAATAAAACGCGGTCAAACCTTCAATGACTTAGCGAAATATTGAAATTTTGTTTTATACACCGACGAACAGCTTACCTATCTTGTATGTTTTTACTAAACAACTACAATAACTTAATCTAACGCACAAAACTCGACTCGAAATTGAGCTGAGAAAATTAAAATGTCCAAATATGCATATTACAATATGGCCCTAAGGTGTACGTTGTTTCATAAAAAGTCTATAAAAAATCGCTAACCCAAAGAAAGTTTAATAATCTAGCTGCGTTTTATAAAACGACCATGGACTATGCGTTTCACAAAACGACGGATTTTATAATCCAAATATAAAATTCAAGAATATAATGATTTATTTTATGAAAAATACTTAATCAGAATGATTTATAACAAATCTTTCATCTCTGGTTAAACTATATTAATATGACTGTCAGTTAAAATAAAAATTTAGCATCGATATTATATCATAAGTTGTAAAATTTACACATGTGTCAATATTCCGATGCGACATTTTTATTTTAACGTACACTTATCAGACAGCTTACTTAACCAGAGAAGAAAATATAGGCTTTAAGGTTTTTTTTATGTCAAAAATAAATTTATAGATAAACAAACAAAATTTGACATCTGCACTTAGATTTATTTATAGTTTGAAGTAAATTTACACTATATTTTTAGTAAAATAGTAGAAGGTATTTAATAAATTATTATCTTTTTGTTAATTTACTCACCCTCATAGTTGAACAAGTGAATATTTTTTAACTTGTATAGTATAATAAACTGAAGAGTGTAATATGTAAAATATATTTTCCGGCTTTTATATATTTAGAAATACAAATAAATATAAGGAGGCGGGTGTTATAATAATTTTAAAATAAGAAAAAAAAGCAATAAAAAATTCAAATAAAAGAGTATTTTTCATAAATTCTATGAATTTTTTTTATAATACAAACTCCGTTCCGCATCAATTGCTCTTATTAAAAAATGAATTTATCATGACTAAAATAATAAAATGTGTAATAATATTTTTTTTAATTTTTATTTTTTAATTAAAATGATGACGAAAGTATTTGTAATAATTGTTATTAAAAAAATTCCAATAATGTGTTAGTTATTTTTATCAAATATTAAATAAATAAAAATAAACTGAAACGGGTGGACCCACAACTGATATTATACAAGGTGAGTAGTAGAAAAACAATAAAATAATTTTTTCATTTTAACTGCTCGAAACCGTATAAGGATATTTTACAAAATTAAAAATGTTAAGAATACTTTCGAATTACAATAGTACATTAAAACACAAGTATCATAAGGCAATCTGTTAACGTACGAGTCCAAGTTTGGAAAACGAGCCGCTAGGCGAGTTTTACAAAGGACGAGTGCGTTAACAGGCCTTATGATACATGTTTTTTATACTATTTTTTCTATTGAGGTAATTTTACAATAATTTTTTTTTAAAAGGACATGTCAAAAATTTGTCTTGGTGTTTTTTTGTCAGTTATGTTGGTAGCGCTTCCCGCTAACATTTAAAATTTCACATTTTGGGTATTGTGAGATTCTGCCTGATTGTTTACATTAAAACATTGTATCAAGCATTATATAATTATGGAAGAGGAAAACCAATACTTACAATGTACTCCACCTGTTTATTAATGAACCACCTGATTTGACATATCTTGTAATAAAGATAAATTTAACAAATAACGAATCGGGATCGCTGGTTCGTGTTAGTTATTATCATAAATAAAATTCTTTAAATAATGAAGTACATTAATGAACAATTTATTAATCTACACTTTTACATTTCACCATTTTGACAACACATCGACTGCTCAGTTGCAGACATAACAGCAACAGCTGTTCTTCCATTCTTCAATATAAAACATATGTTGTATTTGTATATGGCACTTATGTCTAAATCATATTTAAAATTTTAATATTCGATAGTTCGCCTCGACATGGAACTGGAAATCATGGATCGTAAAATTTTCATATTTATTTATAAATAGCCACAAATTGAGTTGACAGTGTCAACATTTCAAGTAACGTTTCATAATTTTTTAGTTGAAAAATTTTAATTTCACAGTGTCTTCTTTCTGGACTAACACAGTTATAGCTATAAATTTCTATTCTTTCTAGTCCTATGATCTGGACATATAGAAAAATCAATAATTACAAGTAGTATTTCAACATAAACAACTTACCATTATGAGGTTATATGTAATTCATCTGTCATGACTACCACCTCTAGAATACGAAAGGCGCCAAAAACAGTATGTTTATAGATCTTCTAAACGTCGTGTTTTCAGTGATATACAGTGCTTTTATAGACTTATAAGAATACCGAAATAGAAAAATGTACTTATTAGCCTAATTTGTTTTCTTACAATATGATTTATTAAAATGGTACAAAAGTTACAAATAAAAAAAATAGTTAAACTTAACTAACAGCCTAATAAATAAGATGATTAAATGTAATATAAATTTTATACACGACAGATAATAAAATTTCTAATAACTAGTATGACGCATACAATTATTCAAAATTAGGTACTTTAATACGGTTAGGTGTGCTTAAAACTAAATTGTTAATGTCTTCTTGTGCTATTGTTCTCCAGTCTCTCTGAAGAACTGTGAAAAGGTTTCATTGTTTATTAATGTGATCATTTGCATTTGTCACCCTTCTCTGCAATATATCCCAAGCATTTTCTAACCATCTAACCTAACGGATTCATATTTGGGGGCTGAAGGTTCCATGTTAAAAATGAAATTTGTTGCCGATTTAACTCATTCATTACAATTTGGGCAGTATGTGGACGTGTATAACCCTGCATAACGCGTGCCGAGTTTTAAAAATTTCCTTGGGGGCACAAGTTTTTAATAATGACCAAAATCAAAACATAAAATTTACCAATATTGCTTTACAAGAAAAAAAAATATACTGGAAAGGGATGAAGGAAAAAAACTAATTTTCAAGGGAAATTAATTTAATTAATTTTATTATCTTCAATGTACAGAATGTACACCAAAAAGAGGCCTTTAACATTGGAAATCAGTTTTTCTTTGCGAAAACGTTACCATTGTATTTTATGCATAAAATATTTCAAATTAAAGTTATAGTGATTAAAATTTTGCATCTAAATCATAAAAATGATTATTCTAGCTCGTCATGTAAGCGAATAAATTAATTATAAGGTTAATGTTTTTATGAGCTTTTACTTTAGGTAGGCATGAATTATGTCAAAAAATAAACAATTGTGTTAGTTTTAACTGATAGTTAAAACTAAAACAGTTTATACGTTGTTCCACTTAAGCCATTCAGCAGATGGCGCTAACATCAGCAACAGTTTTAAGTAGCCGAAATTACATTGAGTAAACTTGTTTTGTCTCTCATAATTCATGGCTGTCTAAATTAAAAGATCATAGAAACAATAACTTTTTAATTTATTGTTTCGCTTACATGACGAACAAGACTAATCGTTTTAAACTATTATTCACGAAAGATTACTATTCAAGGTCATTTGTGAGCTGTATGATATAATATTACTTGCAGATATCTTCATTGCATTTCGTATGCATAGGCGTGCAACATGAAATATTTATGGACACATTTTAACTAAAAAATAAGAGTAATTCATTTGAAAATTATGTTTCTTTCTAAATAATGCCTTTCTGAAAGATTTATGTTTTTCACTTATGTTTTTACAACATAGACTTAACTTATAAATCAAGGAATAATAATTTGATTTAAAGGTCAACGCCACTGGGTAAATATTAGCACAGAGGACAGTGTAGTACATAATTAGGTATCTGTAATTCTACGACATATGTCATTATTACTTATAGTGTGTTAGAAAGTAATACCACTATTTACGTATATCTGTCACACCACATAAATTAAATAGACATACGTCAAATAATCTTTCTTTTTCTAATACAAAATGTTGCTAAGCTACTGCTATAAAGTGTTGTGTATTCTTTCTTCGAACAAATGACCTTGAATAGTCATCTTTCGTGAATAATAGTATACATGATTTAGAAGAATAATTTATATCGAGATCAATTCTTCCTCCAATTCTTATGCCAGCCCACGCTATGTTTGCACTACCTCCAAAAAAATAAACTTTTTGGAATATATTTAAGTGATCTGGCTGCCTCCAAATTCTGATTCTTCTTGAATCGCAGTAAATACCATATCTATACAGATTACCACTGTTCATTTGTAAAATTTTGATGTTCATATGCCCATAAAAGACGCTTTCTGCGATTCCCTACCATTAAGGGTGGACCTCTGACGGGCCGCTTACACCTGGAATGTACCTCGTGTGACCTATTGGGTACGGTTTGGTTGCTAAACAGTACGTCATGTGTCCGATTTAACCAATTTTTCGTCGAGCACTAATGGCCGTTTGCACCGATTTTGCTGCCTAGGCAAATTGTGAGAAATTTCTACAAATTTATTTCGACTAGTTTAATATACATATTTTAAGCTGAATTTTTTTATTCAAGTATTCCGCCTTTTAATATTGGGTTCCATCGCCTTTATTAGTAAGACCGACTTTAATTATATTAAGCATTAAAACCCTAAGTCCTGCACATTTTCCTGTGAGTATTGTCCACTGATCTCTATACATAACTGGATTTCGTATCCCATGTAATATACTTGTGATTAATGGAACATCGCTATATTGGAAAAAGTCCGGGCTCTCGGCCTATTTTCGGCGGGAAGTTTAAACTTTAATGATGAACGTGAAAACGTAAATTTTGATAAACATTGTGATAGTTTAGTTAATTATTATTATTCTTAATGCAAAAACTCCACTGAAATGGTAATAGTAATACTTTTAATGTTATTTAACAGTATTTATAATTAAAATCGTTTAATAATTAATGAATTCCTATCAGTGAATAATAATTATATATGCATTTATTTGCTTAATTTTTACTTAAATTAATAATGCACAAATACTATTAATTTTAATCAGCATACTCCTACTGAAAAAAAGTTGCATTTCATACTACAAATAATATTAAATTTAATACTACATTAAATTGTACCTGTAGTACTTATTTCATTTATACACTAACACAAAAATGATTAATTATAAGAGTTTCACAAGTAATGTCAATCTAACCTAACTTTTGTTTCATGTAAATACTTTTTGGATATACTTAAAAAACAATTATTAATCTCAATAGATTTACAATTCACATACATATGAAAACTGAGGTTGTCGGGCCACTTTTTCTTCCCACAAAAGACGCATTTTACAACCATTGTCACTTTTAAAACAAACAAAACTTGTGAAACGTGAGCCCGCGCGGTCCATACCTGATGCCGAGAGCCCGGACTTTTTCCAATATGGCGGCGTTCAATTAGTCACATGACGGCCTACCCCTTACGCAATCCAGTTATGTATAGAGATCAGTGGTATTGTTCCATAATGTCTTGCAAGATAGATTTTACTGTACGCATTGAATTTTTACGGTTTCTTTTTCATTGTGTCAAAAGTACAAGGTTTCGGTAGAAGCTAAATCTGGACTAGAAGATGACGTGTAGAATGGTCAAACTACTATCACCAGTTATTCAGTTATTATCACAGTTTTTTTAAGTTTCAAGTCTATGTTTAAAGTTGCCGAAAGAATTTTTTAGAATTTTTTAACCATTTGTGCAGATATCAATTTAGGCTTGTATATGCAGTTATGTCCGGAAACTCTTTGTAACAGAATTCAAGTCCGTTAAAAGTACACCTATACCTTGTTCCATTTAAGCCATTCAGCAGATGGAACTGGCAACATCGCAAACTTGAAGTAGCCGAAATTACATTGGGTAAACTTATCTCTTGTCTCAAATTTTAGCCAATCAGAGAGGTCAAAACTATTTCCTATGCTCTGCAATACTAAATGGCTTAAATGGAACAAGGTGGTATAATCAAGCAAATTTTCTATTAAAAACTCTAATACTAGTTCACTAAAATTTTGGAACCGGGTATGAGCATACTACTTATTTAGATGCATACTTATACTTTCTTTTCTTTCTTTATCTCAACCAGAGGAGTCTCATATGGGGAAGCCGTGAACGTTATTTTTTTTACCTATTAACATTTTTTCATTTTTGCTTATAAAATATTACATGCAATGTAAAAGTACTACTCTTGCTAAAGCTTGATAAACGCAGTAGTATCTGAGATATTTTAATTTCTAGAAAAAATTAATTATTCAAAATATTAAGTGAACAGTTAAAAAACAATAATGTTACTATAGAAAATAGAACAAAATATAAAACAATAAATAAAATCTCTTTATAACTATTGTTATATACCTTGTTAAAAAAATGGAAAATGTTAATGCTAGTAAATATGCAGATATGATGTTTATTTAGGTAATGTATATTTTAACGGTGATTTTATCGTACGTGGATATCCACGAATAAACTTAATTAATATCACCCAAATTTTTTTAGATAGTCGATATTTTCTGAAAATTAAAATATCTCAAAAACAACATTTTTGCCTGCATGTAATATTTTATAAGCATAAATTTCAATCGGTAAAAAAATAACGATAAGCAACTTTCATGGCTTCTCCACATGAGGCGCCTCTGTTTGAGATACAGAAACAAAAGAAAGTATAATATGCATCTAAATAAGTATTATCCTCATACCAAGTTTCAAAATTTTAATGCAACTAGTTCCAAAGGTATTAATAAAAATATGCTTGATGAAGTGCGCGCACTGTTAAAGGGCTGTAAGGTGGAAGTTTGTAATGAAAAATTTATGCTCAAAATTATCTCAAGAATAAGCAATTAATTTTTTACACTGACCCTGATACCTCCTGTATATTTACATATAAAATATATACAATTTATTAAGTGTATTAATTAATAATTTAATCCATTTCACCTTAGTAGTATAATTTTAAAAATAAATTCATTCATTTTGTTACTAGCATATCAAATTAAACATGGAAGCAAATTTTTGACACTGGTCAGTGAGACATATTTGTTTGCAGCGTCAACGTGTGCACCATTCATTCGTTGTGTTTTATTAAATTCCGTTGGATCTAAATACAGAAAAATGAGTGATATCTCGAATTTATTATTAGCAAATATCGTATCTTTACTCTTTCAAAGTTAAGGTAAGTAAAATACGTATACCGGTGTTTATCAATGTTTAAATATTTATATTTTATATTCCAGCTAACAGCTCTTAGATTAGGCGTGCACATGCGATTTTCATGTATTTAAAACCAATATGTCTTTCATAGAAACCGTTTGTTAATAAAACAATGTAAAAAGCAATATTGAGTATAGCCATTGAAAAAAATTCTTATCTCAAATATCAAGTGAGTTTCAGGGCGACTTAAATAATCACTTATTTATTATTATTATTATTGTTATTATTATTATTATTATTATTATTATTATTATTATTATTATTATTATTATTGTTACAAAATTATTTTTTAATGTTTAATATATTTTTCCATTGTTTTCATTGTATTGAACACTTGATATTTGAGATAACAACTTTTTCAGTAAGGTTACAAAAAAAAATGTAGAAAAATTACGAAATTATTTTTTTTTAACGCAACTTTGTATTTGGAAAATTTTAGTGATTAGCAAAAACTTTTTTAAAATATTTTTTTGCTTTATCCTCTTCGCTACTATGACTTTACTTGAAATATTAGTGTTTATTTTAATAATAGTTGGCCAGATTTAGACCTTAAAAAATTCATTCCTACAAAAATATGAAAATCCTAATGGTCTCTATCACTGGTAAAAGTCTTATACTAATTGCGTTATTAATAAACAATTTATTTAGTTGTCTTCATGTAAAGTGAAACACACAGTATGTAATATTTGAAAATATGAAAATTATACTACGTTAAATGGTAATCGGCTGTATCATGCAACACATCGCTTATAATTAACGAAGTAGCTAACAATGTTATCCAATCATAATATGTGACTGTGATGAAAAAAATCTGATGTGGACACCACACAACTTCCTTGTACGCAAGACCAATATGAAGTATAGACCCAATTATAAAATTGCACGTATTTGACTTAATTTGACATTAACATCTATTTTTTTATTTTTTTGTTATTTTTTTGTCCTAATCCATAGCAAGCTTCATTACAAAACCAAAAAGTATACAAGATTTAAATATACAAAGGGCTAATTTAATAATACTTCATGTGCTAGACGCAGAATTTAATTCTCTAAAACTCTTATTTGAAGCATTTATTGAAATGAAACCATTTTATTCAAGAAAAACTGTTAACAACTTCAGGTAATATATCACTTCCGGTTACCCTGTTTTAACGAAAATCTATTATGTTATTCATAAAACATAAAAGTCTTATATACCAAATTTGAAACGTTTTGGATTATATTTTAATATAGTTTTTCATTGAAATCTATTATAGGCTTCAAATAAAGTACCATTTCTGGAAATTATGTAATGACCACAAAAGGAGGTGCACAACTAGATGTTATAGAAGTCCTAAATACAAAATTTCAACTTTCTACGGCTTACCGTTTTTGAGTTATGCGAGATACGTACGTACGTACAGACGTCACGACGAAATTAGTCAGAATGGATTCAGGGATGGTCAAAATGTATATTTCCGTTGAAATCTCAAAACCGAAATTTTTCACGAATACAATATTTTCTTTACTTCGTACAAGGAAGTAAAAATGTTATCTCAAATATCAAGTGTGTTTCAGGGCGACTTAGTTAATCTCTTATTTAGTAAGTGTTGCAAAAATATAATTTAATGTTTAATATATTTTTCCATTGCTTTGATTGTGTTGAACACATGATATTTGAGATAACAATTTTTTCAATGAGTTTACAAAAAAACGTAGAAAAATTACGAAATTATTTTTTAGCGAAACTTTGTATTTAGAGTATTTTAGTGATTAGAAAAAACTTTTAAAAATATTTTTTGCTCTATCCTCATCGCTACTATGACTTTACTACTTGAAATACTAGTGCTTATTTTAATCATAGTTGCAAGGATGTAGACCTTAAAAAAATTCATTCCTACAAAAATATTAATCGTAATAGTCTCTATCACTGGTAAAAGTCTTATACTAATTGCGTTATTAATAAACAATTTATTTAGGTGTCTTCATGTAAAGTGAAACACACAGTATGTAATATTCGAAAATTATATTACGTTAAATGGTAATCGGCTGTATCATGAAACACATCGCTTATAACAAACGACGTAGCTAACAATGTTATCCAATCAGAATATGTAACTGTGATGAAAAAAACGTAATGTCACTTGTTACATTTGTCAAAATATTCAACTACGGTCTTTAATATAAGCAATGTGCTACATGATACGGCCGAATGGGTTCATAAATAAAAAACACTAGTTACTTTTATTATTTATTACAAACTATGTATTACAATGTACAACTGATAATACAACATATTATTTAATTTTGTTGTAATCGCCCTGAATATTATTCTGGTTTCTCACTTCAGCGTTTTGGTTATTTATATTTTGGCCAGCTACCATCTATAACAAATAAATTTTAATTAAATTTGAAATAATTATTTGTTATTTAACTTACTTTATCTATTTTGAAGTTTTTGGAGACCTTCTGGACATTCTGTAAAAGAAAAACATATTTATTTGAAATCGTCATTAATGAGCACAAAAATCATCATTTAAAATTCGAAAATCGACACTAACAGTCGCATATGGAACCCATGCGTGTATCCAGAGAACCTGGAACGAAAGGGCGAGGGGGGTTAATGAATAACCTCTAACCTGGATCAGGGGCCAGGGACTAATTCCAGTGTTACAATAATAATTGATAATAATTTATTAAGATCCGCTTCTACCACCTCCAGTTACCGTGACAGTTAGTGGGTTGTGTTGCAAAATTATTCTTACAACCTTTGGTTAGAGCTAACTGGAAGTTAAAACTGTAGTTCGCATCGCTTCTAACCTTCAGTTTAATTCTTAACTAATGGTTAATAAACTGTCACTTTAACTAGAAGCGGTAGGATCGAGACCTAATAGATAAATTAAATATTTATATTTTCAGAAACACAAATAGAAAAAAATAAATTAATAAAATCTCGAAAAATAGTATCTTCATGTTCCTACTATACAGGGTGCAAATGAAATAAGTGCATTAAATTTAACCAGTAATATAACTCGTCGAGAGCAAGAATATTTCTTAATAACTTTTTCTCGAAATCGCATATTTTTTAGCATTTTTACCACCCCGTAAATTGACGAGTCGTTCCAAATATTTTTGTAATAATTGAATGCAGTAGCAATACCTATAAAAAATGTTTTAGTAATTGACAGTCCTGTCAGTTGTTGCAATTAAATTTTAACATTAGTTATAAACTTGTTTATAAGGTAAAATTCTGGCAAAATGCTTATGTTTATGATTAGCGGATACACAGACATTGTAATTACCTATATGGTGAAGTTCTCAAGGTCAACGAAGTTACACGAAAATCATTCTCTTCGTAATATTCGTAAATTTATGTTGTACCACATACAATATCTTCGACATTATCACAGTTTGCTGTGTCACATATGACAATTTGCAATATTTTAAAAGAGTAACAGTTACTTCCATACCATGTGCAAAAATTTCATTGTTTCCAGCATTTCAATTTTGCGAATGAGTTCTATTGTTCACTGATAGGGCTGGATTAGAGATAGTGTCTTTAATAATGCACAATACGCTTATATGGTCACAAAAATCCTCACACTGTAAGAAGGAAACACAATTTTCAACAAAAAATATCACTAATTGTTGGGCGGGAATAAATTGACGAGTCATTGGTTCTCATATAATCCTACCTCGTTTAAATGGACAAAAGTATGTACTTACATTTTTTGAATAACGTATTTAAACTATTATGATTTGCCGTGTTGACATGTTGACACATGAAAATTCATTTCCTAACCTCCATAACTAGTATGCCCTTCCCACGCTCTTACTCTATTCACACAGTTCAGAAACCTGTGTTAATACACAATTTTATAATTTTGTTATTCAAATTTTAAATTTCTTTATTTTAAAAATACTATTACGAATTTATTAAAAATAAATATGTTTTCCGTTGACCGTTTATTAATTAATGTGTCTGTTTAAAACTAACATGTTTTAAATGAGAGGAATTTGGAAAATATTAACCCCTTGAGGTAGCAACCCGCTGCACATGGGAATAAAACGGTTAAGCCGCCCTGACTCTATTTAAATAAGTCAATAAATAAATAGAAATAACTGTTTCTGTTACTTGGAAAAATTAGTTATATATTTTTACGAGTTTAAGTTTAATTTTAGCATTGTTTGAAATAGCTGTAGTATCTTAAACTAATTATTAATATTAATATTATTGCAGCTGGTTTCACGCGAGTGCGCGCGCACCCCCACGCCAAGGTAGTGCCGCTACAGCATGCATCGACCGACTCAGAGTGTCTCTGGCTTGCAAACGGTAAACACGTATCGCGTCGTCGTCCGCGAGAGTGGTTTTCCACCATTTTGCATAAACTTTCTGAATTTCATATGGTCAGTAAAGTAATTGGTTGTTTAATTATCGTACGCGTAGCTTGATTAGCCTAGCACGACTAATTCAAGGAGTTATCGTTCGGTTTTCATTTAATTTGGTACTTTATAGTCCGTGAATACTTTCCGGCGCCAATTTATGCAGCTAATAGACACATATCAGGAATCAATTGTAAAATCGAACTGTACAATTTGATTTCTCACGGAACTCGTGTTGTTAGGGATTTGATTCATATTTCCTTGGGTGAAATTATTATTATTTCTTTGTAAACCTGTTTACACACGTTCTCGTTCGAGTGACGTCATCCACAGCACACCTGCTGTTATTGTCGCTTAGGTATATGCAACAAGTTTTGCATTCTAGTTGGTTGTTATTAAGTTCATTTAGAATTCTTAATATTGTTTAACTAAATTTGTGTGTTCATACACTTATGAAATGATTTAGTTAATTTATACAAATATCGTATTTGTTTTATCTTTGGTTTATTATTGTTTATGTCACTTATATTCAATACGCTATCACATATTTCTCAGAATTGTATTTCAGTTGTTTGTTATTTTGTTGCAATTATATTTAGCACGTTTGTTAGTTCGTAAAACTAGCTGGTCCTTCGGTCGTTGTTAATTAGTGGGTTTCACAAATTAATATTATCCCGTATATTGGCCAAGTCCAGTGATGTGAACCAGCTATCGAAGGTTGTAATTATTTTGGTTTACATATAGTTTTGTTTTATTCATTGAATTTAACATCAAACACATTGTTGATGCTTCTAGACCGGACTTGCTGCTTTAGAGACATCGCATTTGGGCTTGCGAGCTGGATCAAAACATTTTGGTTCTTCTAGACCGGATTCGCTGGTTTAGGGATTGAACATTTGGTCCTTCGAGCCACTAGGTCCTTATTACTTAGTCCTTCGCACCGGAGGGACGCAACAGTGTCTTCATGTATGCAACCACCACCCGACAATTTTTATGCTGTGTACATCGGTCTTTGATTCAGACTGAGGTTAGCAGAGATCTTGCCAGTGGCGGGTAATGAAATTTTAGACAAATCTTTAAAGAATTTTAACTCAAAAACTAAAAGATTTAGAAAAAGAAATTATTAAGAAAAATTGTTGCTCTCGATGAGTTACATCACTGGTTAAATTTAATGCATTTATTTCATTTACACCCTGTATATAAGCACAAAGTAAAACAATCTCCACCTCAATATATAGGTAATTACAAAAGTTTAATTAAAACCTTTTAACTGGGGTTAGCAGTTTCAAATACGTCGGCTAAAGTAAGCTTTTATAAGACGATTTCATGCAAATGCAGTGTTGCCAAACCTATAATAATTATTGTGCATATAAGATAATTTGGGCAGATGTACGAAGTAAAATAGGAAATTTGTACGTAAAATGTTAATAAAAATGTGTAAGCAGATAAGAAGAACGAACTAAATAATTCCGATGAAGAAATTTGAAAACACACAATTTTGAGTGTTCTTTACGATAACTTCAATGTCCGACATTAGTAATACTGGATGTAAACATAACATATAAAAATAAATAATCATTTCATCTTAATTTTTCGATTTCAAATTTAATATGCACCTCGGCACTGAATTTCCTTATTATCCGCAACTAAATTCTACATACGTGATAAAAAGTAGAACTTCGGTGCCCTGATATATAAATAACTATGAACTATCCATTTAATTGTTTGCTCTAATAGATATTAAAGCTCTTTTATGAAAAGTCTTGTTTTACATCAATTTTTAACTTTATGAAATGGCAGTTTTTTATAACTGATGTCATTCAAGAATATCTAGTTTTTGTCTAAAATGAACAAAATAGTAAAAATTGTATAAAACTAAAATCTTATGTTAAATTCCTATTTTCATCTCTAACCGCTACCACGCGGTGTATTAATGTATCCATGACCGAGAGTAAAAGTCAATTGCTATGGTATCAAAATTAAAAGACCATTTTGCCTCAAGAAACGACATGTGCACATTATTCCCCTAGGGGAGTTTTTATTATTTTGACAAATAATAACATTTAATGTTATATTTAACAATTCTCTTAATTTCGGAAGTAAGTTCAAAACGGCTATTTCTTGCATTTCTTTAAAACTAAATTACAATAATTATTGAAAGCAAATTTTAACAAGCTGTCAATAAATTTCTGCTGTCAGGTGTAACGTTTCAACTGTCAATAAATTTCTGTTGTATTTTGCAACGATTCAAAGGCTACAAAATGTAAAACAATAAAATTATAAAATTCTTTGCTCTTGTAAAAATAACATTTTCCGCCTCCCGGTCATAGAAAAAATAATATATACAGATATACACCTCAGGAGAAAATGTTGTTTTTCAAAAATCATGCATTTGTCTTCCATGCCGTACAATATATTATTCTCGGAAACTAAGAGAGATAAGGGATTTGCGATTTGAAATAATAAAAAGCACACTCGTTTTACTTACGTTACTCCCATCCTGTTTTTGATTGATTTTATCACCTCCCTAAAAAAAAAACAATATTATATTTAAAATAATTAATGTTACTTTCGAGAGATATCGTACAAAATTAATCAAATAATTATTAACAATCAATATGATCACTTTTAGGAAGTAGAAGGAAAGAATTTTTGTGTATTATTGTTGAAGGGAACTACTTTGGACATATTTAAAATAAAATTCTAGAAATTATGGACCATGTATCTATTCTCAATAGTTCTAGCGTGACCTCGTAATAACTTATACGTAATATAAATAACGCATTAAAGTATATATTATTAAAATCTTGCAAGAAACTTCAAAATTAATTTCCTGAAATATTTGTAGACGTGACGTCTGTTTTTGCGATAAATTCACAACTATAATGTATTATTTATTCATAAAAACTTTATAATAAATATAAGTATACGATAGCCGTCAATATAAAACCGCGCCCATGTCAAAAAAGATAAAAAAATATACCTACTTACTGAATTTTTAATATGCCAATATGCCAGATATGTAACTACACCAATTACAAATAAATATTGCCATATTTCAGACAAAGGCTTATTTAAAATTTCTGTTAGCATATTACCACCAACTGGCACAGACATTTTTGATGCGATCGATGTGTTATCTAACTGACTACTATGAGATAAAGAAATGATTCACTTAGTCAATGATAACTAGATAAGCTTAAAAAGAGAGATGGGTATACATTATACAATATCGTTATCGAAATACCCCTGCTTCGTATATAAAAATACGCCATGAGGCAATTTTGTTGAAAATCGCGTATTAGTCATAGTTAGAGTCTCGATGCAAAGGTTTCTTACAAGTTGTGTGGAATAATTCCCGTATTCTTGAAATTTAAATATACATAAGTATATTGTGATGAGCTGTTCATCTGTTTAAGAAATTATTATTTTTTTAATACTTCTTCGGCAGAATCTATGTTTGAGAATACTTATTGTTTTAGTCGCATGTCGGTATATTCGGAGTTCTTCCGTAATATAATTACCAAATGATTTTTTAATTACGTTTACCAATTTAGCGCAAATAGCATCTAAACTTTATTTGGAATCTGTTATTTTAGATTCAAATTGGAGGAGAAGGTGTATGCGGCCGAACTACAGCGGTTTGAGTGGTTACGAGGCTTGGTGTAGTTGTATTTAGTACTGGCGGTAACTGCTGCAAATCTAAATCATCATTACTAAATAAAACATTAAATATGTTACTATTACTTTTCCTGGCATTACTACCCTCTAACTTTTTGGTAGAAGGGCACATTTTGCTTACTGGAGCTGGAACAACTAATGTGTGTAAATCCACGTCTTTAATGCAAGGATTATCATCTACTGTTGCATTTTTGGTGGCTTCATCTGGAACTTCGGAAGCTGATGGCTACAAGCGCTCTTTTTCTCGGGCCAGCAAATTGTTACATTTGTCGGGAGTGCATTATGAGTGTTGACCATCGTGGATAATGGTCGTCCTGAAAAAGTCGTCGATTGTACAGCGTTTGTGATAATGAGTGGGTGTTACGTAAAACTAAAAAAGAAAAAACAAATATTAATAATAAAAACTCAAACACCACTTCATTTGAACAGTCCATTTTAATTTTTAATGATTTAAACAATAATTATAGGCCAGTCGACAAAGGGTTTATTGTGGAAATAAATGGTGCCAAAGTGGAATAAGTTTTATTCTCTTTATTTGAACCTTTAAAAAGACATACTAATTTTGCACCCTCTACCGACTCTAGATTTTGCCGCCATATTGAAACAACCACGTGTAAACATGCATTTTTATTGGTTTTCGTTAATATCACAATAATGAATAGTAGCGAAGCAAGGCACAATTTATGTACAACTCGTGTGAGCACAACCACAGAGCTAAGACTTGTCAAGTGTATGGTATGACTAGCGAATGAAAGTTGACGTTTAAATTATATATATATATATATATATATATATATATATATATATATATATATATATATATATATATATAGTTTCTTTTGAAACCCCAGAGAAGAATAATTTTTTTTAAATTTGTTGGCATAACTTGAAGATTGAGAAATGGGCCGTATTAAAAAAATACTGACTATACTTTATTAAGTTGTTTTTTTGCAATGTATATAATATTTTAATCTCTGTTGCATGTACAAACTGATATTATAAAGAAATTTAAAGCGCATTATTATTTGAATACTATAATTCGGATTTAAAAGTTTATAATTTATAGAAAAAATGTAAAACGTAAATTTCGGGTACGGACCATCGTATCGTATGACAGAAGAAGGTACCTACCAATGGGTCTACCTACCTCTTTAGGTAGACCCATAAAACATTATAACGGGCAATGTGCTTATTCTATAATGAGTTTCATATATTGCTTGCTACAACTATAATAAATATTGGACAATTACAACAGTCGTGGCTTGTCTATACTTTGTGGTTGCGCTCACACGCGTTGTATATATTGGCCTTGATTTGCTACTTCATTCCGTATCAATAAGCTGTTGGAAAAGGCTGTGTGTCTTGAAAATACTTTTCTTTTTAATTGTTGAAAAATTAAAATGGAGTGATCAAATGAATTAATGTTTGTATTTGAGTTTTTCGATTTATATGAAAACGAATAATAAATAACACTTACTCTTTACCACAAAAGCTGCGCAAACGACGACTTTTTCAGGATGATACTCTACACTCATAGTATACTCTCGCCACCAATGTACCAATTTGTTGGCGTATTTTTTAAAAAAATGTATAAGTCATGTGAACGCTTTTGCTTGTTTAAGGCCTATATGAGCTGGTACATTTGCCAAATATACCAATATTGGTGTATTCGTCAAGTACAGCATTCGTCTGAGCCCGGCTTTACGCTTTTTTTTTAGATTAAATATTTAAAGCCGGGATATGTAGTCAATACTTTAAATCATACAATTTTTTTATATATAATATCTTCTGATATATAAAAACCCCAGGTTCATAAAATTTCGGCCTGCTTATATTTTCATCAAATTATAAAACCTTCACAAATGGTGAGATATCTCTACAAAATTCTGTTGACTACTTTAATAAAAACTTTAATAAAAAAATATAACTGTGGACCAAATGACGGATGATAATAGATCGACCTGCATTTAAAGAGTCATATTCTAGTTTAAATTTATCTTCTACCGAGACCCGTTACTTTTGACACAAAAAATAACAACTTCGTAAAAAGCTAGTATGAACGTGAGCATTAAGACCTATCTTGCAAGACTTACGAGACAAAACTTAACAGAAGAATGTGCAGGGTTTGTGGATAAAGCTGCTGTTACTAATAAAGGCAATGTAACCCATTGTTAAATATATTTTAAACTAGTCAAAAGAAATTTATAAAAATTTCTCACCATTTTCGTAAGGTTTTGTAATTTGTTTGTTGAAAAAATAAAACGGCTTAACTATTATGAGCCTGGACTCGTAAGTCGTAACCAGGTTGTAAAATCCGTCTTTAAATAAAACGTCTAGCCGTTTTATAAAACGCGGCCAGATTATCAAATCTGTTATAGGTTTTTTTCAAAATGAGCTGGTAAAATCAGTCCTTCAAATATATGCAGTGGCGCGTCAGTAGTTGTTTGTTATGAGATAGTCGAAAAGACTGAATTCGATAGAGATCTATCGTTTCAGTTAATCCGAGAGCCAAGAATTCGAAACGAGAGTAACCGAGTTTTTTTTCTTGTCTCGTCGTTTTCATTATTACTATTAAGTAGTTTTTTGTTGTGAACAAAAATCTTCTTTAAAGACAGATATAAAAGGGACGACATATTTTTATATTAAATATTTGAAAATATTGACACGAATTACAAGACATTAGTTTCTACAAATTATTGTTAATGTTGAAGAATGACATAATATGTACGTATGTACATTTGCAAGTAATTTGAAACTTATTTGAAAAGTAGTAAAATTCGATTCGAGATTAAAATGGCATTTAAAATTAAAATATCTAAGTCTGCACAGAATAATTGAAGATTTTCATATTCAAAATTATTCAAATTCTATTCGACTGGCAGCCTAGTCGGAAGTATTGTTTAATAAAGTAAAATATCATTTCTCATTTTCTTTTCGTGCACCACTAACCAGTTTATGAATATTTCATCCTTTCGTTCGTTACGGTACATTCACCTATTTCCTTACAAAAATAACCCGCACAAACATCTAATACTCTCCACAACTCAAATTAAATTTATTTCGCTTAATTAAAGAATAACATTCACTTGCTTGCAATTACAAAAAATAAGCCCTTAATTCTATTGCCTAGCTGTAGCCGTCAGCAATGAGGAAGTCTAAAGAGGGTCATATTTAGATCCTTCTCATTTCAACAGTGGTTCTACATTTTTCCTTACACAATAATTTACATGGGAATATAAGTACACTAAAGTATGAGCATTAAATGACCATTTTATTCTTTTCTACAAGTTAATTGATTAGCTTTTGGTTGCACCCAAGTCACAAAATTTAAATTCAAAGAAGCATTTTTCAGATAATTTGAAACGAAAATTTAAGAAACAAAATATTACTTTAATTGGCCGCAAAAATTAGCTTTACAACATAACATCAGCAGAAGAATATAGCAAATTAGTTGCGAGTATGGCAAAAATTGTCAGCTCCAATGGTTCAACGACTCCTAGTCATGAGTACTCACTCTGTAATTGGAATTTAATCCTATTGAAGGTTATATAAAAGAAATTGTTGCAGTTATTAAAAAGAAAAATCTGGATGTAATAAAGAATTTAATGGGAGGAATTATTATTCAGTCCAAATTTGTTTATTATTTAGTCTGAGGCCAACGTTTCGCTGCCACTTACAGCTTCATCAGGGCAAAAGACCAAGGCGTTAAAAAAATAAATAAAAATAAATATATTTGTTCAAACAGTGTTATCGTCGAAAAAAAAATTGTACGAAAATATTAACAATCGTCATTTAGAAGACTTAAAAAGCTTTTTCTTAAATTTTATTAAAAAATGGCGATGTGTAAAATTTTTTTTCTATGGTCTTTTGCCCTGATGAAGCTGTAAGTGGCAGCGAAACGTTGGACTCAGACTAAATAATAAACAAATTTAGACTGCATTCCTGCTATTATTCCTCCCATCAACATCATCAATCGTTTATTCCATTTTACACAAAGAATTTAATGTTTTTTTTTTCACGAGCGTGGAATTTAGTTGTTGAGACGGTAAGCTGAGGGCTGAGGCAAATAATAGTTATTTATGTTACTAGTCAGGAAATGGACAATATGTATACCGGGTTGTCGAAAAAGATGTTACCACTTATATGGGATTGACTGTTATATTAATAACATATAATAACACACAATATGTACACAAGTCCAAATAACGCTAGTGCACTCCTTCTTCCTGTACACCTTGATTCTCAATGCATGTGCAAAGTCTTTTTGCCATTCAGGCCATAGCTCGTTCACACATTTCCATAGGTATAGAGCTAACAATTATTGTTATGCGTTCATTAAGGTCATTAACGTCAGTAAGTCTTTTAGCATACACGCGTTCTTTCACAATTCCCCATAGTCAGAAATCGCATGGAGGTAAACCTGGTGGTTGTGTTGGTCAAGCCAAAGATAGTAACATATGAGTGGTAACATATTTTTGGACAACCTAGTATTAATACATTACTCACTACGAGTATGAGTACGAGAGTTAAGAATTAATTACACACGAGTACTAAAATATGTTTGATATACAACAATTTATCTACGACTGCTTAAATAATTCTTGGAGAATTCGAAAAAGTTTAATTACTTTTTTGTTCATAATTATTTCTTTAATAACTAGTGAGTAGATAAAAAGCTGCATTTCCTAACTCAAATAACTGACAATGAATTACATAATAAATGTTCTTATTCAGCAGTCATAGAGGTAAACAAATAAGCCACATAGGTGATAAAAAGAACCTTTACTGCCCCGATGCACATTCATGCATGCATTGCAGACAGAATTTAGGGATTTGTCATTTGTAGTTTATGTACACTTTCTGACAAATTAAATTGTTACACATTTTGCTCGCTCCTGAAAATGTTCGACTTTTTCATGTCTTGAATCAGGTTTTGTAAATATTAATGCATTTTCCTTATTTACGACATTACTTATAAGGTCTTGTTTTAAGTCAGCTTTTACAAAATCTAATAATCATGATGTATGTAAATGAAGATATCTAATTACGATTTCAGAAAAAAATTGCCAGATCAGTATACAGTGTGTTCATTTTAAGTGGTACACTATTGCTAACTCGAGAACTATAAGAACTACGAGGTCGGTTAAATTAGCAAACAATTTCTATTTTACTAGACTATTTTTACAGAGAATTAGAGTGCCCTGGCAGAAAGTAGTGAATATTTTCTTCTGTCAAATGATTATAAATGTCAACATATTCACGTATTTCTTTCATGGCATTCTAATTATATGTAAGAAAAATAAAATGTATTCATTTTTTCTGGCACTCTTATTATAGTGATATTTTTATCATATTAATACAAAATTTTATATGCATATTTCTCAAAAAAATCATTATGTGAGAATATGAAAATATTACATCACTGAATTCAGAATAAAATCCTCTATCTAATAAATAAAAAATATATGATTCCATTTAAAACAACAAAGTTAGTCCCCACAGGTTGAAAAAAATAATTTAATGCTCATTAGAATAGTCTAGTAAAATAGAAATTGTTTGCTAATTTAACTGACCTCGTAGCTCTTATATTTCTCAAGATATCAATAGTGTACCAATTAAAATGAACACCCTGTATATTTTTTACGTTATAAAAAATGGCAATTTAATTATTTCTAACAGCACAGCTTGGGATCTTTGAAAATTCGTAAAGTGAAATCTGAGAATACGAGCAGATTAGCTCACCCAGAAATTAGTAATAAGCCATAATGATTTGCATATTTATTTATTTAGAAAATATTTTTAATTTTAAAATGAAAACAATTAAGACGCAAAATAAATTTTAAAGCTCGCCGTATACTCATGGGGCAATTCATCGTATAGAAGAAAATGCTCCATTAGCTCTATATTAAATATGGATGTTATAGCTTAAGATATGTTAATTGTTGTAGTTCACATACATATAATTTACATACTTTCCTTAAACCACAGTATCGTCCATTCAAAAATTTTCTGAAAACTTATGTTACATATGTTATAAACACCCCCCCCCCCTATTTGGGATAGGACGAACCGGTCTCCCTCTTTGCTAGTTGCATGAAGCAAACAGCCCGCATTCGGCATAATGCAATTACACTTTTCACATTGTAAAGGGGTTATAAGCCGACATTTTAACAGCGATACAATTGCAAATTAAATGCTGTAATTGTGCTCTGCGTACAATGTGAGAACTTGGCAAGGGAATGTGTCCCTAACTCTCAGTGAGCCAAAGGACGAGATTTGACGAATCGCGGCCGCTGTCACATGTAAGCCCAAAGTGTGAAACTTAGAGGGCGCTACTGGGCTTGGGCTCCATCCGTAATTCCAGAGGGATGCCGACCGATATCCTTGTAAACGTGCATTGATCTCCCGGAAAGCAGTTTTGAGGCTTTGCAAATTATTTACATTGCTAAATCCCCCACATAAATGCAATCTTTGATAAGTCAACGAAAAAACATTTTCCTCTCTAAACAAAAGGCAATTTAATATTCAAATATTACATTGTTTTTATATAAGCTTGGTAAAAATCCAATAGACAGTACATTCATTGCTTCAAAAGATAACATGTAAATTCGGTGTTCTTTCGTAATTCATATAAATTTATGTTACGGGCAAAGTCCGCAAGATGGGCAAAGCTGAGCCCTTATTTTACATTGCTATTGTGCAGTGGTGGTGCGTGAATTTAGAGTGAGGCGAGGCCAGATTTATAATATCACAATACGCGACATATCGATGGATTTAAAATTCGTGAGAAAAAAATGCGCCGCAAGCGATTTTTAAAAAAAATTCAAGGTCAAACGTGTTTTAATGCAAGAGTTCTTTACAATAAAACAAATTTAACAAATTCTTAAAAAATAAAATCGGTTAAAAGTCAAAAACTAATAATTTATTTTATTGTAAGAAAACAGTAACATAAATAATACATTTAAATAAAATATTAACATAAAATTAAAAAAAATTCTATAACAAAAGTAATATTGTCAGTCTTAAATATTGAAAAATATTTATAAATTTATATTTCTTTTGCGATTTTAAAGCTATATACCAATAAATTTTTATTTGCATCTTTATTTTTTTTAATAAAATTTACGAATTCATTAGAAGAAATTTAGTAATTGAATTATAATTATGATGCGAGATGTGAGCATATTTTTTATATTTATATATTCAAAAGAACTAATAATGAATATATTAGATGTAAACGTAACCATTGTAATGATTTATTTATTTAACTTTTTTCTTAGCAGTTCAATTAGATTATTCCCATTGTTGTAAGTAGTTCGTACTGTTGTTTTGTCTAAATAAAATTATAAAATTTTACAAATGTTTTGAATTTAAGAGGTAAGGCCTGGCCTCACCTGCCTCATCTGACGCACCGCCACTGCTATTGTGCTATTGGACAATGATGTTGTTTACGTGATTAAAATTTGTACCTTATAGTGTCTACACGCATGTAGACTATAATTATTTCATTATATTTTTGCTTAAAAAGGGACAAAAAATATTACTCTTACTAGTTGGTTTACAAGGTATATATATATATATATATATATATATATATATATATATATATATATATATATATATATATATATATATATATATATATATATATGAATGAGCTGTTGAAAGTAGCGTACTATGTCCTTTTATTGAAATAGTGAAGTGAAGTATTTGATGTTACCAATAGATGTCACTAGTTGGAGTGGGAACCACGTTCTGTTGGGTTGTTAATTATACTGTTCTGATTAAAAAATTGACATCGTAAGGTAATTGTACATATTTTTACAAAAACGTGACCTGAAAATATTTTTAAACATTGCATAGTGCTTCGTATCTGTTTTTTTTGTGATTTAATTAAATTAATTTATTTAACTTTTTTAAATTTTTGTTCGCTTTCTATCTTGCATTTTATTTGCTGACTCTCCACTAGACTGTTAAGTAAAGTAAGAAATCAGATGTTTTTCAAAGTTTACATAGTTTATATTCTCTACGCATTGTCTTCTTTTGACATTATTCTTTGTATTTTTTACGCTTTGATTACGCATGTAAGTCATCTATCATAAATTACCCTGGTCACAATTAAAAAAATCACACACAAAATTTGATATTAACACTGCAATAATAAAAATTCAAATTTCTTTCAAATGAAAGTAATTGAATAAGTTTGCATTAGGCGGCAATTCTAGTTCCAACAGGTCTGTTCGTTTATTGCAGCATTGGATTGTTTTTAGTTTTAGTTTATCGGTATCTCTGTCTGTGTAAATAACAATCGCAATGTGTCTTAATGTTATGACTTATTTCTGTTGTTATAAATAGTGTTTTTAATGTGTGTTAAGTCTAAGTGTAAATAATATTGTAACGTTCATTGTTAGTGCGAGTAACAATTAAAAATCGAGTAATAACGACCTGAAATTTATGAAGATGCAGAAATTGTAAGTCAATTTGCTTGTTACTAATTATTCTGTTTTAGTATATTGTTAGTAATATGTGCTACCTGATAAATTTTATTATTATTTACAGCAAAATCAATATTTATATTAATTAAAATTATATAAAATCTGTAAAATATTTATCAATAATGCAAACGTAAGGAAAACAGTACTTCTAAGTGTATAAATAGCAGACTGTCCAAAAGTTTTGAAAAGATATACTAAATGAAATTTTCGAGTAACCTAGGCAAATACGAATGCTCACAAATAGAGGCCGTGGGCCCCGTATTATTGAGCGTTCGTCATACCGTTCGTATTCGCATTCGTTTTTATGTTAGTAGTGATAGTAGTCTGTGTTTCAAAAATAATATAGTATATGTCAGTGTCAATTGTATTGTCACATTTATTCAGATCAATTACAAATTAAAGTTTCTTTTTATCAAATATTTATTAACTATTAATAAATATTTTTCTACCTCCCGTCAACCGTAGATAAGGGAGGTAATGTAATCCTGCCAAAAATTCGATGGTGAGTTTTCAGTAAATAAGCACGAATTAGGGTCCCCACAACACGTTTTTACTATTTTTACAATGATGTCTCTCTCTCTCTCTCTCTCTCTCTCTCTCTCTCTCTCTCTCTCTCTCTCTGTGTGTGTGTGTGTGTGTGTGTGTGCGTGTGTGTGTGTGTGTGTGTGTGTGTGTGTGTGTGTGTGTGTGTGAGTGTGTGTGTGTGTGCGTGTGTGCGTGTGCGTGCCGTGTGTGCGTGTGCATGGCGTGTGCGTGTGCGTGTGTGTGTATGTGTGTGTTATAACAATCTTCCAAATATTTCTATTTTCCGTATTTAAGCTTTCTGCATTCATATAAAGAGTTGATTAAATTTTGGGTAAAATTGGATATTCGGAAGTGACTGTTTACTTGAAGCTCATAACAGTTTTTAATGAAAAACTTTATTAAAATATAATCCAAAACTTTTCAATTTTAGTATTTAAAACTTCTATATCAAGGGGAACAACATATTAGATTTTGACTAAAATTAATAAACCTGAAGTGACACTTTACTCGAAGCTTTGAACAGATTTTCGTGAAAAATATATTATGATATACTCCAAAACTTGTCAAATATTTTATTTAAAACTTTTATATAAAGAAGTACAACATATTAAATTTTGGCTAAAATTGATAATTCGGAAATGATACTTTACTTGAAGTTTTCTACAGATTTTCGTGAAAAATATATTGTGATATACCACAAAACTTTTCAAATTTGGTATTTAAGATTTTAATGAGTACATGTTAGATTTTTTCTTAAATTGATAAACCGGAAGTGATACTTTACTTCAAGCTCTGAACAGATTTTCGTGAAAAATAAATTGATACAATCCAAAACTTTTCAAATTTGTTATTTAAGACTTTTATATTAATGAGAACGACATACTTGATGTTTTCTAAAATTGATAAACTACTTTAGAGGAAGCTAAAAACAGATTTTTTTGAAAAAATATATTAAAACATGATTCAAAACTTCTGAAATTTGGTATTTAAAATTCGTGTATAATTTGAAACAACATTAGATTTTGATTGTACCTATATCATAAACTGGAAGTGGTACTTAATTTGGAGCTCTTAACAGATTTTCGAGGAAAAATATTGTAAAATATAATCCAAAATTTGGTATTACAGACATTTCTATTTATTGGAACAACAAATTAGATTTTGTTTACAAACTATCAACTGGAAGTGATACTTTACTTAAAGCTCATTGCTATTTCAAACATGGAATTGACGGGAGGTCATGTGTTGGCTACATCAGATTTTTTTAACATGTAAATGATGTGAACACAAGTTGTAAAACAGTTGGCACTGACAATAACATATTATACAATATTGTTTTGAAATAGAGACTACTATCACTACTAACATGAAAACAAATATGAATACGAACGAAATGACGAACGCTCAAGAATACGGGTCCTAGACGTCTTGCTAACTTTGTCCTTGTACAGTGCATTCTGAAGTATTTATATTTTTTAATGAAATAAATTAGAAGTTAATCCCACCATCTATATTATTTGTTGAAGTTTTTATTTTTATATATCGGATATACTTCTTTCTGAACATAGAAAATATAGTGCTAAAGTTTTCCGTTTTCTGTTTATTTATTTATTTTAAAGCAAAAGGTGTGAGAATACAAGTTATTCAGAGGAACAAATTTTAATTCTGACAACTTTTTTCTGTACACTTTTTGATCTAAAATTAATACGTAAATAGATATTGCTAATTAAAAATTCTAACATTGCATTTCCCGTATTTGTACTCATAAAACAAAGTAGACATCCGGTTTAGATCTATAGATATATTTAAAAAGTATCAGGATAAATAAAGTGTTCGATATCTACATAGATCATTGGAAAGATAATTCTTGATATCTTCAATCTAATTTATAAATCGTCAGAATTATGCGAAATATGTACAATTTTAATTCTAGTGGTAACTTAAATAAAATAAAAATAAGTCATTACATAAAAAGGTAAAACTAAAATAGAAAATTAATGAAATATGAAACTTGTTTTTAAACGAATTTTGCAACAAATTAATAGTGATTATGTATTATCGCTTCCTAATAATTTTTAAGGGTTATTTGTAGTATGCTTTACTTTTACTATAGTCATTATTTAAATATTCTATAAATTCCTATGACTAAAAATATGCTATATATTTTTTTGAATATTTTACTAAATTTATATAGGGTGTTGAAGCTAAGGGGCAAACATAATAATTTAACATGGGATTTTAGTTTTTTGGAATTCCCTGCTCTCCTGTTCATTTTACGGCAAAAACTTTAGAGTACAAAATTGTTTAGAATTAAAAGTTGTATACAAAACTGTTTTAACATTTTCTATTGTGTCTACTTTCTTCCTAATTTTAAAAAGAAATTTCAAAATTTCGGTTTATTAGTAGCAATAGACATTACACTTGTTTCCTTTTTCTAGTTTTCATAAATTCTTTATTAATGTCAAACGTCAATTTGTCATATGGAAAATAAATGCCGCATTCTTTTGTAAAAATTTCCATCATAATATTTCTTTAGATAGGTTCCACATTCGACAAAATATTCATTATTTAATTTATTTCTTTTTCATAAGCACGGATCATATACACCCTTTATAGATAGCTCTCTACCATTATAACAATTGAGACAATGTTTCACGTATCGCCGTCTGGCGCTTGGAAGAAAAACTAATTGTAAAGTAGGCAACCTGGTGTGTGAATATAGGCAATATCAAGGAGAATCAACGATCAGCAATACTTTGGAATACATTTAAAAAAAATTAAAGCAGAAAAACGTTTAAGGCCCAGCTTTTCCATCTCTGGATAGTGCCAGTTAACTTAACTACCAGTTAAAAGAAAAATTTTGCATCATAAAATTGACATTTGTATAATTTTGTCAATTTACGCTCTAATATTGATGCGATATTTTTCTTTTATCTGGCAGTTAAATTATCAAACACTTTATCCAAAGATGGAAAAACCGGGCCTAAATAAAATATGACCACAATTAACGGAAAAATGTTTATTTTCTGGTTTCATTAAATTTTTGTTTACATAATGATTGCAATGATTTGTAATTATCATAATACTTTCATCGACGTAGCCCAGTTCACCGGAGAGCAGCATATCTGGAGCACATGACAAATGCATGCATTATTGAATTGCTTATAGATCAAAATAATAAAGAATGAAGAATAATGTTGACAGCCGACCAAAATAGAGTTGGAGCAACGTTACGCAAAGCAAAGGTTCCGGGTTTGTATCCCTCTCAGGCATGAATGTTAGTTTTCGTCTGTATCATTTCCATTAATGCATAATCATCAAAACCAATTCGCTGCATATGCACATTATCAAATGCACAGCCGTAAAAATAATAATATTGAATATTTAAAAGATATATTTAAATTCTTGTGTAATATTGTTATTAAAATATAAAAAACATTTTTACGTACCATTAGCTGTACGTAACTAAACAGTAATTAACAATAATCGTTTTCTTTATTTCAGATATACGTTTGACATAAATGACCGCTTGTCATACAAATTGAAATTATACCGTACTAGTACCGTATAGGGTACCTTTATAACCAGGGTATGGCCATGGGCCAAGATCACCGCCATTATCGGTAATTCATTTCCCTATTTATTTGTAATAAATGTGATATTATATTATAAAAGAATATTAAATTATCACACTGTGAATTTATAAAGGTAATAAAAATTAATTAATTTAAGAGATACACAACCATTATTAAGACATACATTTAGAGGTTATGTAGAATATATGACATGGGTTGTAATTATCACATCTAATTTAATATCTATAGGTCTTATGTACATAATAATTGTATATTCTAAACTTTAAAAATTTAAATGATTGTGCTTAATATTTATTTATAGTTGTTTTCAATATGTCAGTAATCGTGGTGGGTATCTTAACACACTACACAAGTAAATAAAATAAAATATATTACTTACACTTTAAATACATATTAAAATGATAATTAAATGTTTTTCATTAAAATAAAACAAATAGCTACATAATAATTTCCACAAGAACAACACATATAACAGACGGGCCGGTAATGGCGGACAAAACGTGAGCCACGCCATGGCCATACCCTGGTTATAAAGGTACCCTAGTACCGTATAGGGTACCTTTATAACCAGGGTATGGCCATGGGCCAAGATCGCCGCCATTGTCGGTAATTGATTTTCCTATTTATTTGTAATAAATGAGATATTATATTATAAAATAATATTAAATTATCACACTGTGAATTTATAAAGGTAAGAAAAATTAATTTATTTAAGATATATACAATTATTATTAAGACATACAATTAGAGGTTATGTAGAATATATGACATGGGTTGTTATTATCACATCTAATTTAATATCTGTAGTTCTTATTTACATAATAATTGTATATTCTAAACTTACCTTTTAAAAATTTAAATGATTGTGCTTAATATTGGTAATTTTTAGTTGTTTTCAGTGACAGTAATCGTGATGGGTATCTTAACAAACTACACAAGTAAATAAGATAAAATATATTACTTACACTTTAAATACATATTAAAATGATAATTAAATGTGTTTTTCATTAAAATAAAACAAATAGCCACGAAAATACATAATACTTTGCGCAAGAACAACACATATAACAGATGTCCCGGTAATGGCGGACAAAACGTGAGCCACGCCATGGCCATACCCTGGTTATAAAGGTACCCTAGTACCGTATAGGGTACCTTTATAACCAGGGTATGGCCATGGGCCAAGATCGCCGCCATTGTCGGTAATTGATTTTCCTATTTATTTGTAATAAATGAGATATTATATTATAAAATAATATTAAATTATCACACTGTGAATTTATAAAGGTAAGAAAAATTAATTTATTTAAGATATATACAATTATTATTAAGACATACAATTAGAGGTTATGTAGAATATATGACATGGGTTGTTATTATCACATCTAATTTAATATCTGTAGTTCTTATTTACATAATAATTGTATATTCTAAACTTACCTTTTAAAAATTTAAATGATTGTGCTTAATATTGGTAATTTTTAGTTGTTTTCAGTGACAGTAATCGTGATGGGTATCTTAACAAACTACACAAGTAAATAAGATAAAATATATTACTTACACTTTAAATACATATTAAAATGATAATTAAATGTGTTTTTCATTAAAATAAAACAAATAGCCACGAAAATACATAATACTTTGCGCAAGAACAACACATATAACAGATGTCCCGGTAATGGCGGACAAAACGTGAGCCACGCCATGGCCATACCCTGGTTATAAAGGTACCCTAGTACCGTATAGGGTACCTTTATAACCAGGGTATGGCCATGGGCCAAGATCGCCGCCATTGTCGGTAATTGATTTTCCTATTTATTTGTAATAAATGAGATATTATATTATAAAATAATATTAAATTATCACACTGTGAATTTATAAAGGTAAGAAAAATTAATTTATTTAAGATATATACAATTATTATTAAGACATACAATTAGAGGTTATGTAGAATATATGACATGGGTTGTTATTATCACATCTAATTTAATATCTGTAGTTCTTATTTACATAATAATTGTATATTCTAAACTTACCTTTTAAAAATTTAAATGATTGTGCTTAATATTGGTAATTTTTAGTTGTTTTCAGTGACAGTAATCGTGATGGGTATCTTAACAAACTACACAAGTAAATAAGATAAAATATATTACTTACACTTTAAATACATATTAAAATGATAATTAAATGTGTTTTTCATTAAAATAAAACAAATAGCCACGAAAATACATAATACTTTGCGCAAGAACAACACATATAACAGATGTCCCGGTAATGGCGGACGAAACGTGAGCCACGCCATGGCCATACCCTGGTTATAAAGGTACCCTAGTACCGTAACGCTCGAGGCGACGCCAATCGGTCGAAAATGCAATATTTGAGCTGACAGAAATGTGTGCATTCAATAAGATTTACGTGTTATTTTAACTTTAAAAGTTTTTATCATCGATAATGAATACTTGGTTCAGTAGAAATAATTAAGATAAAAGGAAGGTGCGTATGCTGCGCTTTAAATTTCTCAAATTTTGAAAGTAAAAACCCAGAATTATGAACTTAGTTGATTAGTTGAATAATATATTAATAACTAATTTTAATACAAGAAACATTACTTCTATCACTTAAATATTTTAATAAGTAAAGATATATTTTGTAAATAAACTTGAATTTATAATAATTCAGTCTTGTCCAGAGTTTAATTTAGACTTTTATGGGCAAAAAATATTATTCAGGCCATCATCAAAAAACTAGGACCTTCAATTTTACAAGACAATGCAGCTGTAAATATATCATAAATTAAATTACATTAGAATTAATGAAACATTCCTGATTAGCCATTTTCTTTATTGTAATCAAAGTTCCTTTGTTGTAATTATTTAAGTATTCCTTTTATTGTAATCAAATCAAAATTCATGTTTTTTTAAGATGACAGGGGCTCTAATCAGACGTAAGTACATATATTCATAGATATACATCCTTGATATACATATATGTGCATATGCCACGATTAAATTTTAAAAAAAAACATACAGTAACGATACAATTATTGTAAAAAAATTCTGTATGGTTAGTCGTTTTCTGAATCAGAGAGACACATATTCACTATTATTTCCAGCCATATGATACACATTAGAGCATTAGACATGTGCATTTGCCCCGATTAAACTATAGTTTTATAAAAACATAAAACTGTTATAATCAAATTTTTTGTATTATTAGTCATTTTCATTATTGAAATCAAATTTTCTTTATTGGGAAACATATATTTTGTAACATATTTCGTCGATGTAAAATTAAAAAGTTTGTCTTTTGGGAATTACAGGCCCTAGGCAAATCCAGTATAGTTTCCTTGGCATAAATTAGGTCCTGGTCTTATCTTAAATTTGATAAAATTGAACTGAAATATCCTTCTTATCAGTCATACATGATTTTTGCATTTTTCTTCATCTAACATATTTTTAAATTAATTATTATTTAAACTTATAATATCTACATTATTTTACCTTCATTTAGACATTACAAAAATAATGTGCTCTATTGCCAAGAGCTCCTGAAGTTTCTCTTAAAACAGCACCTTAATTTTCACGAATTATTTTCAATAATTTCCTTGACTCTAGAAACTTCATAGCTTTCCACTAATGGACCTTTTCAATTTAAAGAGATAAAAGATATGCGCAATGGGGATCTGCGCATAGTAAGAACAACAGAGATCTATGGCGTTTGTTTCTAAAAAATTGAGACGTAAAATGTGAGAATATCTCAAAAAACTTAAAAAATCTTATCGAAATAAATTACAAAAGCTTCTATTGAAGTTAAAATGTCTAACGATGCAAATTTTCACAGAGAATACAGGTATTTTAATGACTGCAATATTTTTGACGTTTCGTTTCACAGCCCAACTGGCAGTTGTTCGCGCTATTTTCTTACTATTTGCAGCGAAAGAAAGAGATAGCCGTTAAATTGAAAAGGTCTATTGTTACCTTTACTTTTACTTTTATTTCGAAAAACATTAAAGTTTACAGCTTGAAAACCACAAGTAATTGTAACTGACATTTTCTGGACTTTGACAATGATCAGCTCAAAGATGCTTATCGCTTCCAGTAGTCGGCGCTGTCGTCGCTCAAAAAGGAACAGTACAAGCGTATAGATCAATTCGAAATATGTAATTTCTTAATTTTATCGCGTCGACTATAGTGCACATGTCACCATCTAGCGCTTGAAAGAAAAGTACTAACCATAGGCTGCTACATAGTTTCGACATTTTACATATGAGTTTCCGTAGCCTGTTCATAAGTCAAAATGACGTTTGACGTTTAGGTATAAATTAGAAAAAAAGAAAACAAATGTCATGAATATAGCTACTAATAAACTAAAATATTAAAATTTCTTTTTAAATTTGTGAAGAAACTAGAAACACAATAAAAAATGTTAAAATAGTTTTGCATACAACTTTTAATTCTGTACAACTTCGCACTCTACAGTTTTTACTATAAAATGAACAGGAGAGCAGGAAATTGCTAAAAACTAAAATCCCATGTTAAATCTCTATGTTCGCATATCATCGTCAATATTATATATGTAACAAAACAATGGGCCAGTTGCATAGACGTTGTTAGCTGACCATGTAACCATTTTAACCATAGATACGTATCAAAAATATATTGGAAAATAAGACTTTATTTACATTAGCGGTACAATAACGGTACGATGACGGTACAATAACGGTACAATGACTGTATGTCATTACACGAGGCATAGAGGTGGGCGCGGGCCGTGATTTTGTCGGGTCACGATGGGTCACGACGTGACCCGCGTGATCGTGAATACAATTTAAATTTTGCGTCGTGAGTGGACGTGAGCGTGAGGCACTAAAAAATTATCGTGCGTGATCAGGCGTGATTGGAATTTAATCGGGCGTGAGTACAAATTTTCTTCTATTTTTTATTTAAAAATTGTCAATTTTCATCTTTTACTTTATATTCTTGTTATTATTATTATGTCCAAATATGTCATCAACAGTATTTTTTGCATAAAAATAGTGTTATTGTTGCACCCAAAATTGTACACATAGTTGCTCCGATTTTACTAAAGATATACAAATCTTTAATTTCGTTTGACACGATCATAATTTTGTTAACAAATTTGTTACTAAATTTATAATGATATTTGTGATGGAATAGAACAACCTATTTGTCCATAAACATTCGTTTCCAATGAAACCAACCTGTTACCTAACTTATTACCAATTTGTTAACAAATTTGATAACAACTTATGACTGTTAAACAGGCTTAAATGTACATAGAAACAATTACGTGACACGAACGTGACCCGCCGGGCGTGATCGGGCGTGAGTGCCAAAATAAAATCGTGAGCGTGAGTGATCGTGAATCAAACATAAAAAGTCGTGCGTGATTGGTCGTGATTACATTTTTAGTTTCGTGAGCGTGCGTGATCGTGAACAAAAAGTTACTCACGCGCCCACCTCTAACGAGGCATTTACATTAGACAGTATCACGACGGTACGAACATAATAAAATACCATGACAATATAGTTTTGTATTTTTTTTTATGTATTATGACAGTCTGTGGTGCATATGTCATGTTTCTATCAAAAGTAGAAAATATCGTGCAATGTTTAAAAATTTCTCAACTACCGACTTGGCTATAACTGTCCTTACTCTTGTCAAAGAAGAAGAAAATGAAGAAAATCCAGAAAATTTTACAAAATGATACTATTTTTTATGTACTTTCTATAATAATCTGCAGTGTATTCGTATATTTTACGTTTTTGTTAGAAGCAGAAAACTTTTGTTCAATAAATGTATTTGTATAATCATTTCTCATTTCTAGCTCATTTTGCCTATACGTTTTGGTTTATCTAAAAGACAAATATGAAAAAGTCAAAAACATGTCAAATGTCAATCACCTACTAGCATATGTTTACTTTCACTCGGCTGATTTTGGCATGGACGTCAACTACTCTACAAACGAAACCTTCCATTCTCCCTTGCATGGAAATACTACGCTGTTACTATGATATACAAATTTTTTTAATAGACACAAAACTATACTGTACCCTGGTCGTATCGCTAATGTAAATCAGTAAATATCACTGGACCGTCATCGTACTGAGAACGTAGGTGTGAATGGGTCCATTAAAATACATTGGACCAAGAAGTATTGTACCGTTATTGTACCGCTAATGTAAATCAAGCCTTATCCTTCTCAAAGTTAACAACGTGATTAAAGTTAACAATGTTTTATGCAACTGGGCCAATATCTTTTATTAACATTAGGTACATATGAACCTCCATTTATTTTCTTGTGACTAATTTCAAAAAAACTTCCGGCATAACACCACACGCAAAGAGAATAGTCGGAAGCAGCTTATATCCGAAGTAGCTCACGCTATAAAAAATAGAAATATAAAACAAAACTCCCTCTGTTTGTGCTCCTACTCAAGCCATGCCATGAGCCCTTTCATCGTTCATGCAGCTGTATCAATCACAAAGGGCATAAAACACAATCCCTCATTGACACGCATTTCCTCTCCTTAAGACGACCCTACGGCCGTAATCCACCGAGTGTTCAATTTGTTTGATTCCTGCATTGAAACGCGATCTCTCTCTAGGGTCGTTGGGTGTCTGCCCTTGTTTTCCCAATCCCAAGCCGACAAAGGGCCAGTCGATATTTGGAATAAAAAGATTCGTTTATAATTTAGATTGATTTCGAATCGATGATACTGCATAAACAACGCTATGTTTTGTTTTGATTTTCTTTTTAATTAAATTTCACTGAGGTGGATTGATGTAATGTAGGTATCTGCTCGATATTGCATTGTTTTTGAACGTATATTTCAGATACTTGCTCGGATGGTCAATAGAATTTACTGGAGAGCATATTCACAGCAGATTCACGAATATGAGATAATCTTTTGTTATTTATATGAATAGTTTTCATCATAACACAATCATATTGTATAAATAAATTGTTTATTTCAATTAAAATATAAAAATGAAAGAGGATTAGAAACAGGATAAATCTAAAGGAAATTGAAAACCACAATTTGAATAGTGTATTTTATAGTATTCTTCCCGTAAGAATGGCATTGCATAATAAAAAGTGTATGATTGTTGAAGACGTACGTAATTGAAGTAGTTTCTTTTAATCTGTTTGTAAGGCGGCGTATGTCGAAACTCTGTTCAGGAAATAATTTGGAACTATTAACATAAAAATTAATAATAGATGGAGTCTAAGGTTAAACATAACTAAAACTAATATAATTACCCCTTAACCTTAAAATTAAATTTAATAAAAACTAAACGCGTATTTCAAGAACTAAGTTCTCATCATCAGTAGAACAACAAGGGAAAGTTAAACAGAGTAGTCAAGATTACTCAACATATCAACCATGCCAGAGGTCCTAACAACTCTCAGAGTATATATATATATATATATATATATATATATATATATATATATATATATAATTATATATATATATATATATATATATATATATATATATATATATAATTATATTCGTATTGGTTAACATAATTCAAATACATTGAAGTGTATTTTAGATTTGTTGTTTCTCGTATTGATTTACGTGATTCATCAATAATTCCACAAAAAAGAGAAAAGGGCTAGAACAATGATTTTGTTTGCATGTGCGTTTATTGATGCAGAAAAAGATAGTTTCGTCTTGCTAGTAGGTGTCGGTGTCAGCACAGATTATAAAGCGAATTAAACTACCTATAAACGAATTATTATTGAGCAATGCGATTCTTACGTAAATAATACTATATTATTTTTGATGAATCAATAAATACTCGGTGATCGTTTCTTGACTCTTACGATTGAGATCTCGGTTATCTTAAGATATACGAAGTTGGTTAAATTAAGGCAAAGTTGATCAATTAGTAGGCCATTTTATTAATGTATTTATTTCTTCATAAAAATTCCTGGGTCACTAGATTAATACAAAAATTTATACTTTGCTGAATTTAAGTCTTATAAATAACTTATAAGTATGAAATAATATGGGATTATGGTTTTTAAATTTAATTTTCGTACAACGATGCTTAATTATTTGTATCACGGCTAATGCAAGATACAAATACCTTTGAAATTAAACATTTTTGAGATTTTTTTCCATTAACTTGCGCACTTATTTCTAGATACTTTATGTACCTAACCCTTGTACGGTAACCAGCTTTTCGCGACACACATGTGTTATTTGTACTGTATTAAAAAACATAAATTAGTATAAATAATATAAAATCCTATCTCATTACCAACAAAAATATGTTAATTAAAAAAAAATTGCATAAAAAACAGTTGTTTCTTACACAAACACTACCCATATAGACGCTTTCAAATTTACTTATAGGCTGTTTGTTAGACAAGTTAGCTGTCTGCGTTATCTTATCTTAATTTTTAATTTCTTACAATGACACCTTTTCATGAAAACACGGTTTATCTTTCGTAGAATTATTTAAATACCTTAATTTAGTCAGTGATGAATAGGTCCCAGTCTTATTGCATTTATTCAATTTTAATTATTTTATATTCGAAAAACCGGACTAGGGCTAAATTATCAATTTAACTATTCACGAAAGATGCCTATTCAAGATCATTTATGAGCCGTCTGTTATAATATTACTTGATAAGATAACTTCACTGC
The DNA here is from genome assembly GCA_963082715.1 of Harpalus rubripes. Lineage (NCBI taxonomy): Eukaryota > Metazoa > Arthropoda > Insecta > Coleoptera > Carabidae > Harpalus > Harpalus rubripes. The sequence continues at coordinate 20,639,107 of OY720456.1, forward strand.
ATTTCGAACCCATAGGCGTGCAACGCGAAGTATTTATGGGTACATTTTATTAAAAAAGAAATGTATTTTATTTGAAAATTTTGTTTCTCTTTAAATAATGATTTTCTCAAAGTTTTATCTTCTTCGTCTAAAATAATAATTTGATTTGAGTGTCAACGCCACTAGATAAACATCAGTGCAGAGGGCAGTGTAGTCGATAATTACATATGTGTAATTCTACGACATACGTCACTGCTATTTTTAGTGTGTTAGAAACTAATGGCACTATTTACGTATATTTGTCAAACCACACAAATTAAATAGACATACGTCAAATAATCTTTCTCTTTCTAATACAAAATTTTGCTAAACTACTGCTATAAAATGTTATGTATTCTTTCTTCGAACAAATGACCTTGAATAGTCATCTTTCGTGAATAATAGTATAGTTCAATTTTGGAAGAATCTGTACATGAAAAAACATGGTATCCACTAACAAATTTAAATATGATTGTAAATAGACTTTCCGTTTACATCTAAATAATGAAACAAATATTATTAACTTCACTATTGTAATGCTCGTTCAATAATTTCTTTGTTGTCAATATTTTACAGTAAATTATCCCATTTGCGATGTACCTGCCATATGATCGTTTCTTTACTAAGATAGTAAGATGGAACTAGTTTTATTAACAAAGGATTGTGCAGGTAAATAAGTACAAGCGTTAAAATATTTAATTCAAGTGTCGAAAGATCCTTATTATGTATTTAGCTTGTATGTAAACAATTCGATAAGAATATTACTAAACAAAAAAATTGCAGCTGGCTTTAACAAACAATTGTTATGTGCAAAATATTTTTATTGAATATCTTTAAAACATAAAAAGGCACTTTAAATTCAGTAAAATTAAATGGTTCAATTGTTGACTAAAAAAAAAAAAAATTACCCTCATACCGTAATTTTGTAAATCGACTGACTTGTCCCTATAAATCATTTTGCAATCCTGCTCCTTTGGCATTACAGTGCTAACATTCTATCGATACCATGGCATTGTGAGCCTTTGATCAGCTCTCGTTTGTTTATTGCGCTAATTGCAGTTGTTTGGCGGGTAATTAAACAGAGCAAGTGTTTAGTGTTAGCGTTTTTAGCGGTTTCATGACAAATTTGGTCAGTGTTCGTGGCATTCGGTATCTCTTTCTGTTAATGAGCTGCGTAATATTAGATTGATTCGTTCGCAAATGGAATAATTTCTGGTTACAGGAGATGGGGATAGTTAGAATCTGTTAGTTTGTTTTGACAATTAAATAAACATTGGGTTATCAATCCATTAAAATTTTACTATGACATTGTGTACATTAAAATATTATATGCTATAATATTAGGTATATTTATTAAGATATATTTTGCCAAACCTGTTGATTTATAAAAAAAAATTAAGTTACTCAAATTGCTTCCCTGAAGTAATCCTTAATAAAAGTTACAAAACACAATAAATAACTTTATTGGTATTACTTGATTGTTACTATGAATGTAGGAATGATGAAAAATAATTGGAGATACAGTCGTGGTAAACAGTGCTTATTAAATAGTTATTTAATTAACATTAAAGTTAATTAAATAACATTGACTTTTTACCTTGCTTCCATCGAAATTGATTTCATGTTTGTCATCAGTATTATGCCCTTTTTACTCAAATCTTCATATATGTCACATTGTTACTTATGACTAATACTAAGTTAAATTCATTTTATTAGAATTTTATTTTTTTGATAGAAAAAATGTGCACATGTTAATGTTATAAATTATTATTACAAACAAAAAATAATTAAAATAAGATAAATACGGCATTAAGAAAAAATATTCCCCACATTATTCGTTTAAAAATTAATGTATTAAGAGAAAAAAGCAATAATTTGCGTCAAATAGCAAGAATACTTGATGTTTCATTGAATGGTTTCACAACATTTATTAAGTGTAGGTACTCGTATTTTTAATTTAATTTTAAGAACAACCATGAACACTGACAGGTACAAGAATATTTTGAAAAAATTGCAGCTATTAATATTCTTTTATTGTTGATGAGTTTTTTTTTTCATGAATGAACACGTCTTATGGCCCTAAGATACGATTTTACTATATTTATGAAAATGTCTGTAAGTATGTTTTCACTTGAAGCTAAGTTTTTCTTGAAAATAAAAACATTTTTTTATATATAGGTATTAAATAGTTACTTATGTATTGAGTTGAGGATGATTATCAAGATCTAAACGAAGTTGAGATCTCCAATATATTCGGTACCGGTAGAGGAGCACTTACTTACCGCAATGCTAATTACGTTTTTTACAAAACAAGATTTGAAAATTATTTTCACAAACTAGAAAATCTTATGTGGCCAGCGCATTACCTTTCGTCAGTTCTATGTATTTTGTATAAATGTTATATAGAAAGTTCCTTGAAAAAGATTCTATTTCTTATACATTACATACAGGCAGTTGTGTGCATTTTATACATATTCCATATAGAAAGTTTCTAGCAAAAGATCCTGTATTTCCAGAAAAATTATAACACAAACATACTGTCAATTGCACTTGACACTGACACCTTTTAATCATAATTTTCTTAATATAGCAGCTGTTTCCAGAGTTATAGCATAGCTGGCTAATATAAGATATTGCTTCTTTTTAATTTTAATTCTATATCCATTTAATATGAGGTAAAAAATTCATTCAAATCGTATAGAGAATAAAATATTCTTTAATAGTTATAATAACATTAAATGTAAAAAAAATATATATTTAACATCGTTTTCTCATGAAAAACTGTTAAAACCTTCAAATTAGAGTACTTCCGGTTGACCAATTATAACCAAAATCTAATCAGCTCTTCATATGAATGTAACGAAAAAGAATACGAAAGAATTATAATTTTTGGAATTGTAGTATTACACCACACACACACACACACACACGCACGCACGCGCACACATACACACACATACACACACACATACACACACACATACACACACATACAGATATCGTAAATATAGTAAAATCGTATTCTAGGGACCCTAAAACGTGTCTATTCATCAAAAACTTACCACCGAATATTTTGACCAAAGACAATAGCTTCCTTACCTAAAGGTGACGGAAGGTAAAAAAGTAGTCATTTTTAAAGTCAGCTTTGATCGTTGTTTTTATTTACTTCCCGGCTCCCCTCCTAATCAGTAAGTATTAACAATCATTTACCGATTAGTAATTTGTAAATGAAACCGATTGCCTTCGAAACCCTGTCGGTAAACATTTATACCACGGGTTCCCAACCGGTGAGTCGCAACTCCTTTGGGGGTCGCGTAGTGTTTTTGCGAGGGTCGCGTATACGTGTCTGTTATACAAATTATTTTTCATATAAACAATGAAATCAATAAATTTATTTTTAATTAACTTTACAAATGGTTTAACACAGTTTACTGTTAAATTATTCAGCGCTTCAAAGTTCACGTATACCATTGAAATGGAAACTACTACATATCTTATTATCGAGTGGATTTTCAATTCTTTTAAATACATATTTAAACAAAAACAATAAATAAGCGTACTGTTGAGGCTGACAGAAGACTTGGCCATTAAACTAACACACAAACAAACTCAAATTTCCAAGCAGCGTTTAATTATTAAATTGATGCAAATATAATTTCGTATTTGGCAAAATGTTTATTAATTTTTTATTTAAATAGGTAATATAAAATTAAATATTTATTCAACCTGTGTGTGTTTTTTTTTTAAATAAATGTGTTTTAAGGCTAATGTGTAGTTAGGATGAGGGGGAAATGGGGGTCGCAGGCTACTTATTGGTCTTTAGAAAAAAGGATCGCGACTAAAACGGTTGGTAAACATTGATTTAAACAAAACCCAATCGAGAATATTTTTATTTATTTATTTAGGTATTTATTTATTTACCTATTATAACCGTAAAATAATCTAATTGGAAATATTTAAATGTTTTGCAAGGATAGTGATGCACGCGAGGCGAGACGAGACGAGAAATATAAAATATCGATCTCGTCTCGTTTTCGGTTCTGTAATCTCGATCTCGCTCTCGCTTTCGCACATGTTTTTTTGGGTCTCATCTCGTTCTCGCACGAGTCTCGCGCGAGCGTCTCGCTATAAAAATAAGCGCATGCGCACTACGTATTTACGTAACTGTTTAACTACAATAGACAATTTCGCACCATGTATTTGCAATCGTATAATTATAATAAAGAGACGAAACACTAAATTCTGGTCACCAAATTATTTCAATACGAACATAATGTTTATTCATTTACGGTCACCACAGAATGTGATAAGTTAGTAAATAATTTAATTTATCTCTAAAATATCCAATTTATCATCAAATTGTGATCTCTAAACTATTTCAATACGAACATCTGTTAACACATTCTGTCTGTCATCAGTAAAACGAATTAAACATTAAAATATTATTTTTTTGTAACTAAAAGTACCTACACTTTTTTATTAAATATATGCCACTATTTAAGTAAGATTAAGTCATAAAAACCACTACACTGGTAACCCGCCGGCAACCAATCACTCCGTTTCTCTCCCTGTTGGCTCCCATCGACGCCTAATATAACATCCTTTACTTTTCAGGGGCGACAATAGTTTTATTAACCGTGGTTTTAACTGGGGAGAATTAGGGGATGAAATATTAGAGCAAACTAGTTCTATTGGATGCAATACCGATATTGTCTTTATTTTTGCATTTCCTCGCTCTGGGAACGATACTAATCGAATCGACTCTAGATAGACTCAAAAAATATAGTGAATTCATGTAATTTTCACATTTACGTGTTCTATGCATGAATTAGCGATGTACGGTGCATTTTTCATTGATTGTGAATCAAAACTATAAAGTTACAAATACTTTTTATTGCTAGACTCTCGCGAGAATCTCGCGAGATTTCTCGCTTCTCGCATTTGTTATATCGATCTCGCCTCGAATTTTAAACTGCAATCTCGCTCTCGTTCTCGTCTCGCATAATGCAACGAGAGGAGACGTGATGCAAGAATACTCTCGCCTCGTCGTGCATCACTAAGCAATGATATTTCTGTATGGAATTTATATAAAATATCTATAATTAAAGGAAGATAATGTGTTGTCCACATCAGACTTTTTATAAGTAATTTTTATACAAACACGTAGATCTCTTCGAATTTAATTGCTGCATTTATTTCCGGTCTTTAGCACGCAACAAAGTATACTAAAATACTGAGAAAATAATACATGTCTTGCGGAAAAATAAAATAAGTAAATAAATAATTAAATAAATAAATAAGAAAAAACATTGCTTCCGAAAAGATCACGACGCCTTCGTTGCCACCGTCGATCGCATCTCCCATCCAGTACGCATTCCGGCTTCGTCCAACGTCGGAGAAATTCCAGAGTATCATGTAATATCGGAACGGCGAAATGGCAAAGGCGATGACAGAAAAAACAGTAATGCAATTACTATGGCCGGACACAGTGTAGAAATTTTCGGCCGTCTTGATTTAATTTGTTGCGCTGTACAGTTTTTGTATGAAAAAGGGATGTTTCTGTTTTCCTTTCTTTTCGCTGTTTTTGCGGAGTTATATATTACATTATGTGGTGCACTAGACAGTCGGAAGCCTCGGGGATATTTCATTTCAACTCTTAAAGGTTCCGTGCTGCATGAAAATGTGATAAAAGCGTAGTTGTAATCCCGGATCTGATAGTGAAACATATGTGGAATAAATTGTTATGATTTACTACTTCGTGCTTAACCAAAACGAGAATGTAATTTTTATTTCACCAGATACATTTTATTACTTTCTCTTGAAATTATACACTTTACTTCACAACAGTTTAAATAAGAAATACTCTCTCGCTGACTTGAATTAAACACTCAATAAAAACTAAGTTTGAGTTTAAATTACAAGCATTATTCGTTTTCGATTAAGTTCATTTTTACCTTTCGTCACCTTTAGGTAAGGAAGGTATTGTCTTTGGTCAAAAAATTCGGTTGTGAGTTTTTGATGAATAAGCACGTTTTAAGGTTCCTAGAATACGATTTTACTATTTTTACGATGATGTCTGTATGTGTGTGTTTGTGTGTGTGTGTGTGTGTGTGTGTGTGTGTGTTTGTGTGTGTGTGTGTGTGTGTGTGTGTGTGTCTACGATAACACTAATACTACAATTCCAAAAATTATAATTCTTTCGTATTCCTCTTCGTTGCATCCATATGAAGAGCTGATTAGATTTTGGTTATAATTGGTCAACCGGAAGTACCCTCAATTGAAGATTTTAACAGTTTTTCTTGAAAAAACGATGTTAAATATCATTTTTTCACATTTAATGTTATTATAAATATTAAAGAACATTGTATTCTCTACACGATTTGACTGCATTTTATACTTCATATTAAATGGATATAGAGTTATAAAATTATAAATAAAATTTCATTAATTAGCCAGCTATGCTAGAAACAGCTACTATATTAAGAAAATTCTGATTGAAAGATGTCAGCATGTCAGTGTCAAGTGCAATTGACATATTCGTAGTATATTCGTGTTAAGATCTTTTTGCCCGAAATTTTCTATATGGTATTAGTATAAAATACATACAAGTGTCGAAAGGTAATGTACATACAAGAAATTTAGAATCTTTTGCAAGGAACTTTCTGTATGGATTTTATAGAAAATACATACGCATTTACAAAAATTCTACCGGTAGATACCGCATCTACCGACTGTGTTCGAAAACACGAGTGGTAAAAAGTTACCGTGTTCGAAAATTGTTCAATATCTATACCAGATTCATAAAGAATAAAATTTTAAAAAATGTAGTGATGCAAAGTGAAGCGTGCGCGGCAAAAGTGGAAATGTGTTCAAAGTAGGACTCTGCTCAGTTTGTTAACTATGTCCAATTTCTAACTTGTTTTAAATTTTCAAATTTTTTCATAGGTTATGGATCTACCCTGTTTATCACTTGCGTTCTTAAAATATGGATTCCAGTAGCTATAACCTGATAAAAAGCTGTTTACTGGTAACAGTTCACCAGTAGAATTTTCGTAAATACCTCATATAACTGACGGAAGGTAATGTGCTGGCCACATCAGATTTTTTTATTACATTGCTACGGTCTTTGAAGTTTATGATGTCAGGTTTCATCAGTTTAGTTTGTGTTTGTTAGCTAAATGTTGATGAAGCATTTTGAAACGCTAGACGTTTGCATTACAGTAAAGTGGTGCAAATGTTGAAGAAAGCTTTTAGCAAGGAAGCAATGTTAAAATCAAAGGTTTATGAAAGGTGCAAACGTTTTCAAGAAGATCGTGAAGATGTGGTTAAGACCACCGATAAAAATGTGACAAAATTTGAGATATTGTGTGTTTTGGAGTCGTATAACCAGATATTAATAGCGTTTTACATCATTAATTCATATTATCTAATACGATTTTTTTTGCACTTAATGCATAACTCTTTTTCCTTTTGTACAACCAGTTCATACTAGCTAAGTGTTACGTATTTCAATTATGCTTATCATTTGAACTGAACCTTACTGAGTGCGCGATTTCTTGCCAGTGCAGTCTGCCACTTTTGCTATCTCGAGAACTATAAGAGCTACAAAGTCGGTTAAATTAGCAAACAATTTCTATTTTACACGACTCTTAAAATGAGCGAAACAAATTATTATTAAAACCAGTTACATTTTTATATAAATTAATCCTTTCAGGATCTATTGATAACCATTGAAGGACCGAAAACCAGAAAAAGTAAAGGGTTCACCATAGCGACACGTGAAGCTCAGAGAGAAAATCAACTTTGCAAAAATGTTAAATGTATAAAATGACATACCAACATGAAGAAAAGGTTATGAAAGGGCGCCAAATTTGAAAAAAAAGGGGTGTGAGATATAACAATAGAAAAACTAACAGAAACTTTTAATAATTATTTAAATTTAATGAAATTCTTTAAGTGTTGCACATTATTATTAAAATCTGTTTGTGAATTTAAGGATTAATTTATATAAAAATGTAACTTCAATGGATCTTGAATTGTACAAAATTCTTTTCATCTTTTGGTGGGTTGAAAACATTGTATCATTTACAAACCATTATTATATTTATATTAATTTTTATTAGTCGATGATGGGTTAATGTGAACCCGAAACGTTCAACTGTTGTATATTTTTTTCCAAATAAATGTATGGAACATTAAGACCTACATTTTATAGTCAATTATTTTTGTAAAATTATGTATTTTGTTACAAAAAAATAATCAATTTGTTATCAGAGCCTAACTGGTATGGTTAATTATTCATAATTTTTTCTTCAATAAAAATTCACCTTAAATGTATCGTTGAATTCGTAATTTTACGTAGATTCCATATATGTATATATGAAAACACATACCTGTCCCATTTAAAATAAGAAAGTTGCATCCTGTTAAAAAAAAATGTTTTGCTCATTTTAATAGTCTTGTAAAATAGAAATTGTTTGCTAATTTAACCGACCTTGTAGCTCTTATAATTTTTGGGATAGCAATAGCACACAAAATAAAATTAACACTCTGTACAAAAATAAATAATTGCGATTGTACATAACATCATCTCTATTTACTGGACTTTCTAACATGTTTCATTTAATATGCACATGTTGTAAGAACAACTAGTGCCGGGCATAAGGTCATTAGTTGCACTAAGTGCAAAACTAAATATATACATGGAAAACGGTGTAGCAACGTACGAAACCAAAAGTTTATGCCTTGACGGAGGTCAAATTCATTTCTTAATGTGTGATATTATTTATGTCTGTGTTATAAATAGATGAATTTTTTACAATGTCCATTTATTTTTGACTTTCCCTTAACTGGAATACCTTGTTATTAATTTTTATTTCGCTGTCTGTCATTCGGCCATTCCCCTTGAAATTTTTGTATGAAAAGCATAAACAAACATACCATGGCTGTGACACGAGTCACTAGTGAGAGTTGAGTTTACCCACCTCAGCCAGGGAGTAAGCTGGCGAGTCGACTAACATAAACGTGGACATCAGCATCAGCAAGCGACATGGCGCAACCTCGACTAGAACAAATATTCGCACACACTCACACTACACTCACTCACACACATATTTGCTTAAATTAGCGAGTGGATGGAGCAAAATAGCCCTATCCCGATTTGGAATAGGTAGGTATATATACTATAACTGAAGATACTATAAATAAATATATTTTTAAAGATTATTTTAGTCATTTCTGGGTGTATTTATCTGCTTCTGTTAGCCGATTTTGCTAATGCCAATAAAGTTGTACCGTGGATACGTTGCAAGACGTTAGGGAATCAAAATTAACATAACTTCTCTAATGATGGTCTCAATTCAACACAAGATTCTTTAGGAATTCAATAAACTGGGATTAAAATATTACTATACTACTATACTACTGGTGAAAATTACATAATACATTGGACGTTTGATCCGCACATCATCAGCTTGACTAATAATTTACAAAATAAACATTTAGTTATAATATAAACATTTTTTAACAACTCACCAAAAATAAATTTTGTAATTAACACTGCACTTCAGATAGCATGAAGTCACATTTGTATTATTTATTACATTACATTGGGCCCAATACTTAAGAACTGCTGTGAAAGTGTGTTTGCTGCTCGGCAGATGATGAAGTTCTGATTGTACAAAATTGTGCAAAATCTACAACAAATTATTTAAATTCGAATATAAATGTCATGTTCATACCTTTACCCAATTGACTCACCTGAGTGTCTGGTCGCATTTTACATGGCACAAAATAGACCCCTGTGGTGCACTCTCCACGCCAGCAATGAGTGCCCGTGTGATGACGACTGGTAAACGCTTGCACGGTACAAATATGTCATTATTACCATATCTGTGTACAAAGCAATTGGCATACTCAGCAATGGGTAATATGCCGTGATGATATATATATATATATATATATATATATATATATATATATATATATATATATATATATATATATATATATATATATATATATATATATATATATATATATATATATATATATATAGATGAAAATGTTTACGGGTACGGCAGTCAGGATGATGGGATAGATGTTAAATGATACTCTTTTAAGTTACACGTCAAGCTTTCGGAATTTCTTTATTCCTTCTTCAGGACAGCTATAAATTTAACAACCATGTTACAATTTTGAAAAATGTTATGTATGCACTAAGTACTTACTACTTTGTGAGGTTAAATTATAAACCAAACAGTCATTAGAACTGTAATGACGTCTTGCAGAGAAATTAATTCTATCCCATCATCCTGACTGCCGTACCCGTAAACATTTTCATCTACTTAACTGATCAGTCGTGATCACACCGTACCTTACGTTATAATATATATATATATATATATATATATATATATATATATATATATATATATATATATATATATATATATATATATATAAAGTTCAAATTTTTTAATAAATCTGTTTTTTTACATTCTTGAATATCCCGTTATGCGGTGATTCTAAATTTTAAAATCGTAAATCAATACCGTTTTCCGTTTCCGAGATATTTCTGTTGATAAATTCCAACGACTAGTTTTTGACCAATCGTGATCCAAAATACTTGAAAATTCAACCAATGGGAACAATATTATACTGATAAAACTATGTTATCCTGATAAATTTCCGCTATCAAGTAAATAAACAGTTGTTATTGTTTATAAATGTCAGTGTGACAGTTAATTAATATTTTAAGCATTAAAATTAAATAATAATTATTATTTTTACCTTCCGTCACCTTTAGGTAAGGAAGGTATTGTCTTTGGTCAAAAAATTCGATGATGAGTTTTTAATCAATAAGCACGTTTTAGGGTCCCTAGAATACGAATTTACTATTTTTACGATGATGTCTGTGTGTGTGTGTGTGTGTGTGTGTGTGTGTGTGTGTGTGTGTGTGTGTGTGTGTGTGTGTGTGTGTGTGTGTGTGTGTGTGTGTGTGTGTGTGTGGATGTGTGTGTGTGTGGATGTGTGTGTGTGTGTAACAAAATTTTCGTCTGCGATAACTCTAATACTACAGTTACAAAAATTATAATTTTTTCGTATACTTCTTCGTTACATCCATATGAAGAGCTGATTAGATTTTGGTTACAATTGGTCAACCGGAAGTACCATTATTTGAAGATTTTAACAGTTTTTCTTGAAAAAACTATGTGAAATATAATTTTTTCACATTTGATGTTATTATAAATATTAAAGAATATTTTATTCTCTATACGATTTGACTGCATTTTATACTTAATATTAAATGGATATAGAGTTAAAAAATTATAAAGAAATTAAATTTCATAAAGTAGCCATAGCTTTGGAAACAGCTACTATATTAAGAAAATTCTGATTGAAAGATGTCAGTGTCAAGTGAAATTGAGATAGTGTGTTTGTCTTATAATTTTACGAGCAATATAGGATCTTTTGCTTTCTGTATGGAATTTGTATAAAATACATACAACTGCTTTAAGGTAATGTACAAGAAATAATAATAATAATATTAAATCTTTTATTTCTGCAGATACATTACTGTATATAGAAAACGTCACAAAATAATAATTTTCTGTATGAAATTTGCATAAAATACATGCAACTGCCGGAAGGTAATGTACAAGAAATAGAATATTTAATTTAGCAAGGAACTTTCTGTATGAAATTTGTACAAAATACATAGAACTGACGGAAGGTAATGTGCTGGCCACATCAGATTTTTTTCATTTTGTGTTGTCTTTGGAATTTATTTCACCAAATATCACACGACATCTCTGCTTTCCTCAGATAAATTTTTATTTTTACGCACTTATTCTTTTTGTTTTTAAGCAAAATCACTCATGCAAACTGACATTAAGTAAAACCCCTTCTCCGGAGTCGGGATTTATCATGCAGTTTGCTTTCGTATTTGTTGCTATAAGCAAAAAAATCGTGCAAAATAAAAATTTATCAATAAATTCTGGAGGTTTTGTGATATTACTTCGGACAATTGTACCTCACAAATATTCATTTTTGGGTAATAGCCCAAAATTGGATCCAGATACAACACTAAATTGGTAACCAAATGATAATAATTTTTGAACAACTGGTTCAATTTATAGAAGTAAAAGCAGATAAATTTCTGAAAGTGGACAAAATCTGCAAAAATCGTAAGGGGTTTACTTTAGAATTTATTTTATTTTTAAACATTTTCATTTATTTTACTCAGAGATTTTAACTTCGAAAATTTAAAAAAAGTAGAAACGAATAAAAGTGCCGTTAAGAAGGTACTTATATGTATTTGCACTTCTTTTGACCAATAATCCAAAAAAGGGTATTATAGGATATTTTATAAGTTATCTAAAATATATAGTGTAACATGGAACGCCCGCCGTCGCCGTCGCTGGAAACGAGTGTCTATTTAAAGCGGTGACGTAATCGCACTCGTAGCCGGCCGATGTAAACAGACTGGTCGCGACATGTTTAATTACTTCCGGTCGCCTGAACCATTTGTGTTCATTGTTATTACGTGTTCGAATATTCTAGAGCTGTTCGAAAAAATAATGGCAGCTGTATATAAGGGACATAGCTATGCTCGAGACACACAGTTAGTTACATACGGAGTCATAGAGACATTGACATGGAGTGTTAGAGAGTAAAGTGTTAGTGAAAAGCACAGCAGTATCGTAGTGAGCGTATGCAGTTGGTGTCGAGTAGGTACTCGGGAAGTTACTGGTATATTGGTATAGCTGTGGATGTAAATACTCGGTATTGTTGACGAGTATTGGGAAGCTATAGTGTGCAAGAACAGTAACGGCGAGTCGGAAAGTTACTAGTATACCGGGTTAGTTGTTAAAGAGAATACTCGGTAGTGTTGAAGAGTATTGGGAAGCTAGGTATATGGGGACAGTAACGGCAAGTGGAAGCGAAAACTCGGCAGTGGTGTTGAAGAATTGTGGCATACGGGCAGTCGGTGATACTGAGGCTGTGGAGGTTAGACAGAGAGCTACATAAATAGACAGATAGTGTTGTGAAAGAAGTGACTTCTGTCCGAGCAGTTGAATATACAGACGCTGTTGAGTCAGTTGAGTATATAGACACTGTGGAGGTCGGCAGGCGGACAGTTGAACGTGAAATAAGTATAAGTAAATATAGTCATATAAATATCGCGTAAACAGTCTACAAGAGTCTGCAGCAGACCGGCAGTCTAAGATTGGAACGCGTAGTGAAATAAATAATTTGTAATATCGTGGAAATAAATAGTAGTGTTAATTGGTTAAATAGATAGTGTTAATGTTAGTGTTTTCTAGTTAATTATAGTCTTAGTCTTAATTAGTTTTTAATAATTGTTTAATACTAGTAATAGTAACTTTCATTATAGTTTAATAAACACTTAATTTTAATTAATATTAATTGTCTAATATTTACACTTCACCCAGATAAATAAAAACGTTACAATACGTTATCTAAAAACTAAAAATACTTGGAATAGTAATTCAAAATGAGCTTAAATATTATGTTCACTTTATATTTTAAATACCGAAAATACAAAGTACAATTTGAGTGGCTGTTTCGCGCCCGCTTGAATTGCGATCCATCAGACATTCAATATTTCCCCGTCAGCACAGTGCTCTGTACAATTAAACCTATGTCCATCTGACAAATGATTTGTAAATATAAACTTTGCCTTTGTGTGACGCAGGCACAAGCAGAAAGAGTGACACACGGCAATGTATCCGTGCATATGCGTACCACGGTTACTGCCACGGACAATTGAATTCAACTCTCATTTAAACAATGTCAGTTTTACGCAATGAAATTGTACATGGGTAAAATTTGTGTTTTTGGCTAGAATTAATAATCGGATTGGTTGTCTTTTGGTTAGTTTAGGGGAAATTACCAACGTTTATTTCTAGGTTAATGAAATGTGTAATGGAATACGATAATTATTTATTACAAAAGGTACTCCGAGTAATAATTTACGCTAAGTAAGAGTTGTTATGCTCCATATATCGGGCCTAATTTATACATTACCATACCACTCCTCTATATTACAAATGTTCAACCACAACATTACCTAAGGGTGTATAATTTTTATAAAATTGTTATTACGGAATATATGATATAATTGAATAAATCATATCCCTGAAGTAGGTAAATTTGTAAAATAATCCTTAACAGATAATTACCGGTATTATTTACAAATAACGACGTTAAAGCCCTATAAAATTAATTTTTTTTTAAAATATTGAAATTAATTTAAAAATTCAACACTTCGTATTTTTGTGCAGAGTGGGTACTCTGAAATGCTGAAGAAACAATGTGCCAGCTTGTTAATAAATTATTCTTAAAGGTAAATCAAAGAATTTGCTGCCGTTGCTGCTCATACGCTGATGAGAGTAGCAGAGGCCTAGTTGTGCCGTTATGTACAGCCTCCCTTGCCATTTCATTCGTCATTTTTGCATGGAGTAGTGAGAACCATGCGTTTGTTATTGAAAGGTTTTTCAAAAGTGATAACTCTGCCATCACGTTCTTCATTATGATCATACTACAATGACGTTTTCTTAACGATAAGATACCTAATGCTTCGTCGAATCTGACCTATGAAATAGGTCTACTCGTGTCGCTACTTTGCGCCTAAGGTTTACTGCCGCCTCTATACAAAGTATATGGGCGTATATATATATATATATATATATATATATAGCAGTAAACCGTAGAAGCAAGGGTGCGAAACGAACAAACCTAATGTATGTTACAATAAAAACAAGTGCAGACTTGATAACCATTTTATGAACTATTGTGTAACGAACGTTTCGTCCTATCGGACATCTTCAGATAATTAGCTTTCAATGAGTAAAAACATGTTTTAAACTTTTCCTTTAAAAGGTTTTTGAAGATGCTTACTTTAAGATTGTTTCGTCCCTTCGGGCATCTTAAGACAACTGGCTTACAATGAATGAAAACATGTTTTAAATTACTACTTTTAAACGGTTTTTGAATACGCTTAAGATTGGTGGTAGTACAAATAGAGAGTCCTCTGCTATTTGTAAAAAAGTGTTTTGGCCAGGTCTTTGCTTAGACACAAGTCGGCATCACTTTCCTGGGGAGAAGGAGCGGAGTCATCTAGGCGACAGCGACTGAGCGTCGGTTATCTGAACAACGAACAACTGACGTTAACCAAATAGATGCTTGCAAAGTATATAAAAATTTTTGTTGCGCAAATGACGGTTGGCCAATTAACCACCGCCCATTGGTTATCGCTCAGTTGATCACCACGTATTGCGAATCGCCATAGCCATAGCCCAATGGGCCCGTCCAACTTTTTTTGAATTTTTTATATGTTACGAAGAATTTAAAAATAGAAATTCCATATTTTTTGTTTTCTTGAAATTACGCTTAATAACGCCTAAAATAATTATTAAAGTTTTGGCGCGAAAGTTCAGACGTTAGCGTCACTTCGTCATAAGTAGAGAGAACCGATACGTTCGCTTTAATTAATGTGACTTTAAGACTTTCTTTAATATAATATTTAAGTTTTCATACTCACCTAGTGCCATTATTATAATTAAAATAGTATTTAAACTATTTTCTATTTATAATTAAATACAACAAAGAGAGTATTGATTACAATAATCAAAACATAGTTCACAATAAAAAGTAATCCTACATTTACATTACTATTTACTAAATGATTACAACAATGACAAATATTGAGATTATAATAATTAAAACATAAATTATAATATAAATTCATTTAATAAGTAAATTTTCGTTTGATCTTAATAAAAAATTACTGGGATATATTAAATATGTGTTTGGTAGAGTATGCGTAAAGCCAATCGTGAATTTATGAGCAAAATATACATGGTCCACTTTATAGTGACATTTAATGACTACTGTAATGATGCTGACGTCACAACATGGCGACTATTTTACGCTAAAAACTTTAATTACATTATTATAGGCATAAAAATACAAAATATATAGCAATTTTTATTTCGATTTCATTTATTTATATTCAAAATTCATTTACATGTAATTTTTAAAAAGTCGAAGACCTGGACGGGCCCATTGTCATATACCGGGGTGGGTCACCACACTACGAGTATTTGGGACAATATAACCCAGAATCACATCCAGTGGTAGGAAGTGATGGATCAACGAATCTGTATTCTATGGTTCGCTCCGGTAAGTGAGGATACAAGTCTCCAATAGGCCTGCTTATCATTGCATTTATTATTATTATTATTATCGTTATTACATTTGTTTTCTCTTATATCAGATTTAAACAAAAAATAATTTCTTGGAATATTCACCCGGAAAACATTATAATAAGTAAATATTTTATCATAATAACGCTGATATATGCATATTTATTTTCTTTTCATTCGGGTCTTTTATATAACCTCACATAATGTTAAAATCTATAGTAACCTCTTATTACAATTCCAATCCACTTCAGTGTTTAATCCCCATCGAAGCGCTAATCTCATTATAATCCTAGTTTATCTTTAATCACTTTCGTAAACAAAAAGCGGTATAAAAACAAATCCAGTACAAGTGACAGTGGGTACATTCCCGTTGCATATAAAGTGCAGTACACACTGTGCATCTATCGATTCATCTTCCACGATCCTACAAACTCTGTTGGATTCCAGTCGGGCGCTAGGTGCTAAGCGCAGGCGCCAAGCGTCGCGGCGCTTGCTAAAGAGACGCCGAGACAGCCGCGACGCGCCAGTGTGCTCCTGGACTCACATCCGAAGGACGCTTGCTGTCCCTCTTCTGGCGAACACACGAAACCTCACCTGTCACTACCTCGTGGCGGGAGATTTAAATGTTGTGTATGTGAATTCTGTGGAAACTTTTAATAAGTGTTAGGATAGTGATAAGGATTAATGTACTATGAACATGCTTTGTTATTGATAGTTTATCGATAGTTAGTTGATAGCTACTGCACGCCAACTGGTAAGTTTTACCTCATTACCGAAGTTTATCTTTTAAACTTCGTTTCAGTTTACAAACTTTACAGATACTTGCTTATTTCCATAGTAGCAAAATAATTTAACGAGTAGTTTACGTCGAATAAATCCGAACAGGATGATTCCATTTTATTAATTAGAGAAAGAAAAACAAACTAATTTAAATTCAAAATACACGAAAATATAATTACGGAAAAATGTTTAGTTCAACGTTAATTAATAATATATTTACGTGACAATGCCACATTTTAATTAATTTTAATATTATTGGCACAAATATTTATCTGTGCACGAAAACATACAACTGGAAAAACATTATAATTATTAATTTGAATAATACTCAATTAATAATTTGTTCATAATATATTTCCAGTTTATTGTTACAAAAACTAATTTATTTATTTTATATTATTATTGTTACCAATCCAGTTAATTTTACTTTTGTATAATAAATTCGCATAAATTTATTAAATAAACGATAAATGTAAAAAAAAATATTATCATATAGAACTATGTAAATTATAAAATGGTACAAATAAATATTATACGTACCTCATATCAATAAAGTTTTTACCTAATTATAAAAAACTAACAATTTTTTTTATGAAAATATAATTTTTAAAAATAGCCCAAGAATTAAAGTAGAATACAAGTATATAAATTTGGAAATCTTTTTGAGACGAATTGTGTAAAAGATTTGTATATGGAAACATGAGCAGTGAAACTTCCTAATATTTTGTAAAGTTGTAATACCTATATTAAAATTATAAAAAAAAATATTAATGCTAGTAACTATTTTTCATTTACCTACGCTATAAAATTATGAGTTTTGGACTTGGCTATTTTCCACCTATAAATAATTTATTAGCTGAATAAAGTTTGTTAGTAACTTCAACTAGCTAATGGTTAAAGAATACTGGTTGGACTTGCATTGCCTTTATTATTTTTATATTTAACATATAACAACGTTTCGACTGCTACAGATCTACAGTCGTCATCAGGTTACAAAATAATGCAAGTCCAACCAGTATTCTTTAATAATTTAACATTGTCTACAACCTTTAGACAGAAATTAGCTAATGGTTAATATAACATGTCAAATAAAGGTATTTTTCTTCAAGCGTATTATAATATTCATATTATGCTACTGTACACACACTATAGAAGATATTCATTGTCTTACTAGTACAAAAATGTTGTTATTGTTGTACTAGTAAAAAAATGTTAGTGTCTTAGTTCACCGCTGGCGACGGCAGTCGTTACAGCAACACAGATTATATTGAAAATTGTTATTTGACAGTTGTATCGTTTTTGTTTTGTAGTGTACACAGCCAGCTTTGGCTGAAATTGCAAACACTATAACTAAAAAAATTCAAAAAAATATTTCAAACACTTGAAGAAAAAATAGTATATGTCATTCGGAGTAGAACGCCCTTTTTGTGTTTCACCCAGCTTGCCTAGCCTCGGCTAGCGCCTCGGCCGTAATAGCTGGGTTCAACACAAAAAGACCGCTTTCTACTCCTAATAACATAATATACTATTTTCTTTAAGCGTATAATAATATTCATATG
This sequence comes from Harpalus rubripes, assembly GCA_963082715.1. Lineage (NCBI taxonomy): Eukaryota > Metazoa > Arthropoda > Insecta > Coleoptera > Carabidae > Harpalus > Harpalus rubripes. The sequence goes on from OY720456.1 coordinate 20,657,696, forward strand.
ATGCTACTATACACACACTATAGAAGATATTCATTGTCTGACTAGTACAAAAATGTTGTTATTATAGTACTAATAAAAAAAAATATCGTCTTAGTTCACCGTTGGCGGCGGTAGTCGTCACAGCAACGCAAATCATATTGTGCAGCATTTAAACCTAAAAAAAAAAAACTAAAAATTTGTATCAGTTCAGATATGATTTAAGCACCGAGGTTATATTATTACGTCTAGTTAATACATTAATCTTGCCGATTTTAGATTACTGCTCCTGCGTCTAAATTCCTATTCTATTACACACGGAAAAAAATTGAATTACTCTTTTACAGAATTCATGCTTATGCTGTGTTTACAGCGTATGTAAGTACGATCATATATCTCAGTATCGAATACGTGCTAAAATGAATACTATCATAGACGATCGCGTGAAATCCTCCTATATCTGTCTCATACACAAAGTAAAATTAACTGGTACTCCACATTATTTAACGAATAAATTAGTCCCTAAGCAATATAATTATACGCTACGAATAAAAGATTTGTTCATAGTACAATCCTACAGAAAATCTAAATTCAAGGCAGCTTTTTCATACCTAGCAGCATTATTATATAATGCTTTACCTGAAAATCTAAAATCTCTTGCTTATGGTTCTTTTAATATCATGTTAAAAATTTGTATAATTCATATGTTTAGTTTGTAATGGCTTTCCGATTTCATAATATCTATACGGCCTGAGCCTTTTTCTGTTTCTTTTTTCTTTTTCTATGCGTTTTGTTTTTTGTTAATCTTTGTTTAAATTAACTTTTTTGTAAACAAAATATTTTGTTGACTTATAAATATCTGTCATAATCATTGTACGGGTTAGGTGGAAAAACAGCCCTTGGCTGAACTTTTGACATACGGTCAATAAAGATTATTATTATTATTATTATTATTATTATTATTATTATTATTATTATTACTATTATTATTATTATTGCAAACTCTACAATTTAAAATTTCCAAACAATCTCAAAAAAGAAAAAATAGTATATGTCATTCTGAGTAGAACGCCTATTTTGTGTTTTACCCATAATATAATATTGTAAGCTACCTAATAAAAATTAAGAGGTGTAACTATGTAAATATTATTTATTACTTAAACAAATTTAATAGAAACTTTATTCGTAGAAGGTGTAAAGCACGGGCCTAAATATATATAACCTAACCTAACCTTACGCACAAAACTTGCGAGTATGAGCTTTGTACTTTGTTTATTCTGTTGTCGATTTTGAGAACAAATTGATATGTATGTGGTCTTTATTATGAGTTAACTGATTTTTTAAATATATTTTTATTAATTTTGTTGTCATTTTTGTTTACAACTTTAGTTTGCAAGATTTTTACAAACAAAATCATTAGTAAATATCTAGTTGTGGTAATATTTTAAGGAATGTATATTATCATATTTAATATGCTTACATGGGGTCTAGTGGCTGCGTGCCTGAGTGTCTGGTCGCGAATCTGGGGAACCGAGTTCGATACCGACCGCCGCCAAATATTTCGAATTTTAAATGGCACAAAATTGAACTCTGTGGTGCACTTTCCACCCCAGCAATGAATGCCTGTGAGGTGACGCCTAGGAAACGCCCGCACGGTACTAATATGTCATCATTATTACCGATATGTTAATAGCTATAAAATGCTTACCATCAATAATATTGATGCAGCCAACTAGCAGTATTGATATTTAATTATTTTTAGTACCTACCTACATATATTTAAAATTATGAAAAATTGCAAAAATATTTCTGGTTGTTTAATATAAAACCAATTTTATTCATATTTTATTATTAAAACATTATAAAAGCATGTTTAATATTATAAAGCATACATTTACTACCTTCATAACATTCTACAATACAAAAAAAATATTCATAATTTTATTTAAAAACATAACACTGCTCTTTAAATCGGCGAAATAAAATCGTTTTAATCTGTACTATCTTTTCAATATACAATGTATTTTACAAACAATTACGGTATTAAAAGTTATCAGAGTAGTGGCAAAAAACTTTTAAAAATGATATATCTGCAGTAATCTCTAGCTACGGAGGATAATAGCGAGTGAAAATCCAAAAATACTTACTCGAATATTGCCAATATCGGACGTGTACTCATGTCTGAAAGCTCATAAATAAAACGAGTAAAAACTGACGTCTGTAATCCGAAAATGTTTTTATTTGGTTTTCAAAATGTACCAAGAAATGAAACATTAATCATTGCTAATACTGACATGTATTGCTTTCGCGTAAAAAATATGTTTAAATTTCGTAGTTGGAGGTAAACCGATATGTTCTTTGTCTGCATTTTTGTACAGTATTGAAATTTGCTCGATTTTCGTATCAAAGCCGTGGACGAGAGCGAACGATCGTCTTTTAACGTACTGCCAGCCATGTTGGATTAACTTTCAGAAGTTAAAGTTTTAAGCTCTGCTGTGGTTCACTTTTTTAAAAGTTTATTAGTTAGCTGAGCTTTGTAGAAAGGTTTTTGCCATCGTTTATTTCTGGACCTACTATGATATAAAGACCATTAACAGACAGCATCAGCACAGATGAAAATATTCGCTCCAAATCGTTGATGATATCAATACTAAAAAGTAGAAGCTCTTGGAGATTGAAGTTTAGGTAATTTGTCACTTACTGACAGCTAATGAAGTAGTTTCTTCAGCTCGATCATTTCTTTCTTCCGTTGTGCTACTACTTCTAATATAAGATGGACCACAATCAAGTACGAGTACTAGTAACCAATACTACCTTAGCTCAGCTTTATCTTCGTTTGTAGTTTTATCTAATGTAACCAAAACCATTTAAATACTTGTATACAACTATGAAGACTTCTTCTTAGTGAAGTCGGAAATAGAAAGCAAATTCTGAAACTTTTCTTTATCTAAGAGGGTAATACGTCTGACCACATCTAGTGGTTCTGTAAATATTTAGATTGTTTTGGGATTAATATAGAGAATAAACTAGCCAAAAAAGCAGGCCATACGAACTTTTGCGAAAAAACTATATTCTTCTAGATCTGTTTTCGCCATCACGATATTTGTCACCAACTCCATTTTATTTTGCGTAAGAAATTAGATAATAATTTCATTAAAAAAAAAACTTCTGACAATATGACATTTACAGCAAAATTAATAGTTTCTGTATAGAAATTTGTTTCCCTGTTTCGGAATTAGAATGTCACAATCTAGCACGCGTATTGATGTTAGTAAGAGCTTCATTCTTAAACGATTTTTGGTGAAATTGTATTATTTGAGATTGGAATGACTGCAATAAATACACTAAATATGTAGGCAACGGACTGAATAAAAAGCACAAATCACTGTCACCAACCTAATAATTCTGCCAAAAATATCCCTTAATAAAAGTTGTCAAATATTTTTATAAAAAAATAATTTAAATGAAAGCCTCAACAGAGAAAATAGTGTAAATACACGTTATAGAAGGCAATTCAAGCACTCGTTCGTTTTGCCACTCGCCACTGCGCGCTCGTAAGCGAATTTGTAACGTGCTAGAATACGTTGCTTACTGTAACTTATGTTTTAATATACTACTATTTATAATTCCATTAAATTATTTCCAGACCGTATTACAATTATTTAATATATGTACATACAGACAAATCGTCGTAACTACATTCAGATACAGACAAATATGCATCCGCAGACATCATCATAAAAATATTAAAATCGAATTTTAGAGACAATAAAACGTGTTTGTTCTTTAAAATCTCGATTATACGATTTTCAGCATGATTTCTTTACCTCTCTTACGAATATGGTTGCGCATTATTTATTCTTTTTTTCAAAACTGACGTTCCGGTTTCAGTATACACTTATTACGTCATCAAGATCTCTAAACATTCACAATAAATTAACACACAGTTTAATAAATTTCGTACAAAAATTTGTAAAAAAATGTATCTGTTTGCTCTCAAACTACAGATTAAATCAGAACACAGCAACATTTATTTCAAAGTATGTAAAAATTTCTTCGCGAAAAAGAAAAGAACAAAATACAAAAAGGGGGTTCGCATATAGGTATATTGAGCATTGGGCTATTTGCGTGGTGCTGAAAATCCGAAATCTGTCACTATACACCTAAAGTTATGTTGCAAACGTATGTAAAAATATAAATTTTAATTTAAAAAATTATACGTTTTTTAGTAAATTAAGAAAGAACATTTTCTGTGACGTCATTATTTTAAACTAGAAAAAGAAAAGCATATTAAAGAATGTAATCTGTAAATGGCGTGCGAGCGCGAGTTTTAATTTGTATAACTATGACTATACTCGTATACCTAAAGTTATGTTGAAAACGTAAATTTTATTAAAAAATATGTTTTTTTTTGGTAAGTTAAGAGCGTTCCCCATTTACATATTTAGTTTTGCAGGCAATGATGTCATGCCCGACACATGCGTAGTGCATTTTAAATGAGACATGTTTCAAAATCCCAGTGCAAGTTTTTCAGCTGTCGCTTTCAATAGAGAATTTAGAGGTTATCTAGCTATGGATATCAATACACAAGAATCTGTCTGTGAAGAAGCGAAATATCCTGATACTTCTTTCTCTTTGGTATAATATTCTTTATTATTAATTGCTAAAATATTTTGAAAAAAGTTGATAAAATATAATTGTTTTGGTCTTATTGTTCTCCTTATACTAGATATAATATAATCATCGTCGTCAGAAGAGGGCATTTCCAATAATTCTTCTATTAATAATAAACTTACATCCATTTTACACTTTTTACAATTCGACATATATGATTTTGACAGATTGCACTGGCAAGAACTGACGACAGTAGTAAGTGCAAGAAAGTGCGCACTGAGTAAGGTTCAGTTCACTCGAAAATTATAAATGTAACACGTAAAACTCAGTGCGCACTGAGAATATAAATGGAAAACGATTTATGCACTTAGTGCAAAAAAGTGCGCACTAAATATACAAATGGAAAACGCTATAATAAAGAACATTTTCTGTGACGTCATTATTTTAAGCTAGAAAAAAGGAAGTATATTAAATAATGTAAGCTGTAGATGGCGTGCGAGCGCGAGTTTTAATATGAAATTACATTACTTCATCTATCTCTTTCTCTCTCTCTCTCTCTCTCTCTCTGTATCTCTCTCTCTCTCTGTATCTCTCTCTCTCTCTCGTATTTATTATTTTCATTACGTATTTCAATTTGTTAAGCAAGATTTTGAAGGATTTATACTTAGCTCATACTTGTACAAGATTAAAATGACTAACTAAAATATTAACCTCCAAACTATTGTTCAAATGCTGTGAGGCGTACCTACCGATGCTATGACTTTACGGTCATACGTTGGTTCGGTGCAATTTTACGTCATACATGGCGGTAATTTAAATATTCTAATTTGATTAATTTTTTCTGGCCAATTAATGCAAATTTTGTCAAAAATTAGGGTAGCAAGTTTTTATCGTCTCTTCAAAAATACGAAATAAAAAAAATGGCACGCAAATAGCCCATTGGCGTCTAAAATTAACCTGATCCTTTATTACCATAGCATTACTACTACACTTAACTTTCCTTAGCACATTTCTGGTTAGATACAAAATTATTTTGAACTGCGCGTATGTATAATTACTTTGTTTTGATATTTATTGAAGTGGTTAGAAATGGCATTGTGAATTTATCATTACTATTTGTTTGCGGTAATCGAATTTGAGATTGTTTTATTATGAGATAATTCGTAGTTGTTCAATATTCAAATACATGTCATGTTAATACAAATTTGAGTGAATTACAGATGAGGCAAATTAGGTTATCTCTAATTTCAATCCTACTTCCGGGTTAGTCAGATTAGCAATTACGTTTAATTAAGCCAAACAAAACCAAATTTGTGAATTTGCAGCGGATTACTGAACACTTTCGGAACAAAAAAGACAATTAATAGCTAAAATTCGTCAGGGACATTCTCGTCAACCCACGCAAAACACAAAAAATCCCTAGTCAAATAGCGGTTATTTGCAAAAAGGCATCCGAGCCTCGTGACGGTATTCAAAATTAATAAACCCACGTGTCGGACCTCCTTCATAATAAAATCGCAATTTTTTCCTAGATTTTAATAACCTCCAGTGGCGTGCATGCAAAAACATTATTCTCATAGCAGTTATAAAAACTACAGGAACAACGACAATGAAGTTTTTATAAAGACAAAATATTCATTAATGAATAGACACCCAAGTGAAGTGTAAATGATAAGAAAAAGTAAAAATAAGTCTTCTTTAACGTTTCGAACATTAAGATTTATTCTTTTCTTTAGACAAAATATTGTTTAACTGACTGGAAATAATTATTTTCTAAAGTAAAACACAAGTCTTTCTTATAAAAGCATGAGTACGAATTTTCGCTTACACGACTAGTAGTAATTAGAGCAAAAGGTGATACATCGCCTTCGTGAAAGTTTCTAAATTTATTTAAATTATTTATAAATTATAAATTCACAATACAATTGTATTCTTCATTTAAATAAAGGAGTGTCTCACTTATAAAGTGACAAAATGTATTTTAAACTATTTTTTTTAACAAATAAGCAACTAATAATATATGCAAACTATAAAAAATTGGCAAAAATAAGTTTTCCAAAGTTTATCCCTGCTGTTCGCATTACAAATAGGTACAGCTCTTCCAAAATTCTTATCTAATTTTTAAATAATAAAAATAATTCCAGCGTATCTGTTTGCAAAGTTCAGATTTTTTTTTAGAATCTATGGTTCTAGTATCTCTGTACCCTTTCACTTCCTTGTACAAAGTAAAGTTAGTATGGTATTCGCGAAAAATTTCGGTTTTCAAATTTCAACGGAAATATCCATTTTGACCATCTCTGAATCCATTCTGACTAATTTCGTCGTGACGTCTGTACATACGTACGTACGTATCTCGCATAACTCAAAAACGGTAAGCCGTAGAGAGTTGAAATTTTGTACTTAGAACTTCTATAACATCTAGTTGTGCACCTCCCTTTTTGGTCGTTACATAATTTCCAGAAATGGTACTTTATTTGAAGCGTATAATAGATTTTAATGAAAAACTATATTAAAATATAATCTAAAACTTTTATGTCAATTGGACTAACATAGCAGATTTTGGTTAAAACAGGCTAACCGGAAGTGATATATTGTATTACTAGTTGTTAACAGTTTTTCTTGAATAAAATGGATTCATTTTGATTTTAGAAATAAATGCTTTAAATAAGAGTTTTAGAGAATTAAATTCTGCGTCCAGCACATCAAGTATTGTTAAATTAGCCCTTTGTATAAGCGAGATATGTAAATTTAAAACATATACTTTTTGGTTTTTGTAATGAAGCTTGCTGTGGATTAGGACAAAAAATAACAAAAAAATAGATGTTAATGTCAAATTACGTCAAATACGTGCACTTTTATAATTGGGTCTATACTTCATATTAGTCTTGCGTACAAGGAAGTCATGTGGTGTCCACATCAGATTTTTTATACCATTTCTACAGGGTGTTTATTTTATTTTGTCCACTGTTGCTATCTCGAGAACTGTAAGAACAACAAGGTCGGTGAAATTAGCAAACAATTTATATATCATAAAACTATTAAAATGAGCGAAACAAATTATTTTTAAAACCAGTGGTTCTCAAAATACAGGATACAACTTTGTTACTTTAAATGGGGCATCCTATATATTTTTATATGTTTGGAATCTACGTAAAATTACAAATCCAACGATATGCTTGAAGTGAATTTTTATTAAAGAAATAAATTACAAAGAACGTAAGAGAAAATTTAGAACAATTAACCTGCTAAGCCATGATATCTGGCAGGTTGTGAAAATATTTGAAATAATATTCAGTAATACTGAAGTTAATTGTTTAAATCGTAAGTTATTTTTGTAAAATTAAGTATTTTGTTATAAAAAATAATGAATTTGCTATCACAGCCTACCTTTTTGTAATTTATTTCTTCAATAAAAACTTGCTTCAAGCATATCGTTGAATTCGTAATTTTACGTAGATTCCAAATATATAAAAATATATAGGATGTCCCATTTAAAATAAGAAAATTGCATCCTGTATATTGAGAACCACTGGTTTAAAAATAATTATTTCGCTTATTTTAATAGGCTTATAATACAGAAATTGTTTGCTAATTTAACCGACCTCGTAGCTCTTATAGTTCTCGAGATAGAAATAGCGGTCAATATAAAATGAATACCCTGTATATGAGTATTATGTAAACAACTTTAGACGGAAAAATATATTATGTAAAAAAATATTGTCACATATATAAAAAAAATCATTATTATTGCAAATCAAGTACGTATACAAAATAATTAAGCACAGATATTGTCACAAGTGTTGTTTATTTCAGAAAGGCTTAAAAATAAATAAAGTACCTATCACAAATATAAATTATTTATAACAAAATAGCAATAATACAATACATACTTATATCAGCTTTAGGACGATTTCCCACAAATAAAACGCCGAATGACGTACTAACATTTGTAGTCTTTTATAGGAACAACAAAAACAATTCGATTTAATTTGGTATTTAAGGTTACGTCAGTATATATTTACTACGTTTACATGCAGTTTTGAAAATGGTTTCAGTTTTCAGTCAAAATTACCAGAAACTGTTTACATGTAATTTTCAAAACAGGTTTACAGATTAATTTGAAAACAGTTTCGGCGCATGCGCACTTGGCCGATGTAAGTGATAAATCCTCTTCACTTCAAATTCTTCGTTTTGCTATTATTCCAATTATTTTTTGTACTTTGTACCACTACGCACTAAAACTACACAATTGTCAGTTTATTTGTAGGTTAGTAACACGAAGTAACACACAGCGACAGCAACGTTATGCTATGTACGCATGCGCAATATCGAAACTGAATTTTAAGTGTTTACATGAGTAGTTTTGAAACTAGTATTCAAGTCAAACCTATGAAGTTTAGTTTTGGTTTGAGATAACTCAAAACCGTTTTGACACTGTATACATGGCGTCTTCAAAACTAAAAACGTTTTGAAAACGGTTTGAAAACTACATGTAAACTCAGTGCATATTTCATAAAACAGAAGCTTTTCTTAGTCAATAAATTTGATAAATTGTAATAATAACATATCCGTAATTTGTTTATATATGGCGCATCAACTATCAACTACAAGATGTAGTGTGCTCCTATAAATCCTAAAATCTGTATAATATCGTAATACTGTCGTCTTTTATTGCATATAAATTTTGGATTTAGTATATTTGGGTGATAAAAGTGCTACTTCGGACACGGCCCTATCGGTTATCAACTGAAGTGAATTGAGATTTACAGTTATATGTATTTTGCAAAAATAAACAATTATTGCTGACCGACGATTTTTAGTTCGTGTCTCTAATAAGACAAGGTTTTTTTTATCTCAACGAATATTTCATTCATCTTGATTATATCACCGACTGCATTTTGAAGTCATTTATGAAACAAAATGTATCCATAATTATAGATAAATTTCTCGACAAGGTGTTGACAATTATACCTATTTATTGTTACTAAACCAAAGCTTCAGTGTACATGTATACCTTTATCAAGGTAAGTAAGATCTTACAGATTCATGAACATAAATATATACGTTATGATTATTCAGTTTTACAAACATAGTATTCGTAAATATGAATGTTTAAACTAATGTACTCATACTTATGTGTACATAAATTTAAGTTTATGAATCTATAATTACTTATCCTGATGAAGTGTATACCAAAACGTCGGTTTTGTAAGAATAAATGCTGTGTGATTGAAATTTCTAGTATCACAAAATCTATCTTCTGAAAAATATCTTGACTTTGTGACGCCACTGTATTTCTGTTTTCTGCTAATTCTCGCAACCAGACACCATAATAAAGCTTGACGGATATTACAAAACGTCCACTAATGCTCACCACCGGAAGTGTCGGTTAGTGGCGCCAGCAGCGCGACACAGTGGCGGGAATCACGAAATTAAATGTACCGTACGCGTCGCATTACGCAGATTAAAAATCGTCGGCTTTTTCTACACGAAATCTCAATGTGCCATGTCCATGCTGACATCCCGTTGCGGTGGGACTGGTTCTTCGTTGAAAAATTCGCACGCCTGATGAAAATAAAAGATGGAATTAAAAATATATATCATCAAGTTGACAGCTTGCTTTTAACTGTACAGAGATGGTTTTGACATTGCTATTGAGATGTCACAGAGTGAGTAAATTATTTATATCTGTGGTTTTATAGTTAACCTCATTTTGAGAGAAATAAATTATGAAGCTGTGGGGAAAATTACTTCAAAGCATAAACATCAAAGATTGCTGTGTTTCATTTTTGAAGTGTCTTGCAATAAGGAGTAATTGTTTTAAATCTAAACACTTGAAAAAAAAATCATTAATTTTAAACATCACTTTGATAGACGTTAATTTATTGAAGTACTTCGTTATTTCAAAGAATAAATCAAGTATTTACTATTCAGAAAAAAAAACTTGGATTTGGTTTAACTTTTTTTGCGATTATATACAGACCAAATCACTCTCTTAAATGTAAATGTTAAATGTTGTGGAATTTATCCGTTCGCCCTAATTTCGATGATTATAATTCAGACAATACGGTTTCGATTATAAATGAAGTGAACTGGTGTTCACAAATTTTAGGTCAAACAATATTTAAAAGAATGACTTCAATAATTAAATTGCAAGGTTTATATATTTTTCGAATCACATTTACTTCATTTGTTTGTTTCATTTTCTAATATATCACTATTAAAGAATTAGGTAATTGCGTGAAGTGGTGAAATTTTAAAAAAAGAAATTCATTCGTTAATCTATGTAAATAATTGTTTTCCTTTAATAGGTTATTTGACAGTTAATCGGTTATCAGCCGGTTAACCGAATAACCGGTTGGGTTTATTTGCCAGTTGTTGTGGTTAACTCGGAAAATCGCGGTAAGCTGGTTTACAAATTTTTACATTTTTTTTTAAATTACTGGGGCCTGTTTCTCAAAAAATACTAGTTTATAAGTTACAAGTTACTAGTTACAAGTGAAATTTTTAATAGTACTAGTAAATTGTATTTCTGAAAAGTATTTTACTACTTGTAGTTTACAAATTACTAGTTCACAAATTATTAGTTACAAGTGAAATTTTATAGTCAAGTAAAATTGTGTTTCTGAAACATTTTCAATAGTCTAGTAGTTTTTTTAATAAATACTAGTATTTAATCCAATATTCTTTAAATCAAGTGATTTTATTTTCTGACGGACGATGACATTTTCATGTGTTTTAATTTGAAATTAAATTATTTTTCATTAAAAATGTGTATACTGGATGCGAAATTAATTATTTTGGGAATGATTCGAGATGCTAAAGCTATTCTATTTGAAGCATTCTCTAAATAAATTGTCTAAAACAGTTACATTCAATAAATGGATAAAAATCTGTCAAACTTGTCACACTTCGGGTTGAGTAGACAAGACTAGAAATATATCAGGGTCACATTTTGATCATACTTAAAAAAGTTGTATTTTTACGGATAATGCATAGATTCTGTTCATATCTAGCTGAAGGATAGGTCCCAATTAATAAAATTAATGTTTTTAACTTATTTGCCATAAGTAATCTCCCATTCATATGGGGTTTCTGCATGGACATAATTTATTCTTGCTTTAATTAGTTTTTGACCTCGCACTACTTCTTCAGCACTAGACTCAGAGTCACTAGACTACATTATTATATTATTTAAAAAAATATATTAACACTAAACAACGACAGACACTACATGAATCCGAATTAACATTCACAAAGAACCATTGAATTACATACATTACAAAATAAATCCGACGAACTGTCAAATAATACGACTGGTAAAATTTATATTTAAAATTTACAAGACTTTTGACACTTGTAGCTTTACACTAGTAAATAACTAGTTTGACAGACAACTCAAATATTTTAAGAAACAAAATACTAGTATTTTTTGTCAAATACACTAGTAAATACTAGTTCCCAACTTGTAACTAGTATTTTACACTTGTATATTTCAGAAACAAGAACTAGTAAACTTCACTAGTATTACTGGTGTAGGGACTAGTAGTACTAGTCCCGTATTTTTTGAGAAACAGGCCCCTGATATGTTATGTAGGTATTTCAAATTTACATTACATCTAGGTACATTAGAAGTGTATATACGAAATAATAACGATTGCTATATTGCTATGTAAATCTCATTTAACAAAAACGCCTAGTTACTATAATGTAGATACGAAGAACAATAAAACAGCACAAACAATTCCTTGTCACAAGCATAACCCATAAACAATTCCATCTTACAACTTACATCTTACATCTTCATCAGCAATAGCAGTACCATCACCACTCTTGAAGTACTCCAGACTTCCAGTGGTTCCAGAGTATGGAACAACCCTCTGCAAAGCGTCGCCGACTCTTTACGACCACGCCCTCATTCGCCCGCCTCGTAAACCCGACAAATTCCTTCATTGCCAATTAAAATAACAGCGCAAAGTCGTACTACACCGCAGCGATAAAAATTCATCGCAGAATTGCTACCAAACGTTTATGCTAATGATGAGAGGGTTATTTCAGCTCTTATTGATGAAGAGATGGGCGAGAAATGATATGGTTTGATTAGCAGTAAAATTGTCGAGAGAGTAATGAGACTTAAGACATTAAATTTAGTAATAATTATGAGGGTCTGACTTTGGAGCAAATCTATAAAGTCTTTAAGATATTCATTTATTCACGTATTTTATGTGCAATACACTGGAAGTTAGATATTTTCTGGACAACATTGCAATGATAAACATTTTTCAGATCTGTAGAGTATATCTCATTTTCGATTATGTTTTAAGATGTTTCGCGTAATGTTTTTGAGAGAACAAAACTGTTAGTATCTACATTTCAGTCAATTTTTTGAGAAAAATCTAACAGTCACCGCACAAATTTTTTATTGTTTTTTTACCTCCCTTAGCAAAATGTTAAAATTGGATGATGTCTGTGTGTATGTGTGTGTATGTATATGTGGATCCTCCACTCAAACTCAAATACTATCATTCAGAAAATTTTGAAACCTTGTATTTCGAACATTTTCTGTAATGGAAAGAGCTCATTAGATTTTGGTGAAAATCGGATAACCGGAAATGGCACTTTACTAGAAACTCAAAATAGTTTTTCTTCGAAAAACACCTTTAATGTTATTTTTTCGAGATTAATATTATTATAAAAATTAAAGATTATTAAATTTTCTATAAATAAATAAAATAAATATATAATCATGGCATATTACCCACTGCTCGGTGTGCCAATCTGCTTTGTACGCAGATATCGGTAACGATGACTACATATTTGTAACGTGCGGGCGTTTACCAGGCTTCACTTTACGGGCTCTCATTGCTGGCGTGGAGAGAGCACCACAGGGGTCAGTTTAGTGCCATTTTAAAATTGGAAATATTTGGCGTCGGTCGGGATCGAACCCGGTACCCCAGATTCGCGACCAGACACTAAGGCACGCGGCCACGAGACCCCATAAATTTTAAATTTTCTATAGATTTGCATTAATACTTTTTCTATATATTTTGTAGATAAATTTATAAAATTATCTATAATTTAAATCCCAGAGCCTATGCTTTAAACAAACAAAACACAGTTATTCAAATGTATGTAACTGACAGATAAATGTCACTATCAAAGAACTAATCATTTCAAAATAATATTGTTTTTTAAAAAAAGTAAATAGAACAATAGAAAAGGAATTCAATACAGTTTCCAGCATAAGTAAACATGTAGGTATGTATTTAGATTAATAAAAATTAACGATTTACAAAAATTAGTGAATTCTATTCTATCCCGGTATTTAAAATTTAATCTTCATTTTATTATAGCTCCGGTGACGCAGGACGCAATGGTTAGAGAGCAACGCCTCATGTCTTGAGTGCCCTCGTGACTCTGGGTTCGAATCCAACTAAGGCATGGATGTGTATGAATATGAACCCACTCTGTAATTGGGATTTAATCCTGTTAAGGGGTTTAAAAGGTAGTTACTATATTTTAAGAAATAAACTGTCAAAATTAGAGTAAAATTCGCTAATCCAAAAATAAGCATTAATTTAATCTTTTTTGTCACTCGGGCTGTAAATGGCGAGAGGGTATTGTGTTGGCCACACCAAATTTTTAATATTGAGTTATTGTATATTTTTGCAAATAAATATATGTATGTAAACAAATGTTGTTTCATGTATTTAAATTATTTATTTAAGGCATGTTTGAGAACGAGTCACTAAAATGTGTGACATAAGTAATTATTTTACTTTTGTAATGCATGAAGTGTCAGTTTTTCATGTCTGAGAATTCCATCTTTGACTGTAGTGAAATGTTGCGAAACAGTATTATCGTTCGCAATTTGTAAAAGTGAAAACTAGATTTAGATTCGTTGATTATCCTTGCCGAAATCAGTCTAGTTCCGGGACTGTTCATCTTCGCTGAAGTAGTTACGAGCTGATGTTGTTATAACTGAATGGATATCTTAATGTTCATCTTAGGATTCGCATCTTAATGTATATCTCACGCATCCGGCAACAAACAGCCTTACGTCTTTTACCCACCCGCGCCCCTTAAAACATTAGCGGAGGAATTCAAAACTGAAAGGGTACGCAACCCTTCTACGCTGACGAATCTGTTATACGAATATTTTAAAACATATTTCAAACAGAAAAACAACTAATACGTTGTTTATCACTCAGTGCACTCCTTTCCTTATTGTATTATAAATACAAATTTCTGTCTAGAAATATCATCATAATTTAAAACTCACTCGTTTTGGATTTAAGTAATTTGGATTCCGCTATAAGCTTGTGTTCAACATTTCAAATAGATATTAGAGACGTACAATCAAAATTATTACAAGAAGAAAACAAATTAATCATTTGAATCTTAATTCTCTTAACCTTTAACTGGTGACGGGAATGAAATTTACCTCAACTGCTGACCTAAGGTCTTTCAGGACCCTGCTAATTTCACATTTATTTGGTTTAAATTTTTTTGTAGGTGAATTAAAATGTGAAATATAGTGCACAGATTTTTAAATGTCTGATACAGTAATTAATAACCTTCTAATAAATATGAAGTGGAAAAATTTAAATAAATTATGATTGTTGTCAAAAATACACTTATGATGTCAAAAATCTGAAAATATTCCGATTAAGAAGATGGCTTGCCATCGGGTTTCTTTTAATGTTTACCGATAAGGTTTCGAAGGCAATAGGTTTTTACAAATTACTGATTAGTAATTGTGATTACTTACAGATCAGTACCGAGGCGGAAAGTAAATAAGAACAACGATAAAAGCTTAACTTCAAAAATGACAACTAAAATTTTATAATATCTCAAAATATTATCCGTACGCCTCTGGTTCACCCTTTAGCTTTTCCAAGGTACTCTATATCCTTCTTGCAATATAACGTTTTTATTTTATTGCTAATGATAATTTTTAGCTAAATATTTAGGTCCAAATTCTACGATAATGTAGAAGATTATGCAAATTATTTGTATTCTGTTTATGTGGAGCACCATTTCTGGAGTACTTATTTACTTATTTAAAAGGTTTTTGGCAGTTTAATTTGTAAATGGAAGGTAGTGTATTTCAGTTATAATTGAAATTACTTTTCTAGAAGCATTCGTCATCGTCTTAAGGGTGGTTTAATTTTATGAGGATTGTTCTTTATCCGTAAAGATCGTTTAAGGAAAGCAAAGCAATTTTGAGATTATCTTTTATTTTTATGTGGCTATAATTTTATCGTATAAGTAGATTCGGATTAAATTAAAACATTTCAAAATGTTTATGAAAATTTATTTCTCTAACCTGCACGAACAAATATATAGTAATGTACTGCCCAATAATGACATAAAAATTATAAGATAAGCAAAATACAATTTATAGTACTCACCAGCAGACACCAGGATTGGACTTCTTGTGTCCTTCTAACATCGGAAATAGTCAACTAGAGGACGGCGAATGGGCGATGGTTATTTGAGAGGAGATCCAAGTGGGCTCCGGATAAAATACTTTAGTTGTAAAATTTCAAAATTGTGCATCAGGTTAGGTTATCTTCTATCTTCAGAAAAATCAAACTACCCTGTTAACTATTTTTCCGCCAAATTATATATTTTATAAATTATATAACTACTAAGCGTGCAAAAAAATATGTTTCTGTCGTCTAATTAACCCACGCCCATTTGTCTGCGGCTGAATTGTCGCATATCATTCCAAGCTTGTAGAAAATGTAAAATACAACAAAAATATTTACTGACAATCTACAAATAATAGCAAGTATACTATAAACAAAAATTTCTAGTAAGTAACATTTTCAAGGATCTCAAAATAATTACAATAGTCATACAGAAAATACAATAATTTAAGTTTTAGTTTAAAAATAATTTTAAAAAATTTAATTATTAAAAATTTGTCCAAGACCTAAAGCAGTACAGGTGTCTCATTTTCGATGTTTTTTTTAAGGTATCTCGGGTAACATTAATGATATATCAAAACCGTTTGCACATTGTTGGGTCAAGTTTTCTAGAAATGTTTAATAGTCGCAACAAGAATTTTCGATCTTCTTTTGTTTCTGAGCTACAGGCTATAACTCATTTTTCGCTCATTTTGAAAATATATCATACCTTATTTACTATGATAGTTAGAGAAACATTGTTTATACAAAAATTTTACCGTTTTTTAGATAGAATAAAATTAGATTTTTTGAAAATTATTAATTCTCAAGATATAACACAAACTTATGATTTTTTAAATGGAAACCTATGTTTAAAATAGTCTCGTCTTCCAGCTTAATTTATAAACTTTTCAATGATATATAACAAGTCTACATTCTTTTGTTTTAAACATTAATAAAAGACGAATGATTAATTTATTGCGGTGAAAATATTGGAATTTATTAAGAAACAAATAAAAAAAATCTATTACAGGTCATTTGTTTATTTTGATTCTATTTATCGACGTTACAGTTGGCTTTAACACAATCCGAAAAAAATGGTTTAATATGCTTTTGATGTAAATAATTGAAAATGAGACATTCTGTACTTGTGTTTGGAATTATTATATACAAAAACAGGGTGAAAAGGTTAGTAGATACTATTCGTACTGCAAAGAGGATAACGAAACATTCGCTCACTTCCTCAGAAGTTTGCAAGAATAATAAGAGGTCATTCCAGAAGGAGGCAGTGCTTAAGAATTTGGCACTGGCAGTACCACATCATGGTCACTATTATTATTTTTATTATGTTTAGTAGTGGTTATAAAACAACATTTCCAGAAATATTTTTGGGAAAAAAAGATACAAAGGTCTGATGCGGCCAATACAATACCTCCCGCTATTTAATTTTCATTAATTTGAATATACATACTTTACATATTTACTTATGTATTAAGATCCATTCTATATAACTATGGTTCTATCTATTTACTATTTTCTTTTTAAAACGTTACTATTATTAATTTAAAATGATTAGTTCTTTGATAGTGACATTTATCTGTGAGTTACTTACATTTGAGATATGAAGTGTGTAATCAAGGAGTTTTGCTTGTTTACAGCGTAGGCTCCGGGATTTAAATTATAGATAATTTTATTAATTTATCCATAAAATATACAGAAAAAGTATTTATGTAAATCTGTAGAAAATTTAATAATTTTTAATTTTTATAACACAAATCTCGAAAAAATAACCTTAAAAGGTATATTTCGAAGAAAAACTATTTTGTGCTTCAAGTAAAGTACAATTTCCGGTTATCTGATTTACACCAAAATCTAATATCTTCTTCCCATATTAGAATAAGGTAAAAATACAAGGTTTTAAAATTGTCTGAATGATAGTATTTGAGTTAGAATGGAGAATTTACTCACACGCGCGCGCGCACACGCACACACATACACTCACAGACACACACACATCATCGTAAAAATACTAAAATTGTATTCTAGGGACCTTAAAACCTGTTCATTTACCTAAATATCGTTATGCGATTTTTAACACGATCCCTATACCTCCCTTACCAAGGGTAGCGGGAGGTAACAAAAAGTTCCTGATTTGGATATATTGGGTATAGGAATTTGTTATTTTAGAATATAATTATATCGTTAATTTAAGATGTTTTATTCAAATAAAAAAACTCTCTGTAAAAGCATAATTATTTGTCATCCTTAAATTAGCGAAGCGTATGATATTTACTGACTCAGTTTGTTATACATAGATCTATTGTATGTCAACATATTTCATAAAAGGAAAATTGTTAACTGACTAGGGTAAAACCGTAGTTCTTGATTTTTATTAGATGGCATATATCAATAATTTAATCAGAACTTCTTCGTCGTAAATTCTTAATCTAGGAAAAATTTATGATTTGAGTATTTTGTCAAAGATTTTATAATGAAAGTGAGATATTATTTCATAGATGTTTGCATGCAATATACCATACTTAAATTATTTGTAATAATTAATGATAATACTTTTCAACAAAATAACCATCTAAAGAAAAAGCTTTAACAGTTTCCTCAATCATTACTCAAGAAACAATTCTTAAACTTTTCTTTGTTTCATTTTAGAGCACTTTTATAATTAATATAGATGTCGCCATCGTGTGGCATCTTGGTATTCACAATACAGAACATAATAAATTGCAAATTAAACTTGGTGCTTCTATTTACCCAAGTTGCAAACAAAATGACAGTTTTCATCTAATATTTAGTATACAAACCATTTAATACGAGCTCGTCTTTTTGCTTATAAACAAAATTCCGCAAGAATTTCTGCTTGACAATATGACGGAAACTTTGCACCTGTCATTCAAAATTAAAAGCGGCGACATGGCTTCGTTGTCGCGACTCGTGAAGCCTTTGCATTCACAGGCGGGAGTCGCGAGCCAGTTTGCCTACATTATTAGTTATAATCTTATAATTAATCACGTATACAGTATAAATTAGGTTGAGTAGTCGGATCGCTTGTCACGTCCTAGCGAACGGGCTAATCATGATTAAGATGAAAGAGTAGCGGGAGATGCTGAATTTATTATAGCTTTGCTCTTTTCTCATCCCGAAAACCTTTGTCGACTTTATTCTTATTCTAATTTAATCATTTCTTTGGAGTGTGTAATCTTACTTTCTTTCAAAGTGTAACTAATAATTAGAGACAATATAAATTAAGCATTTATTCTTGCCAAATTGTCAATGTGTATAATTTACGATTTTGTTGAAATAATAATATATGTCTGGAGAAAAAAAAAGAAACTTAAAAACAGTTTATTATCAATTTGTAACAAATGAAATATTGATTTTTTAAATATTATTTTGATAATATGGACACAAACGAGGAAAAAAATATATACGTAGATGCGATGATTTCATTGGTTGTCTTAAATATAACGTACTTATATGTGGTTTTGTTTACCTAAGAGAAGAGTTGCTGCATTGTTAACAATAACCCGCATAATTATCAGGCGGTTTAAGAACCTGTCCATATTTTACATATTCTGACCGATTCTGAAATACCTCGATTCGAATCTACTGGCTAAGTTTGTAGTTTTAAAACTATCAATTTATCACAAAATATCAAATTCGTACGTGTTATACTTGTATAGCGTCATATGGAGAGGTTATTATACCAGTCAACTGTCTAACTACATCAATGACCAAAGGAAGGCTTTCTGCAATTATAATTAAACAGCGATTGCCCCATGAGTCTTTGGCGGGCTTTAAAATTTATTTATGGGGTCTCGTGTCCGTGTGCTTGAGTGTCTGGTTGAATCTGAAACCGGGTTCGATCCCAAATATTTCGAATTTTAAATGGCACAAAATTGACCCCTGTGGTACACTCTCCACGCCAGCAATGAGTGACCGTAAGGTGACGCCTTAATTTCATTTCGGGCTCCTACAAATTTATACCTCTTTTTTACCTTCCGTCATCCTTTTAGGTGGCTCAATGGTCATGAGTACGCTAGAGGTTCTGGGTTCAAATCCCACTAAGGCATGGATGTTTGTATATGTAAACCTCTCTGTAATTAGGCTGTAATCCTATTGAGTGGTTTTTTTAAATAGTAAAGGAAATAAAGATATTGTATTTGGTGAAAAAATTTTTAATGAATAAGCACATTTTAGAGTCCCTAGAATACGATTTTACTATATTTGCGATGATGTTCGTGTGTATGTGTGTTTGTGTGTATATGTTTGTGTGTATGTGTGTTTGTTTGTGTGTGTGTGTGTGTGTGTGTGTGTGTGTGAGTGTGTGTGTATGTGTGTGTGTGAGTGTGTGTGTGTGTGTGTATGTGACGATTTTTTCTCTGTCGATAACACAAACACTACAATTTAAAAAAAAATATAATTCTTTCGTATTCCTCTTCGTTACATCCATATAAAGAGCTGATTAGATTTTGGTTATAACTGGACGACCGGAAGTACAGTTAACAGTTTTTTTTTAAAAAAAAACGCTGTTAAATATCATTTTTTAACATTTTATTTTATTATAAATATTAAAGAATATTTTATTCTCTATACGATTTGATTACATTTTATACTTCATATTCAATGGATATTGAGTTTAAAAATTATAAAGAAATTAAATTTCATAATGGAACCAGCTATGCAATAACATTGGAAACAGCTAATATAATTTTAAAAATTATGATAGACAGATGTCAATGTCAAGTGCGATTGACATAGTATGTGTTATAATTTTACAGCAAATATAGAATCAATTCTGAAACTTTCTGTATCGAATTTGTACAAAATACATAGAACTGAGGGAAGGTAATGTACTGGAAATACAGAATCTTTCGGTAATGTGCTGGCCACATCAGATTTTTATTTATATCTTTCTTGTAAGTAACTCCAAAAAAGTCTCAATAGGTCTCCCTTGAGTACGTTAGGAGGATTTTTTCGCGGGTTACAAAAAATGTTATTTTTACCTCCAAGCATTGGGGGACAGGATGCGTACAGGGTCTGGAGAAGGGAAAAAGTTGAGCATCAATCCATATTTATTTGACGGCGATTATAGTAAACGGGCATACTTTATTCAAATAAGGTTGCCAAGCTTACTATGCGATTAACCATAAGTAAACCGATGAAACTGAATAACAAACGTCTAGTTTTCTTCTTTTGACAATATTTTCTGTATTTTTCTCATTTTTATCTTTTTTTGTTAATGGTTCTTCTGAAAACATAAAATCTTTTCCTTTATGTCAAGCATTATGGTGAAACGAATGTAAAAAATTAAATATTTATGTAAATGAAAGTAAAATTACACCCTTGGTTGGTTAAATTTCTCCTTACGAAGAAATTTGGGGTGAGTGGAAGATACCTGAGCTGTTTAGTTTTATATTATTTATGCTATAAGAACTGAGGGTTGAAGAAGTCAGAACGCCTTACGGCGATCATAATTTCTTTTATAACTCTTTGCAGTTATGAAAAAGAAATGTAATAAAATTCTTGTTATTAGTAAAAAAAACACTTTTTTTTAAAGTTTCATGTTTTCATAGTTTTGAAAATACCAATTGTATTAATAGTGATATTACATGTTTTGTACGTATAATTCACGGAATACTAATTCCAATGAAACGCTCGGAATATTACAATGTGTCACATATGTCAGTAATTTTAAGAAAACTTTTGCATCTCTCTGACTTACAGAAATTTAGTAACAAGTTATATTTCAAAGTTTCTATATTTTCAAGTTATTCAAGAAACAGTTTTTTATAAGAAACCGTACTGATAACTGCAACTTTTTCTTTTATTAATAATCTTATATCAACCTTGTTGAAATGCATGCTAAATACTTTTCCGTACAACCCTTTGGTCGTAAAATTTGTACTATGACACTAGACTTAACTCATAAATATTTCTTTCTAAATCTTAAGAATACCTTTTGCTACTACTTTTATTTACTACAATTTTTTATAAAAAAAATCTGATAAGGCCAGCACATAACCTCTCACCAGATATTTTACCTGGTTGTACGCATAAAACGAAAAGTATTTTTAATTACAAATACATATATTCATGTCTCACTACAAAATAATTCTCATATATATTTGCAAAATTTATGGGATATTTTAATATAAATTATATACAATACATACATTTTCTTTGTATTCAATATCCTAAAATTTTCTTTTTCTACTTTCCTTTTCTTTTTCGTTATATTCGTCATTTTTTCGCAAATTCCTTTTATATTATTATTTACGTATATTCTTTTGCGTTGTTGACTTTTTTATTTTCATAATCTTCATAATAATGTATAAATATTTTTGACAATGGCATACAAATATTTTTGACAGTGACATTTATGTGTCAATTACAAACATTTGAATTTCTTGCCTTGTAGTAGTTTGATCTGAGATTTTTTATATCAAATTATTTTATATACATTTCTCTATCTCTAAATCTATAGAAGATATAATAATGAATTTCTATTTATCGAATAAAGAATTTAACGTTCTTTAATATAATTATTTACATAAATTTTCCATATATAATATTTAGATGATTTTTTTCTTGTAACTACTACTTCCGGTTGTCCAATTGTTACCAAAACTTAATCAACTCTTCCCATTATTGTTAGATTGAGGAATCCGTAGTTAAAAATGTCTTAAGTCTTATAGTATTTGAGAAATCGTGAATCCAACATCCACACATCCACACACACATCCACACACACATTCACACACACACACATACACACACACGCACACACACACACACACACACACAGACACACACACACACACAGACAGACACACACACACACACACACACACACACACACACACACACACACACACACACACACACACACACACACATACGGACATCATCGTAAAAATGTTATAATCGGATTCTAGGGACCTTAAAACGTGCTTATTAACTAAAATCTAGACATGCGATTTTTAGCATGAATACAATACCTCTCTTAGCGAGAGGTAAAAAGGAGTAATTAACGTCTTAAATCTAGTTATAAACATCTTAAAAATTTAATTAATATGCAGTAAACATTAACAAGAACGTTGACAATTTCTTGACTTTAAAAGAGTAAATAAACAAGAGCTCTAACTCTACAAGAAAACTCCGAGATGAATAATAAATAGAAAACTGTTTTCTCGTTGTTTCATATTTAAATTTAAACCCCGAATGCTTGAAGCCTCCCAACAAATGCAAAATATTTTCAATTAAAAGAATCTGGCGTCGCGAATCCGAATGCGACAGAGATATTTGGTATTTAAATTCACGGGCAATTTCCTTCAGTGGGGATCAGCGTCGATATAAGAAGTGGAGAAGACTAATCACTACCTCTAGAGAGAGCCATCATGAATATTAACTAGCTGTGCTGTTGCTCTCTTCACAGACTGTCTCAAGAGGTTACTGTTTACTTACTATGAAAAGAGAAAGTTACAGAGATTTAGCTTTTTTCCTGTTTTTTTTTCCTATTTTAACTAGGGAAGTGACTAAAATAATATGGGCAATACATTATTGATGTAGTTTTCAATTATCCTAATTCTGCAAGAAAGTTTGTTAGTTTTAGCAACATTTCTAAAAATAGTAACCAATAAAGCCTGTCATTTTTATTTTATTTAGTGCATATAATGGGCTACTTACGTATCATTTTTTTATTTAATATTTTTGAAGAGACGATAAAAACTTGCTACTCGTATTTTTTCTTTTCACAAAATTTTCATTAATTGACCAGAAAAAAATTATTGATATTATTTAAATTACCGCCATGTATGACGTAGAATTACGCCAAACCAATAATTGGCCGTAGAGTCAGCATCGGTACGCGCCATAGCAACGGCATGTGCGGGTAATTTAAACATGACAGATCATCTGTTTGACATTTATAGGTTAGTATTTTAGATTGTCAAAATCCTGCTTAAGAAATCCAAATAAGTAATAAAAGTAACAGAAACCATGCAAATTACAAATAATAAACAAAGGACAGAGACAGAAAAATGAATTAATGTCAAAATCAAATAAAAAATATGCTTCCTTTGCTCCGGTTCAGAATAATGACGTCAGAGAAAAAGTTCTTCCTTAATTTACTAAAAAAAACCTAAACGAGTATTTTTTTTAAATAAAATTTATATTTTTACATTCGTTTTCAACATATTATTAGGTATATAGTGATGGATATCGGATTTTCAGTACCACGCAAGTAGCCGCATTATTGTTGGATATTCGCTATAACAATGTTGCTGAGAACTTTGTTACAGAATTAGGGTAATAATCACAATAGTCCATTATGTGTAGGTATTTTAATTACCTAATAAAAAGGTACTCTACTATTGTAAAGTCCGTTTTCACGACTTTATTCCCACGTCATCAACACTATACTATTATTCACGAAAAATGACTATTCAAGGTCATTTGTTCGAAGAAAGAATACACGTCACTTTATAGCAGTAGTTTAGCAACATTTTGTAGTAGAAAGAGAAAGATTATTTGACCTATGTCTATTTAATTTATGTGGTGTGATATACGTAAATAGTGGCATTACTTTCTAACACACTATAAACAATAATAACATATGTCGTAGGATTACAGATACCTAATTATTAACTACACTGCTCTCTGTGCTAATATTTACCCAGTGGCGTTGACGTTTAAATCTATTATTATTGTATTTTGCAAAAACATTAGTGAAAAACATAAATCTTTCAGAAAGGCATTATTTAGAAAGCAACATAATTTTCAAATGAATTATTCTAATATTTTCAGTTAAAATGTGTCCATAAATATTTCATGTTGCACGTCTATGTATACGAAATGCAATGAAGTTATCTGCAAGCAATACTATATCAGACGGCTCACAAATGACCTTGCATAGTCATCTTTCGTGAATAATAGTTTAAGCATATAATTTAAATCGCTAGGAGAGGGAGGGAAATGATATATTGTTACCAAGGCAAGGTTTTATTATGTTTGACATTTTCAATAATAATTTTGTTGTTTGCTAATATAATATATACTGTGTGAATATTAATGTTAATCAAAATTCGAAGTGACATTTATTTCGCCATTGAATAATGGTGATGTAATGTCAAAACTGACAATATGACCTATATTGTGTCAATTTCGTTATCCATTTTAATTCGAAGTACATATAAATAGTTATTTAGCAATAATAAACTAATTGAATAAATACGATGTAAGTATAATGGATGAAATGTACCTCTTTTTATTGTGTAAAATATGTAGCAATAATTGTCGGAAATCTTAGAAACACAATTTTTGCAAAATGCACAATATAAATAATCCCAAGAATTAACAAAATTCCCAACACACGCCGACGCACAAATTATTATCGACGCTAAAATCACCTTAATCACATGAATGACAAAATGACATGAATATTTAAATAATTCCCATATTTAAAAATGACACTCGTAATCGCGGTTACAATACCGCTCCTATTTCATTTTTTGCCATTGGTTAGTCGGAGATAGCGTATACCACTTTGAAACTCCTACGATAATGAGATAGCGAATAAATGATTCATACATGCCTTGTGTGTACGATAATGAAACTAAATAAAAGTTTAGTAATTTTTTCATATGTAATATAAGTTATAAATTTTTTCCGGAAAATTTTTCAGATTGTTACGAGAGCCGGTTGCCTAGCAATTTATTGAGTGACATTGACAAAAAAATCACGAGTTGTCAAACAAGTGATTTTTAATCAATGTCACGACATAAATTGGCAACAGGCTCGAGTAAAGCAAACTGAAAAATTTTCCAGGATAAAATTTAACCACGAATGGTATTCGGATGACTATTTCCAAAATAAAAATCAGGTAATCATTTATAAAAAAATTTTCTTGATTAAAATCTTCTAATTTTTATTGTGTTTTGAGGTATTATGTTTCAATTTGCTTTTTCAACGTTTTAAATAGATTCCTGTCCGAATCGACTCGTTTTAAATAAAAACTGATAACACTGAAAATATACAGACTTTGACAGGTATGTAAACAATACGAGTATGTTTCTAGAACGTCAAAAAAAATTCGCTTATCAAAACTCACTTACTTGTCAAAATGTGACATTTTATTGGCTTAAAGGGTGCGGAAAAATTTTTATGACGGTGTTTTGTCGAAATGAAACTTGGTAACTAGGTAGAATCCTGAATTTGGATTGGTTTATATATTTATGAGTGAAATAGTCATATATAATATCATAAGTGGTAAATTTTTGCCGGAAAAATTTTCTGATTGTTACGAAAGCCGGTTGCTTAGCAATTTATTGAGTGACATTGACAAAAAAATCACGAGTTGTCAAACGAGTGATTTTTGATCAATGTCACGAGGTAAATTAGCAACAGGCTCGAGTAAAGCAGTCAGAAAATTTTTCCAGGATAAAATTTAACCACGAATGGTATTCGGATGACTACTTCCAAAATAAAAATCAGGTAATCATTTATATAATTTTTTTCTTGAAAAAAATCTTCTAATTTTTATTGTGTTTAGAGGTATTATGTTTGTTTTTTTAACGTTTTAAATAGATTCCTGTCCGAAACGACTCATTTTTAATAAAAACTGATAACACTGAAAATATATAGACTTTTACAGGTATGTAAACAATATGTTTCTAAAACGTCAAAAAAATTTCGCTTATCAAAACTCACTTATTGTAAAAATACGACATCTTATTCCTGAATTTGGATTGGTTTATATATTTATGAGTAAAATAGTCATATATAATATCATAAGTGGTAAAATATTTGCCGGATTTTTTTAGATTATTACGAGAGCTGGTTGCCTAGCAATTTATTGAGTGGCATTGACAAAAAAATCACGAGTTATCAAACCAGTGATTTTTGATCAATGTCACGAGATAAATTGGCAACAAGCTCGAGTAAAACAATTGGAAATCACGAATGGTATTCGGATGACTATTTCCAAAATAAAAATCAGGTAATCAGTTATATATTTTTTTCTTGACAAATATTTTCTAATTTTTATTGTTTTGAGATGTTATATTTAAGTTTGCTTTTCCAACGTTTTGAATAGATACCTGTCCGAATCGACTCGTTTTTAATAAAAACTGAAACACTGAAAATATACACACTTTGACAGGTATGTAAACAATACGTTTCTAAAACGTCAAAAAAAAAAATCGCTTATCAAAACTCACTTGTAAAAATACGACATTGCCTACCAAACAATTGTCTGAAGGTGTGAAGCAATGATGTTTCTACATTTCAGCAATATACAGCACTGTCATATTTTCGAATTGTCATCGGAAAAATCTGTAGTTTTTCCTTCAAATTTCTACTTATTTGTTTCATTGGCAAAATCATTGTTAATTTAATTGTGACATTTTTTCTGTTCAAAGCAAACACACGCAAAGTAATACAAGAAAAATTTATTTTCAGTTATATAACGTGACCTTGGAATTTCGAATTTAAAAGAGTATGGAAATCTGTCTCAAACTAAAACTCAATATTTTTGAATACATTGAAGTGTCGAATGTAGTTAATTATTTGGAAAACAAATACCTCACTAAAACTTTTGTCTAATAAACCCATCTCGTGTTTATAATACTACTTGAGATCTCCATGTGGAACACGTTATTTGGGAAACGCTGTAAGGTGTTATTAATGTGTTTCGAGCATATTTACCTTTTCTAATTATGATACTATATTAAAATTATAATTACAGTCATATCCTTTTTTAAATTATTTTACTTTTAAATATTTAATAAGAATCTAAAGAAAACATGAAAATTTAAAAAAATATATTTAATTAGAATACTAATGAAAAGTAAGTGTTTCATAAATGAAATACCTTAGGGAGAACTTCATTTAATTAAAAGTAGCCTTTCAAAGTAATTTTGTATATACTTACTATAAATGTCAACAATTTCAAAAGGAATTTTTATTTGTAATAATGAAAGACAATATTTGAGATTCAAATGAAGATGTAGGTGACTTTTTTCAATTATAAAACTTCAAACTACGTGTAGATAAAAATCCGTATCAATAAATTCATCCCGGAAACAAAACAACATGGTGTATCAACGCTGCAACATTCGCACGATTCGGTATTTCGCATTCATTGTTTGGTCCTTACCGGCGCTCAAATTGAAACAATAACTCACGATGATTGCATATTTATAAGGTCACAAAAGCAAATATTTCGCTTTTCGCGGCAAGAATGGGGCAGCCTGTTGCGAGCGCCGCGACCAGCTGCATAATTACAATGCCATTTATCAGGAGCAGCCCTACCATTGTCGAGGTACACACCAAGCCAATGGATTTGTAATTTGCAAATGCATTTCATTAGCTTCTCGTTTTAGAGAGAATTTAGTTTTCTACAGGAAGTTGATAATATGGAAATTAGATTGTGATTCAATATGGCAAAGAGGTCTCAAAATAGAAATTTGTATTTGATGTTAATTCGTCAGTGGAAAATGTTTTATGATAGGATCATAGAATTTGAAAGTATATTAATACATATATTACATTATATGCTACGTAAATAAACTTTTTTTGACTGAGAATATAGTTTACTGGTTTGAAACGAATGGCACAGTCTGTAAAAAAAGTCATATGCAGCTTTGTATATAATTTAATCAAATTGTTGGCAAATAATAGTAGGTAATTAAATAAACAAAAGTAGGTTTTTGCACAATAGCCCAAAAACGAGAACACTTCCAACCTCACTTTTTAGCTGTCAAACAATTATTTAATGTTTTAGGTTAATTATGAGTACAAATAAATTATTTTAATACGAATTCTGTAAATTTGACCGTATTTCATCACCAAATAAAAGTTATGATGCAATGTCAAAATCTCCGTTACGGTTCTCGTTTCCGGATTATTGTGCATTGCCTTAACTTGTGGTTAACCGAATACTGAGATTGGTAATCTTGTTTGAATAAGATATTCTCGGTTACTAATATTTATGTCTAGAGAATGCTTGACGTAAGTCTTCCAAATTTGTAAATAATGAACAAAATTGCAACTAAAACTGCCACTCTTATGTATAATTTTATATAAATCAACAAAAATAAATGGTTGTTTTCAGTTTTTTACAGATTTACAGATCTGACAGACATATTATTTCGGAATTGGCCTACTAGTTAACAAAAACGAGAAAATATCACATGACAATTATCAATATTATCATATAAAATCTAAAGAATTAAATTTTGTTATCCATGCTTTGTTGTAATTTTTAAATTTCAGATCCTGTATAATTTTACAGATAAAAAGAATTATTATATAAAGTTTGGTTCCACGAATTTAAATTATTTATTTAATGCAAATACGATCGGCTCTCAAGCGCCATGTATTATTTTATAATAATAATAAATCATAATAATAATAATAGTAATAATAATAATAATAATAATAATAATAATAATAATAAAAATAATAGTAATAATAATAATAATAGTAATAATAATAATAATAATAATAATAATAATAATAATACTAGTAATACTAATACTAATAATAATAATAATAATACTAATAGTACTAATAATAATAATACTAATAATAATACTTATAATAATAAAAATAATAATAATTGTTATTATTGATATTATTTATTGGGACTCGCAGAATAGCATGCGACATCAGCGGAATTTTAAGGAACTAAATTAATGGCTGCCAGTTGGACATTTCAAGTATATAAACGTTAAAAATCAACATAATATGACTAAAAATGACAAATTATTCTTGAATAATCTGGGACTGAAGTATAGCAGTAATGATTTATTATATGTACACTATCATCTCATGCAGAGGTACATGTGTAATAATTTCAGTAGGTACTCTATCATTATATTAATAACAGAAACTGGCCCATCCTGTAGTTTGCCATAATTCTCTGAGTTACAAGTATGTAAATGTAATTAATTCTGGACATGTTGACTAAATTGTTCTAAATTACTTGCCTTATTACTGTGTACTAGCTTAATGACAGTTGGAAATATGTCTCTAGTTCTCTTTGACAATACTAGCAACTCGTTAATAATTATGTATTAATATCAATTAAAAAGTTTCCTCTCACTGAAGCCAGTTTATCATTTTCTATATAACTTTATTAAATATTGGTATGAACTACGTGGAACTGTGCCACTAATGTCATAGTTACTGTTCTCCTATTTGCTTCATTTGTCATATTTGATAATAGACTATTAAATTGAGACAAATTAATGGATGCTTATTTCTTTTTCAGATAATTATACTAAAGAAAATGAGTTTATATTTGGAACTATTATTTGAAACTGGGTAGAGTTACCACATTGGTAGATATTTATCTAGCAAACAAAATTACACTGACGGGCTATATTTTTAATGAAGAATTGTGGTACAAAGTTTATATTTGTATATTTACTACAAAATATTATTTAGGTATGTCGGTGTATTAGCTAAGCGGTTCCTGTACCTAGATCTTCAATCTCATTAACTCATTAAGTGGAGTACAAATATTAAACTGTCAAATATAAGTAAGTAAAAATTATGTTTCATTTAACCTTCCTAAGGTCAGGTGGGGTATTTTTGTACCCCAGTGACAGTTTTATTTTTTAAATGACGTTCAATTCCGTTTTATAATATTATGCTAGTAGGAGTGTCAAAAATATACTTCTACGAGTTTAATGCAATACGTTCCCTAAATTAATTCACCTTCATTTATTTACAGTTAACAATTAAATCTATTTCATATTTTTGATTATTTTGACTTGAATAAATGATTGACACATTATTAGTGATGCACGCGAGGCGAGACGAGACGAGAAATATAAAATATCGATCTCGTCTCGTTTTCGGATCTGCAATCTCGATCTCGCTCTCGTTCTCGCACATTTTTTTGGGTCTCGTCTCGTTCTCGCACGAGAGTCTCGCTGTAAAAATAAGCGCTTGCGCACTACGTATTTACCTCGGTATTTACGTATCAGTTGAACTACAAAAGACAAGTTCGCACCAATTGTTCCGTCTTCCGTGTATTTGCAGTCGAATAACTATTATAAAGAGACGAAACACTAAATTCTAGTCACCTAACTATTGCAATACGAATATCTGTTAATACATTCTGTCATCAGTAAAACTAATTAAACATTAAAAAAAAATTCTACACTTTATCATTAACTATATGCCGCTATTTCAATAAGATTTACTCATCAAAATGTGCTACACTGGGAACCCGCTGGCAACCAATCACACCGTTTCACTCCGTGTTGGCTCCTACCGACGCTTAATATAAGATCCTTTACTTTTCAGGAACAAGAATTTTATTAACCGTAGTTTTAACTGGGATAAATTAGGGGCTGATATGTTGGAGAAAAACTAGTTCTATTAGATGCAAAATCAATTTAGTCTTTATTTTGCATTTCCTCCCTCTGCGGCCGATATCATTCGACTCTAGATAGACTCAAAGAAATATAGTCAATTCATATTATTTTCACATTCACCTGTTCTATGCACGAATTACCGTTGACTCCACTCCCTGTACGGTGCAATTTTAATTGAATTTATGAATCGAAGCTATAAAGTTACAAATACTTTTTATTGCGAGACTCTCGCGAGATTTCTCGGTTCTTGCAGTTGTTATATCGATCTCGCCTCGAATTTTAAATTGCAATCTCGCTCTTGTTCTCGTCTCGCATAATTCAATGAGGCGAGACGAGATGCGAGAGTACTCTCGCCTCGTCGTGCATCACTACACATTAGTTGTTGCTATTTCTTTCATAATACTTACATACTTGACTAAAAATTCGTCAGTAAATAAATTTATGTTTTGGGTACAAAATGATCATGTGTGGTCGGATTCACCCGTCCTTACGAATGTTAAGACTAGGACATTAATTCCTCAGGTCAGTTTAAGTGTTCATCTACAATACAAATAAAAAGCGTCTTCTATAGTTTTGAATCGATGGAAGCAAATGTGCCGGTCACATTTACTTGTTTGTTTCCGAATAAAATCCTCAGTAATTTCGACGTTCTTTTAGCTATAGTTGTAAAATTTTAATCACGTTTAATGATTTTGCTAATGGTAACTGCTCAATTACTGACTTCTTCCTTCACGTACTGCACTGGACTGCAGGAAAAAGGCAGTGGACATTACCCAACGGAAAGCCGGACCGTATCTGATCAGTCGGAAACGACGAGCGCCATTCCGCCTAACTGCCCGGTTCATAGGCGGCGAACAGGGTATTTGCAGGGGGAGATAGGGGAAATAGTGATTACATGTCGAGCTGATAGGGGAATTAAGTTTTTATTGCGAGATAGTAAACGAGAACGGGATGTATCGATGTGCGATGTTAAGGAAATTGAAATGGATGGTAAAAAACGATGATGTTGAAGTAAAGTGCAGTGGTATTAAGTCACGAAGAGTGAGTAAATCATGTTTTCCTTGCTCCAAGTAGGGGATATGTCGATGAGAATGCACGTCAGATACTCGTATTTACTATGCTTGTTTCGTATACGAGGCGATGCAATTTTTATTGCATCGATTCACGCTCATATTAACAAATAAAATATAATGTAACATACTTGCACAGTATTTAACGTGTCTAGGACAAAACGCAAAACTTACGGTACAAGTAAGTCGTCATCAAAATAGTGTCCTCCTAACGTGTCCTTCAGAGGTTCAAAAATATGTAAATCAAATGGGGAAAAGCCAGAACTGTACTGTAAGGAGGGTGTTCAAGGGGTGTGCAGTGAATTTCATTAAATTTTGACTTGTGTTTTTCGAGCATTTCTTTGCGCCTCAGTGAGCAGACGTGAGACACACTTTGGCACCACTTTGCGGAACCCAAGGTGTTCTGCAAGAATTGTGTGGGAACTAACACTTTCGTCAGCAGTTAGGCATCGGTCAAGTTCAACAAGGTCATGAAGGCCCAAATGTTGTCTTCAGCGACACTCCACCACGGACAATGTCCGTGGCTCGCGTTTTCTATAGCTGCACGGTCATTACAATTTTTTTTAGCCCAATTATACACTTGGATCTGAGACAGTGTAGAATCCTCAAACTGTGCTTGCAGTCCGGTGAAAATCTCACCTATATAACAACTATCTCTAGAGCCCAAGGTTCTATTGAATGACCCTCTATCAAGTATTTAATACGAAGGTGATACTTTAATGTTCTTCGATTTTAAAGTGAAATTTAAAAATTATATAACTTTAAAGTTTTACGTTTTGTTCTACGATTCGTTCAAAGAATGTTGCAGCAGGAGTTGTATGTGCGCATTAGATGAATGTATCGTTTGACTTTTAATTTATAAATACATAACTATAAAATATATAGTTACACTGGTTACCAGTGGCGGATTTAGAGGGGAGGCACCCGGGCACGTGCCCCCCCTGTTATTTTTAAAAAATTAATTATTACATCACGTATTACACATCATAGATAAATAAAATAATAAACATAGTAATAAAAATACAGAATTTCTATTTATTTTTCAAATTGTTTATTATTTTGGAGATTCCCCCCCGCCTAACTTTATTTATTTCAAGTAATGTAACAAATGGTTCATATAAAAGTTTTATTATTTTAATTATACTATTTTTATACTGATTGTAGATATTTTTATAAAGGCACGTTTAAAAGATACGACTATCAATTTTTATTTTTTACATACCAAACAATAATTATTTCACTAAAGTATAAACCGCCATTTTTTGTCTTAAGTTGTTCTTGTTTGGGGTCCTGCACTCCGATTTTTTTAATATTTTAAATGAAAATTCTTTTAATTTTGAAGCAATCCGTTGTATTAAAAAGTCGTAAATGTTTTTAATTTAACAGCATTTACTTTTTAAAGTCAACGTGATGTCACGGCGACACTTATTGCTATATTTTTCTCTCATTCTATAGCAGGCAGCGAGAGAAAGGTAGCACTATTATGACGTCACAGTGACAGTGACAACAAACCTCAAATATCTCGCAAATTATTAAAAAAATGTTTTCTTCATCTTAATCCCTATTTATTGAGTAATACTTTAAGTATAAAGTGTACATTTTATTATATTTTGTAATGGTGCAGGACCCCAAATAGATCATTACAAAGACGAAAAATGGGGGTTTATAAAACATATTTATATCTGCCATCAAATAGTATATTTAAAATAATAAAACATTTATATGAGAATTTTTTTACAATACAACACAAAAGTTAACGAGGTGGGGGACTCACCCTACATATTTAAAATTTGTTTATCCGAATTTAGTGCCCCCCCCCCTATTACAATTTTCTAAATCCGCTACTGCTGGTTACCCAGTATTAATTCAACAATTACTGTATTTCGAAGCAAAAGTTAAATCAACAAAATGTCATTTCAAATGAAACTCAAAAAAAGTTCTACAACACTTGACTTGAAGCTACCATAGGGATATTGCAAACTAGTTTTCAGTATGTGAATAGGATTGCTGCTTTCATTAGTATTTACAAACAGTTTTATTTTTCCTAATATAAGTATGCTTAATATTCCTGGAGCATGCTGTATTATTATTAAAACTAAAATATGAATATAGTAGAACTTAAGTTTAATTCATGCAGATTATTTTGATCAAAACTACAAACTACAATTATTAATATTTGAATATTATCTGAATACATGAGAATTTTCCAATCAACAATCAAACAATTTCAAGCGTGTGTGATAATAATTCTTCCATATTTGGTCGAATTTTCACAGTGAATCTGTGATTGTATTATTGTAAACTGAAAAATATTAATTCCTAAAAGTAGGTATTTAGAGTGAGCTGCATTCATACCAATCCAATAATTGGTTTGACCCCAAATATTGATTTGGGAAATCCCTGAAGTGCCAATCAAAATTACATACGTTGCAATATCGAACAAATTAATGAACCGGTAAAAATAATTACAATCCAGCATGACAAATGAACAAGAGAAAACAATTATAAAATTATCCTCCATTACAACGCATTTGATCTACTCCCCTGACCCAGATGCATATCTCATCAGGTGCAATCAAAAAGAGTACTATGAAAATGAGGAGGATAAATGAATGAATCAATACATATATACTTTCATTATATATGTCTTCCGTTTTTTAAATTATTTGTACCACACATTTTCATTAAATGAATCGGACTCTCTTTGGATAATTCAAGTAAAATATATTTTGATGAATCTAGCTTTGAGCTTGAGGTACATATCATTTGTCATTTCTTTTCGCCATTAATAAAAATATATCTGCAATTGTGATTAAACTATCATTTTCATCAACATTAGAAAATCTGTCTTTAAACAGGTCTCAGCGGAACTGCTGCCTCCACACCAGTCTGCCCTGCTCCTCTGTTTTCATTCTTTCATAATTCACTGTCATTTCATTCTTTCATAATTCCGTGTCTTCTTCATACCTGTTGACTATCCTTTTCTCTTCTATCTTCCTCTTGCCCAATTATAATTTTCTGATAACAATCTCTCTTAAAAATAAGTCCAATCTAGGTGGTCTTCTTCTTTCTTATTTCTCTCAAAATTCTTCTCCAATCCTTCTGTAAACCTGTGGCAGCCATAACATCTAGATCATATTGAGCTAGATATACATGGACTTGCCATTGTTAGGTTTTTGTCAATGGGTCAAAAACATTAATTCCCGACTCTTTCTCTTCACCCAATCTTCTTCAACCGTCGGCACAACCACATCTCAAAACTTTCTCCAAATATTTTTCTCGTTCTTGCTTAAAGCCTATATTTCGAATCCATACATACAACATATCTCTTAATCATTTTGATAAAAAAAAAAATATCATACTAGGATATACTGTATGAGGAATAATTTTAGATATGATTAGAAAAAATGTTGTTGAAGTGTGAGTGTGAGTGAGTTGAGATGGTTCGGCCATTCGGCCATTTAGAGAGACGGACGGGTAAACTTTAAATAAAATATATGTACAGGTTCTCTTTCTCGAGCTTCATCATTGGGATCTCGATTATTCAAAATTAGACATTGATAAAAAATATATACCTCGTTCAACGAGAGAACATACCCAATAACAAACCAAATTTATGTTGTTATTTCATTCTTACTATTATTATGTTCCTTTCTCTATTATATTTACAATGTATTAATTATATAAATTTAAGAATAATAACAATGCAACTCTGGTATCACTTCTGCCGTTCAAATTTTATAGTTTCTTGTACGAAAAAGATACGCTCTCTCGTTGAAGGAAGTATAACGAGGCCACACGGGAATACAGGTCTGAAGACTCAATTCGTGATGTCACAGCTAGCCTCTTGCTGTCACGCCATGAACGACATCAGTGTAAGCGTGGAAATGTACGGAATTTTAAACAAACAGGATTGTAAAATGTGATTTATAAAGATATAAAACTCGGAAATAACTATTCAAATATTATATAATAATTATTATATATAAATAGCTAAACAAATTAAATAAAAAACGAATTATAAATGATCTAAATATACGAATACACTCCTGTTTTACTTTAAATTATTTATTGTTGTTTATTTAATACAAGAAATAATAAAAATAATAATAACATTAATAAATATTTAGATCTGAAGCTAACATATGAAAATAATATAACATTGAACATAATATGAAAATGATAATAATGAAACTAAAAATGAATAACATACATAAGTACGTATATTATATACATATTTAAAATAATCATTATCTACTTTGGAATAAAATACATTAAGGTGCTCACTTATTTATTTATTTTTTTAACTGCTTTTCATTACAATTTTTTTCTTTACAGTTTTTTCTGTAACTATTTAGAAAATGATGCTGAATATTCCTAAAAAAATTTCATAAGTAAGCTAATATTAGGAAAACTTATTTAACTTCTAATTTCTCTAAACCGTAATTGCTCCTGCACACTGGCACTGGCATACAGCATTTTAAAACCATTTTTGCAATTTCCTTAATCGAAATTTGACGTTCCGTGCTACGCTGTGTCGTGCGTACCCTCGCGCGGACTGCTGTAGCCCTACTGTTTTTATAGGGCTAGACTAGCACGCTGGTTTCAAATTTTGATGTGATGCTATGAGCAGGGATAAGCATTCAGGCCTGTATTCTCGTGTGGCCTCCAGTATAAGCATTGCCATTCGATAGTGCCCTAAAGAAGTGCAAATAAAATTCCATATTAATTCATCCTTAGAAGTTATTTAAAACATAAATATATTAAAAAAATGTATTTATTTAGTGACATATTTTTTTCGGAAAAAACTAATAAGGCAACTTTCCTTTAATTTTACCAGCTTGATGACTTTTAAGATAACCGAGATAGAAGAGCTTATATGATTATAAACGAGGCGAAAGTAATATGTCTGGCTGGATAAGAATGTGTACCAAATGACGATTGTAGAATAAAAGCATAATAATTATTTAAGTTTGTGCTAAATAACATTGTGGAAAATGTAAAAATGTATGTATTACTATTCTCTGTTCATTGATCCCAGGTTTAAACATCGAATAGGAACTAAATTTTTCAATTAATTTAAAATAATTGCATTTTTCCTGATCGCCGAATTTATTGCTGACCATAAAACTCTCCCATTTTCTTATATTACGAAACAAACTACAACTTTGTAACTCTATTCCCTAAAACCAATTCCCTCATAAAAGTTAAACCCCTTTTCTCCGCCACTGATCACTCCTCATTGCAGCGCATCCTAGCAATCACTTTCCTCATATCGCCTGCACTGCGATGTGCGATCATGTCATCTGGATGGCTACTTACATCGGATGTTCGCTCGAGCGCATCAGCCGTCTATCACGACGTCTTCCCCAATGAAATCATCCCTCGTATGGCGCCTCCCCCCACCCAAGTTGCAACTACAGAGATAGCTGATGGCGTCAAGTAAATGATAAACAGCGAAGAGAAGTGGTTAGTGGTGATTTGGATGCTGTGGGTGTAGCAGTATTGCTACTTCAAGGGGAATAAGAAAGTAGAAAGTGGAGAAAATAAATTGAGGATGAAATAATAAATTATACTGGTGCTAAAATAAGTATAAAATCTTATTACTGCTACCTGCGTTAACCACTTTTATTCGAACAGTTTGTAATATTAATTTAGTATAAATTTTATGTTGTACGATTAGGGTTTTTTACTTGCATTTTTTCGAATTCGGGATAAAGCGTCCCCTAGATGTTCATTGTTGATAGGTATACAATATTTGTTATTTAATTACATTATTGATCGTCTGGAGTGTATATTGAACATTTGTACTACACAGGATGTGCGGATTTCGAAGGCCACCATTGGGATCTCGGTAACTATAATACGACTTCGGTTAAAGGAGACAAGTTGCGCGCCTTTGAGGGGTCACCTCAGATGTGCTTTTGTTTTGCTAAAAATGTTCATTGGCTAGTAGATAATGGAGGAAACCGGAATTTGGTCGTTTTTTTATCTCTCGCCAAGAGAGGTATTGAATTCATGCTAAAAATTGCATATCCAGTTTTTAGTGAATAAGCACGTTTTAAAGTCCCTAAAATCCAATTATAAAATTCGCGCGCGCGCGCGCGCGCGTGTGTGTGTGTGTGTGTGTGTGTGTGTGTGTGTGTGTGTGTGTGTGTGTGTGTGTGTGGATTTGTGTGTGGATGTGTGTGTGGATGTGTGTGTGTATGTGTGTGTGTGTGGATGTGTGTGTGTGTGTGTGTGTGTGTGTGTGTGTGTGTGTGTGTGTTTGTGTGTGTGGATGTTGGATCCACGATTTCTCAAATACTCAAAGACTTAAGACATTTTTAACTACGGATTCCTTAATCTAACAATAATGGGAAGAATTGATTAAGTTTTGGTAACAATTGGACAACCGGAAGTAGTAGTTACAAGAAAAAAATCATCTAAATATTATTCATCGAAAATTTATGTAAATACTTATATTAAAGAATGTTAAATTCTTTATTCGATAAATATAAATTCAATATTATATCTTCTATAGATTTAAAGATAAAGAAATGCATATAAAATAATTTGATGTAATAAATCTCAGATCAAACTACTTCAAGGCAAGAAATTCAAATGTTTGTAATTGACACATAAATGTCACTGTCAAAAATATTTGTATGCCGCTGTCAAAAATATTTGTACATCATTATGAAAATATAAAAAGTCAACAACGCAAAAGAATATACGTAAAAAGAATATAAAAGGAATTTGCAAAAAAATGACGAATATAAAGAATAAAGATCTTTTGATTTAACATGTTAGACTTTTTAAATTGAAAAAATAAGCTAACAATCCAAAAATGACTCATCAAGCACAAAAAGAAAACATTTGTCGAGTTATTTAGAATATTGGATCACACTTATTTGAAGTTGTAGTAAATTTTGTTAAAAAATATAATGCCTGTGAAGGAATTGGCGAAGAAATGATGAACATAAAGAAAATGAAAAAAATATCTGGCGAGAGGTTATGTGCTGGCCACATCAGATTTTTCATTTTGAAATTAGGTACTTTCTAAACTAGTATCGGTAATCGAGAAAAATGTTTCAAATAAAAAAGTTAGATATTTTTATTGTCTATCAAGATTTTTTTTAAATGGAACCCATATTTGATTTTTACTTTAAATAAAAGCGCTTTATGTTTCTTAGATAAAATAAAGCTATTCATGTATAGGTTTTTCAGGATTAAATATTGTTATTTTATCGGCAGTGTAATATATTTATTGAATCTTAGTTCACTATTGAATAGGAACTCTAAATTCTTATAAACATTGTAGATTTTCAATTACGTGCCAATTCTGGTCATCCAGTCTTATATCAATCAAGTTATGTTCACGTAGTTTTATGTTGCCAAGTGAAAGCGGACAGAACCCATAGCGAGTAAGGTAAATCTTCCAAATTAACGATA
Source organism: Harpalus rubripes (assembly GCA_963082715.1). Taxonomy (NCBI): domain Eukaryota; kingdom Metazoa; phylum Arthropoda; class Insecta; order Coleoptera; family Carabidae; genus Harpalus; species Harpalus rubripes. The sequence goes on from OY720456.1 coordinate 20,697,608, forward strand.
AATTAGGGCACTTTTTTTGTCTTAGTCGTCTAAATTAATGGAAGAGCAGGCAACGCATAAGGTTTAGCTAATGCCTTGGACCGAGACTAACTAAGCGGACAATGCATTGCAGACCCAACAAGTAGTGCGGGAATAAACGCAACGGAGATGTCAAATATTGCTTTTGAATTTAATCAAATAAAAACATATAATTGGGACAAATACATACATTGTGTTTTTTGTTTCTCAATTTTATTTTAGACTGTGTTATATTCTAACTTTGAACTACATTTGCGAATAGAGTTTAAAATTAAATTAATACATTTATTGAAAACAACATTTCTTTGAAATCCGATATCTGGAAGCAAATCAGATTTTAATATCATTTCGTCGAGTGGTGTACATTCTCGTCACAATTGGAAAACTTTTTATTGAATGCTTATTGCATTGTATTGAAAATTTTCTTATCTCTCACAATATTGGTAAAATAAAAGGTTGTTCTGTGCTCCGAATGCGTATTACTGCTTCGTGCTGTGTCCTTCGCAAAGATGTCTTGTTAAAGCGAGTTAGGCGTCCGAAGTGTAATCCTTATCGGGCGAACTGGGTGGGCCATGTAGCCCGAACCGCGACACGGAAAACCAACTTTGTGTTGTCGTTTGCTCTCGTACTGCCCTCCAACTTCGCTGGGTGATGGTAGGGTAGTGTGCGGAGTTTCTGTTGCTTCCAGAGAATGTCTTTATAATCTCTCACAGAATCTAAACCCGGGATAAACATTTTCACATCGATTCTTACGCTAAGTGTTAAGTAGGGTAGCGGTAGTGTGTCCCTTATATTAACGTTACTATTTAATTTATAATTAGAAATTTGATATAAGGAACTGATAAATACGGAACTTTCACTCTAATTCAGTGAGAATAGTTTTAGCAGCATTGATAAAAATTTTAACCAATAGAAACCAACAGCAATATCAATGTTTTATTCAGTGTTTGCAAATATTATTGGTTCTTTGCTAACAATATTGCTAAGAATTAGAAACTTTGTTACAGAATTGGGTTAACTGTTATCAGACTAGAAATATTTAGGTAGTTTTTAAAAATTTACAAACAGCTACATGAAAAAACCTATAGAATGTATCAATATAACAACAATAATTTTAAATTATCGGCATTTTCAAATTATTAAAACTACAGCATAAAAATTGTTGAGAAACACTAGTCTGGATATATGAGAAATTAATTATTACGAAGCGCTATAAGACTGCAGAACCCATGCAACTCATTTTATTATATCAACAAAATAATAGAAATATTAGAAGTGCACTATTTAAATGCACTGTTTTTCATCACGATAATTTGCTACAATTTTATAGGGTAAACAATTTAACCAATAAATTCTAAGAAACTGATTTAGTTGTTAATAAAAAAGCACCTATACAGCAGCGATCAATTCATTCAATTGAAAATATTGCTGCGGCGAGAGAATATGTCAAATAACAACAGCGAATTTTTAGCTAAAGATATGCTTTTACATGCTTATAAGTTTCAATTGTGTCGTAACCTTAAACCAGCTGATCATTCTGTGTTTAGAACAGAAGAAAAGTGATGACTTTTTCTATGAAACCATGATAAGCAAAAAAGCGCATATGTAAATAGACAAAACTGTTGCATTTGGGGAAATGAAAATGCAAGATCCATTGAGAAGGCACTGATTCAACTAGAAAAAATAACAGTTGGTTAAAGATCTTGGAGTGATCAAGTAATAATTGAATAATGTTTTTTTCAAAATCCACATGGAAGATCAGTAGCAGTTTACGAAAATCGCTACAGAAACAAGATAAAAAAAATTATGGTATGTAATATATGATGTTGATTTGGAAATGACAGTGCTGCAAAAAAATTTCTTGGACACAATTTTGGGAAGAGAACATGTTAATTGCCTAGATCTTTTGATTTAACATATTAGATTTCTTTTTATATTGAAAAAATATGCTAAAGATCCAAAAATTACTCATCAAGAGTCGAGTTATTTAGGATATTGGATCACACTTATTTGAAGTTGTAGTAAATTTTATTAAAAAATCTGATGCCTGTCAAAGGATCAGACCATATGATTTGGATAATATTTCATATCCAGGGTGTGTGCACAAGTTATAGGTTACACATAAAATTCCAATTTTTTATCTTTTTGTTCAAATGCCATAAATTGAGTAAATTTAATAATTAATTTATGGGCATAAAATATTACATAATTTCAATGTATTTAGTGTCATTTGATGCAGAATTTTTTAATCTTTCTATTGATACAAAACAATAGTTCTGTGTTAAAACGGGGAGCAACTGTTTGTAAAAAACTGATTTCCCTTGTTAATCTCCTATATGTGCACCTTCAAAAAAGAAACACCGCGTGTATAAATATAAGTAATTATTACTCTTTTTATTCTTTTCATTGTTTTTACAATAACCATTAGAACACCATTTGTTATAATTTTACGCTACTTCTTGTGTTTTATTTAATGAAAAAGAATTACGAAGAAAGAGAGGTATTGTATTCATGCTAAAAATCGCATATCCAGATTTTAGTGAATAAGCACGTTTTAAGGTCCCTAGAATCCAATTATAACATTTTTACAATGATGTCCGTGGGTGTGGGTGTGGGTGTGTGTGTATGTGTGTGTGTGTGTGTGTGGATGTTGGACTCACGATTTCTCAAATACTATAAGACTTAAGACATTTTTAACTACGGATTCCTCAATCTAACAATAATGGGAAGAGTTGATTAAGTTTTGGTAACAATTGGACAACCGGAAGTAGTAGTTACAAGAAAAAAATCATCTAAATATTATTTATCGAAAATTTATGTAAATACTTATATTAAAGAACGTTAAATTCTTTATTCGATAAATATAAATTCATTATTAGGAGTATACAGAAGAGCTAGATGGACTAAAACAAATGCTCCATGAATGCTACCCATTATTAAAAAATAGAGGCATAAAAAACAGATTTACAAGATTACAAAAGAAAATAGACGACCACCTAAACGACAAAGAAACACAAAATAACTCTCAAACAGGAGCAACACAACCTATGGAAATATAATGAGTACTATATCGTGGAATTGTAACAGTATAATAAACAATAAAGAAAACGTACAAATACTAATAAGAGAACACGAACCAGATATTGTCTGCATACAAGAAACAAAACTGAAACCAAATAAAAACTTTTCACTCAAAGGATACGAAGTCCACAGGAAAGATAGGGACAACAATGACCATGCTAGTGGAGGTGTGGCCATACTAATAAAAAACTCCATCGAATCGGAAGAAATCAACTTACACACTAATATTGAAGCAATAGCCATGCGTATCAGCTACCCCCAGACTCACACAATATGCAATATATATATATATATATATATATATATATATATATATATATATATATATATATATATATATATCCCACCCAACTACCCCTTACAACAACACGACCTACAATCCTTAATAAATCAATTACCAAATCCACACATTATAGTTGGCGACTTCAATGCCCACAACCCAATATGGGGATCAAAACACACAAACCCACACGGGAAAATAATAGAAAATACCTTCAACCACCTAGTCCTTTTAAACGACGGTAGTCCAACGTACCTATGCCCATCATCTGGTACCCTTTCCACATTAGACTTAGTCTTCGTCCACCCCACAATAGCTCCAAACTACAATATTGAAATACTAGAAGAAGGACCCCATCACTCCCCTATAAAAATAACAAACATCCTATCAATCCCTACAAACCTACCACAAGCATATACTAAATGGAACTTAAAAAAAGCAAACTGGGCGGAATTTACAAAAGAAACGGAAAATATGAAAGAAATACATAATATAACAAATATAAATGAAGCCGTAGATAACTTCATAAAACAAATAAATGATATAGCTGAGAACCATATAGGACGAAAACCAAACCACAGAAACAAAAAAACCGTGACCTGGTGGAACAAAAGTTGCGAGGAAGCCATTCATGAGAATAAAAAAGCTCTCTCCAAATACAAGAAAAGTAAGAACCTAGACAATCTAATAGAACTAAAGAGAACCAGAGCTAAGGCAAGAAGAACCATAAAAGATAGCAAAAGAAGATCCTGGAAAAACTATGTCGCCAGTCTAACATCTGACACCCCACCAACAGAGATATGGAATAAAATCCAGAAAATAAAAAATAATACTTATGTACACAATACAAAAACATTAAAAATCAATAACAAAATAATAACATGCCCCAAAGAAATAACAAATGAAATAGCAAAAACATTTCAAGAAACATCAAGCGACAAACATCTCGACCCGCAATTTTTAACTCTTAAAAACCAAATCGACAAAGAAGAAATCCAAATAGAAGAAAATTCCAGCAACCCAATAAATAAAGATATCTCTATGAAAGAACTAACCCAAGCAATATCAGAAACCAAAAACAATAACTCACCAGGCCCAGATAATATCCCAAATGAAATAATCAAACATCTATCTAAAGAATGTCTGCAACACTTATTAGAAATCTATAACTACATCTGGAAAAAACGATGCTTCCCTAACCAGTGGAGAGATAGTATAATAATACCTATACTGAAACCAAATAAAAATAAAACCAACCCAAAATCCTACCGACCAATAGCTCTAACAAACGTGTTATGCAAAATCTTGGAAAAAATTATAAACCGAAGACTCCTCTGGTATTTAGAAGCAAAAAACCTAATAACAAATACCCAAAGCGGCTTAAGAATCGGCCGATCAACACTAGACCACATAACAAAAATATGCCTAGAAGCACAAAATACATTTAAAAACAAGCAACATATGGTAGCCATTTTTTTGACCTTGAAAAAGCATATGACACAACATGGAAACATAACATCATAAAAACATTGAAAGAATACAAAATAGAAGGAAATATGCTACACTTCATAAAAAAATTTTAACTGACCGCACATTCAAAGTCAAATTCCAAAATGAGCTATCAGAATCTAGAAAACTAGAAAACGGGGTACCTCAAGGATCGGTAATTAGTGTAACTCTATTCTTGGTAGCTATAAATAAAATCACAACGCATATCACACCCCCGACCCGTGCTTTACTCTTTGCAGATGACCTTGCAATATATTGCAAGGGCAAGAATATAGACACAATAAAAAGACATCTACAAACAACAATTAATAATTTAGAAACATGGGAAAAGGAAACTGGTTTCAAATTCTCTACCTGCAAAACACAAGCACTCCACTTCTCCAAACTACGCTCCATACCACCACCACCTGAATTAAAAATTAACGGACACAACATTACATATAAAAAATCGGTTAAATTTCTAGGAATGATACTCGACGCCAAACTTAATTGGAAAGAACACATACAGCAATTAAAAAAAGATTCAATACAAAGATTAAACATAATAAAAATTTTGGCAAGCCACGATTGGGGTGCAGAAAAAGAAATATCAATGAATACCTACAAGGCACTAATCAGATCCAAACTAGATTACGGAAGCGTGATATACTCTCAAGCTAAAAAAAACTATCCTAAACTCTATACAAGTAATACAAAATACTGCACTACGCCTGATTACAGGAGGATACAGGACTAGCCCAATAAAGAGCTTATTAATTGAAGCAGGAGAAATACCAATGGACTACCGAAGAAAACAACTAACACTGTCTTACATAACAAATGTCGCTAGTAACCCAACCCATCCAAACCACACAATACTATTCCACTGCAATAACCAAAATATGTCCGTAAAGCAGTCTACCCCATTCCATGAATACATAAACCAAACATTAACAGAACTCAACCTATCCCTACCTAAACCTGAAAATAACTTCCTTTATGATCACGCACCGTGGTTAATCCCAATCATAGAAAACAACCTGCAACTGACACAATATACAAAAGAAAATACACATCCACAAACATACAAAAACACGTTTCATCACATTTGCAACAGTCAATACAAAGATTACGACTTTATATATACCGACGGCTCAAAATCAGAAACGCTAACAGGAGCAGCCATTGTCCAAAAAAATACAATAACAAAATTTAAACTACACAACCAAGACAGTATATACACCGCCGAAGCACTCGCCATCTTAACCTGCCTACAAAACATAAAAGCTAATAACAAAATAGCAATATGTACAGATTCACTTAGTGTACTACAAAGTATAAATACACTATACCCAAAAACTGCCATAATAAAAAATATCCAGCGCGAAATCATACGAGTTAAAGAAGATAACACAACAGTAAGTTTTATATGGACCCAAGCCCATATCGGAATACCGGGAAATGAGCTCGCAGACAGTGCTGCAAAAGACACAGAGAACGCAGAAGAACTCGAACACCCAGCACAAACAGATGACATAAAGACAGAAATAAAAAGAAAACTAAAAGAAAAATGGCAAGAGGAATGGACATCAGAAACCAGAAACAAACTAAGGAAAATAAAGAACAATATAAACCCATACAAAACAATTGGAACAAGAAGAGAACAAGTCATCATAACAAGACTCAGAATAGGCCACACACGAACCACTCATGAACACATCTTCAATAGAACAGAAGCAGAATTATGTCATACATGCAACGTTCCATTAACAGTAGAACATATTATAATAGACTGCAACAAATTCCACAATGAAAGAAGACAGTACAACATCCCCAATGAACTAGAAGTCGCCCTCTCTGACAACAAGACACACATAAACAACATGCTACAATTCCTAAAATCTATAAATATGTACCATAAAATATAATAAAATACCCTAAATTTGTATGTATAGAGATACTAATGACCGTGCTGTTGATGTATCTAAATCTAAATAATAAAAAAAAATCATTATTATATCTTCTATAGATTTAGAGATAATTTGATGTAAAAAATCTCAGATCAAACTACTTACAAGGCAAGAAATTCAAATGTTTGTAATTGACACATAAATGTCACTGTCAAAAATATTTGTATGCCACTGTCAAAAATATTTGTACATTATTATGAAGATTATGAAAATAAAAAAAAGTCAACAACGCAAAAGAATATACGTAAAAAAGTATATAAGAGGAATTTGCGAAAAAATTACGAATATAAAGAAAAAGAAAAGGAAAGTAGAAAAGGAAAATTTCAGGATATTGAATATAAAGAAAATGTATGTATTGTACATAATTTATATTAAAATAATTATTTTGTAGTGAGACATGAATATATGTATTTGTATTTAAAAATATTTTTCGTTTTATGCGTACCTACAACCAGGTAAACTAGCTGGCGACAGGTTATGTGCTGGCCACATCAGATTTTTTATTATATTTTTTGAATATATTTAAATACAATAACTATAATATCCATGTCCTGTGTCAATATCATTTCCATATATTACAATACTTGAGCATTTTAATTCATTTGGAAATCTTTCTAAAATAGTAGTGTGAAGAGTTGGTAATAATGACTATGAATCTAAGGATACGAGTATAATAATCTAGCAAAATTTAATGCAATATCTCTCTAAAAGTTCTTAATTTTATTTAAATAAAGAGGTATTTTGGATAATATAGCGTATAATTTTAGAAAATAAATGTACCGTTAGTTTACGATTTGTGTGGATAAATAAGTACGACTTTTTAGTAATCTTCGCCATGAAACTTTCACTTTATTTACACTTTACACCTATGCAATTAATATTCAAAATTTTAGAAATGTGAGACATAGGCGTAAAATACGTAGACGATGAAGACAGCCAAAAATATATGACTATTTATTTGAAAGATATTTTGCAAGTGCAGAGGTAATAAGTACATTTCAAATTAACGAATACATTCTTAATATTTTATGTTAGTAAATAACTACTACCAAACATGCTATCTGTAAATGTGTACATTATCGACATTTCCTCCCAGTACTTACTGTCTACATTGCAATTGGATGGAGTCAGTTTATATTCTTAAAAAGCTTATATTATTGTTAATTTTTACCTCTCGCTAAGAGGTATTGAATTCATGCTAAAAATCGCATATCCAGATTTTAGTGAATAAGCACGTTTTAGAATCCGATTATAACATTTTTACGATGATGTCCGTATGTGTGTGTGGATGAGTGTGTGAATGTGTGGATGTTGGAGCCACGATTTCTCAAATTCTATAAGACTTAACACATTTTTAACTACGGATTCCTCAATCTAACAATAATGGGGAGAGTTGATTAAGTTTTGGTAACAATTAGACAACCGGAAGTAGTAGTTAAAAGAAAAAAATCATCAAAATATTATTTATCGAAAATTTATGTAAATACTTATATTAAAGAACGTTAAATTCTTTATTTGATAAATATAAATTCATTATTATATCGTCTATAAATTTAGAGATAAAGAAATGCATATAAAATAATTTGATGTAAAAATTCTCAGATCAATCTACTTCAAGGCAAGAAATCAAATGTTTGTAATTGATACATAAATGTCACTGTCAACAATATTTGTATGTCACTGTCAAAAAATTTTGTACATCATTATGAAGATTATGAAAATTAAAAAAAGTCAACAACGCAAAAGTATATACGTAAAAAAGAATACAAAAAGAAATTGTGAAAAAATGACGAATATAAAGAAAAAGAAAAGGAAAGTAGAAAAAGAAAATTTCAGGATATCGAATATAAAGAAAATGTATGTATTGTACATATGTTATATTAAAATATCCCATAGATTTTGCAAATATATGTGAGAATTATTTTGTAGTGAGACATGAATATATGTTTTTGTATTTAAAAATATTTTTCGTTTTTCAATGTGTACGTGATTTCAAAACCATGAAAGTATGTTACAAAATATTATTTAATATAACTAGAAAAAAAACCAAAGGTCCCTTTCTCTGCTGGCCAGATTAGATTTTCGTTTTTATATGAAAGTGCATATCATTCTTGAAATCTTTAATCACGAATAACTCTATGACGGTGAGTAAAAAGAGCAATCTATGTTGGTAATGAAAGTTCTATTAGCTGTATTATAATTAACGAATCCTAGCTGGCAAAGCTATTGAGACCAGACGCTGACGCCGACGCCGAGTCAAGGCAGGAAAGTGGCGTCGCGACGGCTGCGGTACAAAGTCTTTACACCGATCAGGCGTCGACAGGGTATATCGAAGTGACGGCAATTAGCCAGCGATAGAATAGCGCTTTTCACGCGGAAGAAGTTGGAGCAAATAATGCTAAAAGCTTGTTAACTTTCAATCATTTACCACCACATCAAATTATTACCAAAAGAGATTATTTTGACAGACGATGTATAGTTTATAAAAGCAAATAAACATTAATAAAGCTTCATTTTAATTTTTAACAATATTGTGAATTTATATTGAAAGGTTTTTTAAGGCAAGAATTTAATGCATTCAAAATTATATGTAAATTGTGCGATCATGCTTAATTCTTGCGGACAATGGTAACGGCATATAAAATTCATAAAATATTTTTGTGGTGCATACAAGATGATACACTATAAAATTAATTAATTGAAGCGCAACTGTGTTGCATATTTTCTGTGGTTGAACGTATACTGCCAAAATCGTTACAGGGTTGTGCCTGTAATCTATGCTACGTAAAATATGTCATCGTCCACCCGTAGACAATGATGTTTACTTTATTAAAATTTGCATATTGTCTACACGCATGTAGAGTATAATTATTTTATTTTTTTGCTTAAAAAGGGACAAAAACTATTACTATTACTGATTAATTTACAAATTATAAATGAATGAGCCGTTGATTGAAAATAGCATACGATGTCACTTTATTGAAATAATAGTAAAGGAAGTTAGTATTTTAAGTTGTAGCCAATAGATGACTGTTGGACTGGGAATCACCAGTTCTGTTGGGTTGCTAACTAGTATTAGTATTCTATTGACATCGTATTCTAATACATCACACCAAACATAAGTACGTAAAATTCTAAAACAAACACCTATTAATGTGCATTCACAAATGAAAATTAGGTTTAGATTTATGGTTTATGCGTGACTCCATTCACACTTCAGAATTTAGGGTCTCTAAATCCAAATCATAAAGCTAAATATTGTAAGGTCCAAACTTTAGGTTTATGATTTAGTTTGACGTCACAAACTTCACCAATGAGAACAAATCTGAAATGATATAGATATATACATCCATCTTTATTTAGTATTCACTTGGTGGTTTCGGCTTTTTAAACAAATGCGAGAAGAACAAGGAGGTCACAAACTTCACCAATGAGAACGAGTCTGGAACGATATAGATATATACATCCATCTTTATTTAGTATTCACTTGGTGGATTCGGATTTTTAAACAAATGCGAGAAGAACAAGGAGACTGTTAAAACTTAATTGCTGATATTTAACCAATAATGCCAAGCAAATGACAGTTTCAGGGCGCACGGTATCTGTTAAGTACTGCTCTACCGATATTTTAAACTTCTTTTTGAAGCATTTACACAGATGTCTGTATATTTCAAAACTAATTTTCAGGTAATTTAAACTTACATTTATGAATGACTTAAACCTAAACAAAAACCATAAACCTAATTTTCATTTGTGAATGCACCTTTAATGAATCGAAATTCATTAGTATTTGATAACATTTTTAAGCACACATTGCATAGTGCTGTGTATTTGTCTTTTACGTCCGTTAAGGTAAAATTTATCTATAAATTTTTGTTTCCGTTTCTATGCCTTTTTATACCTACATTTTTAATCACCGACTTTCACTGGACTGTCAGGTTAAGTAAGAAATCAGGTGTATTTGGTTAAATCTCTAGTATGCATATGCAATATATACAAAGTTTACATAATTTATATTCTCTACGCAATGTTTACGTTTGACATCATTCTTTACGTTGTTTATGCATGTAAGTAATCTATCGTAGATTACGCGCAGACGCACAACCCTGATCAAGGATCATTAATATGTATAAAAATAAGAGCACATCCGAGTATTATTAAATTTTGCAACTATTGGTTTCAATAGTAGGTCTTCTATAAAAGAATTAAAAAATATATATGAAAAAAATTAATTGATCCAAATTTGTTGCAATAGTTAGTTGTATCACTAGGCCAGAAACTGAACATTTGCGAGATATCGCAAAACAGTTTCTGGGCGTGTGATACACAAGATTTTTTGTACCGACTTCTCCATAAATTCTTCGTATATTTCCCTGCACTTTATTCTATGTTACATAACGTAAAAAAATGAACATATATTTTTATCGGTTTTGCATTGCAAGTTTAATTATAATTACTTACATTTCAGCTTAAAATGCGTAATTATTTTATATCCATTGAAAATATAACATACAAACATTAGTTTTATATATATATATATATATATATATATATATATATATATATATATATATATATATTATACTTTCGCATATTTTTAATGACAGATGGCGGAAACTCAATTGTATCACGTGAAGTTAGTTGTAGTTACAAAACAAACTAGTCGTAAAGTTGGAACTTATAATTAATCTATACGATATGTCAGTAATGACAGCCAGCATATTACTATTTTTATAACAAAATTTAGTTATTTAAGTTACAACAATTAAAGATTTAGCCCTAAAATTTGTAAACGTTTTGCTAATTCTTGTGTTGAAAATAATCTTAAATTTACATATCACCAAAACAGTAATGCCAACTTTTTTGCCGGCCTACGTCAGCAACAGCGCATTTCTGGACGATTTTGAGTTCTGTAATACTAGTCAAAATGGACGGAGGTATGAAAAATATATTTCAGTACACACGTGTATTGCTGGTCACATTTATAGTATTGATCAAATTCAATATATTGTAATATTTTTCCTTGAACGGATCTCTTCTGTAAGGAATATATAACGGACTATAAAGCCTTTCCAAGTATATGAATATTTACATTCAACCACTCATAAAGTTCATAAAGTATTTATAAACAATATAAACTGACATGGAAAGGACCGCTCACTGTTGGTACTATACTTCAATGGTGTAGTGTTATTTAACCCTTCTTATTTATATTGTTGTTAGTTTGTTGGTGATGCATTTAGTGCGTTGGTGATAATTAAAAAAATGTCTTCTAATTTCAAGTAATTCTCTATTAAGGTACATTCACAAATGAAAATTAGGTTTAGATATATGGTTTATACTTTAGATTTAAAGACTTTGGCCGCATATTATGTAATGACTCCATTCACACTTCAGAATTTAGTTTCCCTAAATCCAAATCATAAAGCTAAATATTGCAAATTCCAAACTTTAGGTTTATGATTTAGTTTGACATCACAAAGTTCACCAATGAGAATGAGTCTGAAACGATATAGATATATACACCCATCTTTATTTAGTATTAACTTGGTGGATTCGGCTTCTTAAACAAATGCAAGAAGACCATTGAGACTTATAAAACTTAATTGCTGAAATATGTAATGCCAAAAGAATGAAAGTTTGACGGCGCACGGATATCTGTAAAGTAGTGCTCTTCCAATATTTTAATCTTGTTTTTGAAGCATTTACATAGATGACTTCCTTAAACCTAAACAAAAACCATAAACCTAATTTTCATTTGTGAATGCACGTTTACTTGTATGAAATATTAAATTAAAATATTTAAGATTTTTTTCAGCTGTACTTCTTTTGCGAGCTCTTCTTAAAACCAATATATGAATTATTGATATGTATAATACTAAGGCCCGCGTGCTAGAAACAGAGCGGTATCTATGTGTTACTTAACTGCCTGGTACCTCCTAACATGTCGGTACCTTTTTACGGCCTGCTAGAAACGAATGTTGGTTGTTGCTTCGTAACAGATCGGTATCAGTTAGTAATGGTACAATCAAATGAAATGTGATAATTCACTGGATGGCAACACTATCTAAATGTCAAATACGTCAAAAAATATACATTTTTGAGGTTACATTCAAGCAAAAAAAATATATTTTTCGCTGTTCTCAGCTTATAAATATTTAATCATAATTGATATTTTAAGGTATAAGAGAAAACTAAAGAAAGGAATTTCACGCCTTTCGATAGAAATCATTTAATAAATATAATTTTAAGATACGATGATAAATTGTCTATTTTTGGTAAAATTATTTTATTTTATTTGTTTCACAGTTCTTCGAACGATCTACAAATCATCTGCCACCATTACTTGAAATATTCTTAAATAAAACGCACGGAAAAAAAATGAAGAAAGCACAAACATAATAATAGACCTGTATCCAAGAATCATAAACAACATAAGCAATATTTTTGTATTTCTGCTAAAATTGATTTACTTTTCATAGTTATTGGTTTTAAATAATCCTCTTGTTCTTTAACTAAATTTCTGGGAAAATTATTCGAAATCTTGTAACCTTTATTAAAATCCACTTCATATATCAAGGTTATTTCGTTTTCTGGAATTTCTTGGTTGAAATACGCGAATTATATTAATATTATATTTTGATGATTTTAAGAAGACATTTTGAACATTAAAGTTACATACGAGCAACATATTACCAATATAACAGGTTGACAGTACGTAACTGTCAGGTAACTGGTCGTGAAGTCGCTGTTATATGTAACAGCTTTCACGATGCATTTTAGCGTAACATACCATCTAGCACGTCAAATGTCTGTTACATGTAACTGTGTGATATCTGATGGACGGACCTAAATTTGTTATTTTTATATATTATGTAATAGAATGTAGATTATTCTGCTCCTATAATATGAAAGTCAAATCCATCACTTCCTCGCAAATCCTATCGTATCCTTTGTTATTTCCAGAATCTTCATCTAATATTTCTTCTAGCAACTATGTTCTTAATAATATTTTTTGGTATAATTATTGCACTTTTCACTTCCCTTGAATGTGACACTATATATTGAAATATTTATTCTTTGGTATTATATAGTTACAGGTTATCTGTAATTTTTACCTCTTGCTTATCATTTGTGAATATGCCCGTGTAAAGGTAATGGTAACAAATATATCGCTATTGTTTGTAAAATTAATGCGTAGAATAATATGGATATTTATGCATCCGTTAATAAAGCTGCTGTGGGTAAATTGGATAAAAGATTATATATTTAAATATGATTATAAATATCTGTGCTCGGTATAGTCTAGACAATGTAATATTTCAATTCTGATTTATTGTAATACTGATTAATATGATAATTTCATGCATTGAATTGCTAAAAGCGTTAATTTATATTTATTGTATCATGTTTCAAACTTCACATAAGTATAAATATCAATTAATTAAACTGTAACAATTTACGATTATTGAGAGGTCAAAATTTAATTACTAGAGACAATAAATGCCGCTGGACATCATAATCATGCGTATAATTATCGATTTATAATGAAAAATCTTAAAATGGTAATTCTAAAATTGTGAAACTTATTTCGCACAAATTGTAACTAAAATTTATCTTTATACTTTTTTAATTTTATGAAGAATATTAATTTGCTTTTTCGTATAATAATCTTATTATACGTTTCAACTTTGTATTATAGCTAAAATGTAATCATAATTAGTTTAAAAGTTATTTCTTTTGAGAGTAATATATTCAACGAGACATTAAGTTCAGCAAAAATTACAGTTAAGTAGTATCAGATAAAATTCATAACTTTTCACTAAGCTTAGCGTAATTTTATACTTCCATTTACTTTTATCTCTGCTAATAAAATGTTTCTAAGTTTTTAAGCATTCATTTTAAATATCACAAGTTATAATTCTTTTGTTTTAATTAAAAACAGAATGTAAACGAGTTTTTTGTTGATTCTAAAATATCGTGTTTCTTTATTTACTGGCCATTAATGTCTTTACTCGCTAATATATTTGTTTCATTTCTACATGATATTCATTCATAACTTTGCGTGCATTTACCATTATTTTACAAATTTGTCCGCTTACTACTTGGTACCACTTTACCATATTTTGTTAAAATTTAAAGAGTTTTGCAATATCAAATATATCTGCACGATAATTTGTAGGCCGTGATTCTGACCTTACATTCAGCGCCACTACATTACATATATTTTATATTTATCACATAAAATTTTAGACATAATGGGACAAATTAAAGTTATTTAATCGAAGTATTTGTATATGTTTTAAAACACAAAGTTACGGCCCATTAAGGGAGTATACATCCCTCTGATTATATATCTTAAAGCCTCAATCACAGCTTTTTACCTTCCGTCACTTTTAAAGGAAGGTATTGTCTTTGGCCAAAAAAATCGATGGTGAGTTTTTGACGAATAAGCATGTTTTAGGGTCTTTAGAATACGATTTGTGTGTATGTGTGTGTGTGTGTGTGTGTGTGTGTGTGTTTGTATGTGTATGTGCGTGTATGTGCGTGTGTGTGTGTCTGTGTGTATGTGTGTGTGTGTGTTCTGTGTGTGACAAAATTTTTGCTTGCGATAACTCTAATACTACAATTCCAAAAATTATAATTCTTCCGTATTCATCTTTGTTACGTCCATATGAAGAGCTGATTTGATTTTGGTTATAATTGATCAACCGGAAGTACATTCATTTGAAGATTTTAACAGTTTTTCGTGAAAAAACGTTGTTAAATTTTCTTTTTTTTCACATTTAATATTATTATAAATATTATAGAATATTTTATTCTCTATAAGATTTGAACGCATTTAGTACTTTATATTAAATGAATATAGGGTTAAAAAATTATAAAGAAATTAAATATCATATATTAGCCAGCTACGCTATAACTGTGAAAACAGCTGCTATATTAAAAAAATTCTGATTGAAAGGTGTCAGTTTCAAGTGCAATTGACAATATGTTTGTGTTATAATTTTACTGGAAATATGGATCTTTTGCTAGAAACTTTCTCTATGGAATATGTATAAAATACATGCAACTGCCTAAGGTAATGTACAAGAAATAGAATCTTTAAAAAGAGCTTTCTGTATGACATTTATGCAAAATACATAGAACTGACGAGAGGTAATGTGCAGTCCACGTCAGATTTTTTTAATTCATAACGTTAATACATAGTACTATACAACAATTCACGTAAGAAAATAGCAGATCCCACTTGAGAGGTGACCGTTTTTACATACATTAAATAAATAATATAAATACGTGAAACTAAACTGTCAATATTAAATATTTTCATATATAATATCATAAGTGGTAAATTTTTGCCGGAAAAATTTTCAGATTGTTACGAGAGCCCGTTGCCTAGCAATTTATTGAGTGACATTGACAAAAAAATTACGAGTTGTCAAACGAGTAATTTTTGATCAATGTCACGAAATAAATTGGCAACAGGCTCGAGTAAAGCAATCGGAAAATTTTTCCAGGTTAAAATTTAACCACGAATGGTATTCGGATGACTATTTCCAAAATAAAAATCAGGTAATTATTTATATAATTTTTTTCTTGACAAAAATCTTGTAAATATTTATTGTGTTAGAGGTATTAGGTTTCAGTGTGCTATTTCAAAGTTTTAAATAGATTCATGTCCAAATCGACTCGTTTTTAATAAAAACTGATAACACTGATAATATACAGACTTTGACAGGTATGTAAACAATATGTTTCTAAAACGTCAAAAAATTTTCGCTTATCAAAACTCACTTACTTGTAAAAATACGATATCTTATTGGCTTAAAGGGTGCGAAAAAACTATTTTGACGCTGTTTTGTCGAAATGAAATTTGGTAACTAGGTAGTATCCTGAATTTGGATTGGTTTATATATTTATGAGTGAAATAGTCATCTATAAAAATGTACAACAAAACATAGTTAACCATCACTTAATTATGTTGATCTTGTTTGATTACTGACAGGTGATATTTTTTTTCGTTTTTGTGAACTAGGTTTGTATTTGATCAATCAAAGGGCAGAGTTTATATCCCTATTTAAACCAACGCTATTTTCTTACGTGAAACAAAGTATAATAGATAATGCGTAACGAAATTTGATATATGGGAACGCCCAGGATCATTCACAGCTAGTTTTAATATTAACGTATTATGCATGAACACAATGCATACCAACAAAAGTTTGCAAACTCCAAATTTTAATGCATTATTCATTATGCTTTAAGTAAATTTGTGACAGCTGTCAAAATGAATTTGCGAGATATCTCAAAATCTTCAATGTCGAAGAAAACAAATAGCTGCATCTAGTATTATAATATTTGTAATACGACGTGTTTAAATAAAATTAAACAAGGAAATAAGTTTCAGCAATCCTTTCCTGCCATGAAAACTTCAATTCTGACAGGTAGTTTGGCATAAATACAGATGTCATGTCAACTATCAATTAAATTTTGTTGCATTATCATTACGCATTAAAAAAGAAGCTGTGAATGAGGCGTTAGTTTATTTAAAAATAATTCATTACAACATAAACAATGCTTAATTACAATAAAGAAAATTTGATTAAAATAACAAATTGACTAATGTAAACTCTTAAACTAAGTAGACTTGAATGATTCAATAATCTAATTCAAATTAAAATAAGTTATACTCGTATACTAGGTACGTTTTTTGCCTTATATGATGAAACATATGGTAGGTGCTTCGTAAAATAGTATATTATGTTATTAGGAGTAGAAAGCGGTCTTTTTGTGTTGAACCCAGCTATTGCGGCCGAGGCGTTAGCCGAGGTTAGGCAAGTTGGGTAAAACACAAGAAGGGCATTCTACTTCGAATGACATACACTATTTTTTCTTCAAGTGTTTCAAAGAATTTTTTGACATTTTTTTTTTGAATTTTTTAATTGTAGTGTTTGAAATTTCAGCCAAAGCTGGCTGTGTACACTACAAAACAAAAACGATACAACTGTCAAATAACAATTTTCAATATAATCTGTGTAGCTGTGACAACTGCCGCCGCCAGCGGTGAACTAAGACACTAACATTTTTTTACTAGTACAACAATAACAACATTTTTGTACTAGTAAAACAATGAACAACTTCTATAGTGTGTGTACAGTAGCATAATATGAATATTATAATACGCTTGAAGAAAAATATATTTATAGATTAAATATGATGGCACACCTCGTATAATATTTACGCACCATGGTACAAATATGTCGTTACCGAAATGTGCGATTAAAAGCAGATTGGCATATTTAGAAATGGTAATAAGCTGTAATGATATACGAATACATATTTATTCAGTTTTTTTTTTTTCATGGTTAAATGGATTACCTTAAAATCCCCCACCAGCAACATGAGTTTGTTTCTTATCCATCAATAGGAATTAAATTTTAACTGTAATTTTCTAATCAGGGTTGAATGGCAAAATGAAATGGGAATAATAATGAAATTCTGTATTTCCATCTGCGGTTCACCGTTCATTTCAACAGTGAATGCCGTGGTGAATTCGTTTGTAACCACCAACCGCGGATCACGGGTGCGTTGACGAAGAATTAACATCATTACACTACTTACCCACCCCATACCAAATCATACAAATTTATTATCTCCAGTTTTCTCATTTCCTTCATGTAAAACACTTATAAGCTAAATGAGGATATCATACAGGAATAGGGAGTTCAAATGCAAACATTATGATAACATTAGAAAATTTTGGAAAAACGGCAACATTATTTTTTTTTTAATATACCTATTGTAATATTTTTATTTATTTGGGTGAAGTGTAAATATTAGACAATTATTATTTAAGAAAATAAAAGTTTATTATAACGATAAAAATACATTAAAAGATAATTAAAAGATAATAAATTCAATTTACAGTATGACTAAACAAATATTAAACACTAATTAAGTATAAGAATATTATAAAACACTTAAACACTTAGCTTATTTATTTAAACAATATATAAATCAGTTATTTATTTATATAACTATATTTGTTTATTTTCACCACTTGTCGACTATCTGTTTATATCACCAACTATTCGTTTCACGACGCTTTTTCATATCGGACTGTCCGATGCCTTCGCTAACATGGCTTATATATTCCGTTGTTTGTATTCGAGAAATTACTAGAACACTATTCCAGATAAAAACATCAAATACAATAGATTATATCATCCGAACAATTAAATAAGTTTGGACAAGTCTGTTTTACGACGCACGACGGTCCGTAGATATTGCGTCATCGCTAAAAATAGACACTCGCTCACGCGGCGGCGACGGCGGGTGTTTCACTATTATACTTAAACTTTTAACTCGCTTCATTTTATAAAAAATTGTATATAAAACAGGCAAGTTTTTGCAAAATTAGCGTTTCTTATACTTTTTCGCATTTTTCTAAGATATATAATGTACCCCCTTTAGTTTTATGTACATCTACTTCAATCAATATACTTCAAATATATGCATTTATTTTTATATAAAAAAGAAACAAAAGATAAGAAAAATACATTAACCTTTAAAATAACTATACTTACCGTCAAATAAGTAGGTATGAACTGGAAATTTCTACACTGTTGCCAATTCATACGGGCATTGTTGAAAATGGTAAGTTATGAAGAAGCGGTAACACCGCAGGGCAAGGGACAGAGTGCGGAAAGGGGATAAAGTTGAGCATCAGTTCATACTCATTTGACGGCGAGTGAAGGAAAAAGAAATGGCTTTACAAGTAAAATATACTTTCGCAGACTTGGAAACTGAAGTTTAAATTTCAGAATGGTGTAAATACACAAAGCTTTGGGTTAATAGACTAGTCAGCGGAAATTGCAAAAGTAAATCATGAAGTGTAGATAAAAGTGCCGATGTTAAATGTTTTTAACAACGATACTAAACATTTATCGATGTCAATACAGTTGAAAATTAATTAATGAATTATAGTTACCCAGCTAATTTTATTGATTGCTATAAGTATACATAATTTTTTTATTGTATATTATTAGCTTTCAAATTTATATCTAGCTTTACACATAGTGGTTTTAGAAAGAAAAGTGCATTTTATAAGAAGGTGTTAAATAATTTTAATTTTTATTTGTAAGTATTGATTTTCTTCATATACTTTATAGGTATATTGGATATAAAAATGTTATTATTGTTCAGTAGATTAATACTAGAACGTAAATAAAGTCTATCCAACTTTCTTCGAAACTGTACTTTTCCCCGGCATTACGATAACAAACCTAATAAAAATCCCCCTTCCGTAGAGCTCACATTTAATTATCTCTTGTCCATGTGGAGAAATAAACTCCTTGCACTTGTTTCACACTTGTAGTCTTGGTGATTTACTACCCACTCCCACTCACATCCAAGGCTTCTTAATTATGGTTCTCATGTCGGCCGGCGTGGCGCTTTCTTCCAGTCCACTCTGCAATGTGTACTCTTCTTTTTGCTCTTTGTCTATGTTGGGCCGCGCACGTGAGATTTGCCGCTGTTTATCTGGGAAAATTATCGTCTTGTCTGAATGTAACAGCAATAACTGTTTGCTTGCTTGTAGTTTTATTTCTTTCTTCGTGCGGCTAACGCAAGATAAATTTGATGGATTTTTTTTATTTGCGGAACATTGTTGATTAATATTACAGGAAAATGTTACGCTTTTTCAGAAACTTTGTCTAAGTTTTTATCTCTTGTATTGTGATAATTAAAATTGTTTCAGTATTCGTTTCAAAACAAATTAATTGTTCTGTTTTAAAAAATACTAGGTAACATTTTAAACTTATTTCATATTGTAAATTATGAATAATTAAATTACTTTTTTATAAATAATAACGATAATTTTGACGTAGTGATGAACGCGAAACGAGACAAGACGAGAAATGTAAAATATCGATCTCCTCTCCTATAACGGTACGAGAGGAGACAAGATGCGAGAGATTTCTCGACTCTATAATATGCGCGCGAGGCGAGAAATTTCAAATATCGATGTCGTCTCGTTTTCGGATCTGTAATCTCATTCTTGTTCTCATCTCGTATAACGCTACTAGACGAGACAAAATGCGAGAGAACTTTCGTCTCGTGCATCTCTATTTTGAAGTATTATTTAAAAATTTTAAATAACATTAAAGCTTTGATTTCGGTCGGATTCGAATACGGGTCGTCAGAATCACATCCGGTAAAATGACGCACTCAGCCATGCGATCCTGTAATATATAATTGTAAAAATGATGAGCCTTCCATTATTATGTTTTGAAATTTGCGTACTATAATTTATTAAGGTAATAGGTAAAATATAGCAAAAATAGTAATGCAGACCTATAGAAAATTCAATAATCTTAAATTTTTATTTACTTACTCACTTATCCTGGAACTTCATCTGCTAATAAGTGCCGAGATAATGTTTTGCACATTTTACTGTACTTTACGATTTTCTTCACTTGGGACCAGCTGATACTTCTTATTTATAGTTTCTTTATTTCACTATTCCATATTTTTCTTGGTCTTCCTAATTTCCTTTTTGTCTGTACTGATTTCCCATATAGTTTTTGCTAATATGTATTCTTCCATTCGTAAAATGTGGTCGAACCATCTTAATTTTTAAGCTTCTATTTTTTTATTACACTTTTCACTTTTAGCCCGCTCTTTATCACTTTATTTCTGATTTTGTCCAATCTTTTTTCTTCTGTTTCTCTATAGGATATTCAGTTCGCATGCTTCTATTCTATTCTTCATGTATTATCTGTTATAGTTCATGATCCACTACCATATATTATCAGCATTGGTACCTATTAAAACTAAGTAATTCATATATTCGTACTTTTGTTTCTTTCGAAACTTCTTATTTTTGGACGAATGCTTTATGCACCGTACAGGTTCACTACTTTAATTAGTCTTCTTGCGCATTCTTTTTCAAGTTTTCCAGCTTCATCTATCATGGCTCCAAGGTATTTTATCTTTTTAGTGTCATATTTAATACGAGTTTTTAATTATTGTTGTCTATTGTCATTATTTTTATCTTTTTCAGATTTAAGTTTGATAATAATATAAATCGCGGAAAAATAACATTTAAAGTATTATTAAAAAAAAAAATTTTCAAATAAGGGATCTACTATTTTATGTGTTCTGTTCTATCCGTTTTAGTTAAGAGTAGAAATACCAGTTTTCAAATTTTTCTGACTAGTAGAATTTAAGTTCAAACGCAGAAAGAATCATCACTCATCCACACACTCAAGACAGCATAATAAAATGTTAAAATCGAATTCTAGGGACCTTGAAACGTGCGTGTTCACTAGGTAAAAATCTCGATTTGTAATTTTTAGCTTGATTCATTTCTACACTTCTCTTACATACAGTGTTCAGAAGTAAAAAATATTTAATAAAATCGTTGAAATGAACCTAGTGACGCGAGGCGAGACGAGAGGAGAAATATAACATATCGATCTCGTCTCGTTTTCGGATCTGCAATCTCGATCTCGCTCTCGTCCTCGCACATTTTTTTGGGTTTCGTCTCGCTCTCGCGCGACAGTCTCGCGAGAGTCTCGCTGTAAAAATAAGCGCTTGCGCACTACGTATTTATCTCGGTATTTACGTATCAGTTCAACAACAAAAGACAAGTTCGCACCAATCGTTCCGTCTTCCGTGTATTTACAGTCGTATAACTATAATAAAGAGACGAAACACTAAATTCTAGTCACAAAATTATTTCAATACGCACATCTGTTAATACATTCTGCCATCAGTAAAACTAATTAAACATTAAAAAAATTATTTTTTGTAACTAAAAGTTTCTACACTATCATTAACTATATGCCACTATTTAAGTAAGATTTACTCATAAAAAAGCGCTAAACTGGGAACCCGCTTGCAACCAATCACTCCGCTTCACTCCGTGTTGGCACCTATCCTTTACTTTTCAGGGACGACAAGAATCTTATTAACTGTAGTTTTGACTGGGATGAATTAGGGGCTGAAATGTTGGAGAAAAACTAGTTCTTTTAGATGCAAAACCGATTTCATATTTATTTTGCATTTCCTCGCTCTGCGACCGATATCATTCGACTCTAGATAGACAAAAAATATATTCAATTCATATAATTTTCACATTCACCTATTCTATGCACGAATTACCGTTGACTCCACTCCCTGTACGGTTCATTTTTCATTGAATTTATGAATCAAAGCTATAAAGTTACAAATACTTTTTATTGCGAGACTATCGCGAGAATCTCGCGAGATTTCTCGCTTCTCGCAGTTGTTATATCGATCTCGCTTCGAATTTTAAATTGCAATCTCGCTCTCGTTCTCGTTTCGCATAATGCAACGAGAAGAGAGTACTCACGCCTCGTCATGCATCACTAATGGAACCTTTCTAACATTTTTTGTCAGGTGCTTCAATGAGTGTGCATTTTATTACTGACATAAAATTTATTCAAATTATGAACGCCATTGACGGCAAAATTTTATACATCTTTTATTGTAAAAAATAATTATTTCTTCCTGAGGATAATCCTGGTAGGATCGAAACGTCGAAGTAAATAATAATATAAATTGCATCCCAGAATTATTTTACTCCAATTTTTTTGTCAACCCACAAAGTAGGTGGATATTATATACCCACAACTTGCGTATACGGGTTAGCATGAATACGTAGATTATAGATTTGATTATACACCAAGTCGTTAGTTGAACCAGCATATTGTAGAAAAGTAATTTAGACAGTACGACGATCAAAAAATATTGATGCACATAAATTCCATCAGTAAAGCGAACGATTTTAGATAAGAAAATTTTCGAAGATGTCCAGATATCTCTAAATCGAAGTTCTGTTGAAAAAATAAAAACCTTAACACACAATAGCTACACACCATCGGTCACATTTTCCTTCAAGTGTAAAGAGTTGTAGACCTTTTCCGTTTCTTTTTCATCTTAGGACGAATAATGGAATTTAAAGAGTAGTGAACCTAAATAAACAAGTTAGGAAGTCCGAAAATAGGAAATAGCACCCCAGGCAAAGCTACAAATTGTCAAAACGCCAGCGTACACATTCAAGGAATAACAACAAAAATATTCCAGAGAGAAAATGCTCCTGAATTAAATTAAAATAAAACAGTCAAAATCATATACACTTTTACCTCTGCCTAAATAGTTGTCACATTTATAAATATGTAACAAACTCATGGGAAATAAAAGTATATTTATATTTTAATAATAAACTCTCGAGTAAAGTTAAGTAATATTTAAAAATTATTTTTTGGTTCTTCGGCAATGGCACCGTGTTTCAATATGTCACTTTTAAAACAGTCTAACAAACATTTAAAACCAGCATTTCAAAAATCATTTAGGCTTGATATACTTTAGCGGTACAATAACGGTACGATACTTCTTGGTCCAATGTATTTTAATGGACCCATTTACATCTACGTTCTCAGTACGATGACGGTACGATGACGGCCCAATGATATTTATTGATTTACATTAGCGATACGACCAGGGAACAGTATAGTTTTGTTTTTATTGTAAAAATATTGTATATCATAGTAACAGCGTAGTATTTCCATGCAAGGGAAAGTGGAAGGTTGCCTTGGAAGGGTACGTGCACTTCAAGTTGACGTTCATGCCAAAATCAGCCGAGTTAAAGTAAACATATGCTAGTAAGTGATTGACATTTAACATGTTTTTGACTTTTTCATATTTGTCTTTTAATTAAACCAAAATGAAGTCAAAATGTGCTAGAAATGAGAAATGATTATACATATGCATTTATTGAACAAAAGTTCTCTGCTTATAACAAAAACGTTACAGATTATTACAGAAAGTACATAAAAAATAGTATCATTTTGTAAAATTTTCTGTATTTTCTTCATTTTCTCTTCCTCTTTGACAAGAGTAAAGATAGTTATAGCCAAGTCGGTATTTAAGAATTTTTTAAACATTGTACGATATTTTCTACTATTGATAGAAACATGACATATGCACCACAAACTCTCATATTACATAAAAGACAAAACTATATTGTCATGGTATTTTATTATGTTCCTACCGTCGTGGTACCGTCTAATGTAAATGCTTCGTGTAATGGGCTACTTGCCTGCCATTTTTTTAATTAATATTTTTGAAGAGACGATAAAAACTTGCTATTCATATTTTTTCTTTTGGCAAAATTTTCATTAATTAGCCAGAAAAAATTAATGAAATTTTATTATTTAAATTACCGCCATGTATGACGTAGAATTACGCCGAAGCAATGAATGGCCGTAAAGCAATAACATCGGTACGTCCAATAGCAACGGCATGTGCGGGTAATTTAAACATGACATCATCTGTTTGACGTTTGAATAATAGTTTGGAAGTTAATATTTTCGTTTGTCATTTTAATCTTGCACGAGTATAAGCTAAGTTAAAATCCTTCAAAATCCGAAATACGTATTAAAAGTAACAGAAACCACGGAGATTGTAAATAATAAAGAAGAGAGATAGTGACAGAAAAATGAACTAATGTCAAAATCAAATTAAAACTCGAACTCGCTCGCCATCTACAAGTTACATTATTAAATATGCATTCCTTTCTCCAGTTCAAAATAATGTCGTCAAAGAAAATCTTCTTTCTTAATTTATTAAAAATAAATATTTTTTTTAAAATAAAATTTATATTTTTACATACGTTGTCAACTTTACTTTAGGTATTTAGTGATAGATATCAGATTTTCAATACCACGCAAGTAGCCTATTGACGTAGATACCGTCCACCACTTTATCCCTATGCCAGTAATAGTAAGCATATGATTCAAATCGCCAAGGGGGGGAGGGAATTGATGATGTCATATTGTTACCATGGTTTATTGTAGGGATAAAATTTTCAACTTTGATATAAGGTGGAGTATGAGAGAACTTTGTAATGTTTGACATTTTTAATATTTTATTTGCAATAATTTTGTTGTTCGTGGCCGCGTGCCTGAGTGTCAGGTCGCGAATCTGGGGAACCGGGTTCGATCCCGACCGACGCCAAATATTTCAAATTTTAAATGGCACAAAATTGACCCCTGTGGTGCACTCTCCACGCCAGCAATGAGTGCCCGTGAGGTGACGCCTGGTAAACGCCCGCACGGTGCAAATATGTCATCATCATTACCGAAATCTGCGTATAAAGCAGATTGGCACACCCAGCAATGGGTAATATGCCGTGATGATATATTTATTTATTTATTTATATTTCTGTATGAATATTATTATTCATCAAAATTCGAAGTGATATTAATTGCGCAATTGAATAATTACGATGTAATGTTAAAACTGGCAATATTACATATACTCTGTCAATTTCGTTATTAATCAAAATTCGAAGTATAAATAGTTATTTAACACTAATAAACCAATGGAATAAATACGATGTAAGTATAATGGATGAAATACACCTATTTTTTTTTTGTCCAAAAGCAATGTTTCAATAATTGTAGAAAATCTTAGAAACTCCATCTTTGCAATATCAAAATGCACAATACCTATGTATAATCCCAAGAATTAACAAAATTACTCACATGAATGATATAATCACATGAATATTAAAATAATTCAAATATTTGAAAATGACAATCGGTACCGCGGTTACAATACCGTTTCTATTTCATTTTTTGCCGTTGGTTAGATGGAGATAGCGTATACCACTCTGGTAAACCTACGATAATGAGAGCGAATATAAGTCTCATATATGCCATGTGTGTATGACAAAGATGCTAGATAAAAGTTTAGTAATTCTTCCATCAGAAATTGATGACGTGGGGATCAACTGGGAGATAAACATTGAGTATACGTACAACATTTGATGAAAACTTACAATTTTCATTTGTTTCAAAAGTAATAATTTATTCACCAATATTAATATTGCTCCTACCAAAGTATTTTCCTTTAAAAATAATACATTTATGCAAACGTTTTTTATAATCTGCAAAACACTTACGAAATGCACTTTGTTGTATAGCCTTCAGCTCATTCTGCAATTTTCCTTTATCTCCTGTATGGTTGCAAACCGTTGCCTTTTTAATGTCCTTTTCAGCTTCGAGAGGAGGAAAAAATCACAGGGGGTATGTCTGGTAAATACGGTGGCTGTTACATCACAACGGTTTTGTTACAATTGAATAGTGAAGCGTAAACCGTTGGATTACTAGAAATTGTTTGCTCGTAATGTCATTAAAAATGACTTTGCATAAGCTACATGACATAACAAAGTCCGCAGATACATGTTTTTTAGTGCACCCAATATTTATAATTTTTGTCACATTTTCATCGTTGGTTGATGTGCTAGGTCGACCTACTCTCTTTCACATTTCACGGCTCTTATGAAACAGTTTGTAACCTTCATAAACCTTCGTTTTATGCATAGCTTCCACGTCAAATGCATTCTCCAACTTTTGCACCATTTCACTGGACAGTAAACCATTTATATATATTAAAATAATCGCCGAGCAGGTTAAAATACTTGGTCAGTATAATTATATACCTAGCAGTTAAACACAAACGAAAACGAATAAGCGCAAAATTCAAAAATTCTGTCTTTCTTTTTGATCAATTCTTGTAGGTATTATTAACATTTATATTATGTAACATAATATAATAGTTATTTATGCAACAAGTGTATAAAGTAGTACTTTTTTGGTAGAGTGCGATGTTTTAAAACCGAAATGTTAGTGATGTTTCTCATAATACAGAGTGTAAAGGCATCCGGCGTCTTCAAATACTGTTATTATCTCATAATACTGTACAACATGTAACTTAAACACTTGGAAGAATCTCAGACAGAAGTGGATTAGTCTTGTATAATTGTACAAATTGTACATTTAATATTAATATTAAAATTTAGGTTAGAATATATGTCAAAAATGTGTTAATGTTCTTAATAGTACATTAAAGAACGAATGTCATAATTGTCATATTATTATGTGAAAGTTTGAGTAACGACGCGCAGCGGAGTTGCCCAACCCTTCGGACAAAATAATCGACAATTATGAAATGAGTTATTTATACTATTTTTTCTATTTTGCGCCTTTTACTATTATATTTCTTCTCCTCTTCTTATTACTACCTTCAGAGCTGTGCAAGGTATTTACTTCGAATAATTTACTTAGTTTTTATATGCAAAAAACTCAACTTCAATGTAAAAAACCCTATGTAAAAAACTAAACTAAATCTTACTCCTATCTTGTATATAATTAATTTACTAACACCTAACGGCAAGAACTTATTGCTAAAACATAAAACTGACACTAGCAGTGATCGCAGTGATAAGTGATAACAACAGTTACATTGCGCAAGCCACGCGCAAGCGCAGTTGAAGTTTTTTATGTTTTTGACATTTTTTACATTTTTTACATGAATTACAGTAATTTACATCAATTTTATATAAGCTTATACTTTATCCGTTTTAACTATAGAGTGGTGGGAAGATAGGTGCAATTTAATCTTGTTTTTTGATTGAATAATACCCCGATATTATCCAATCAAACAACAAGATCAAACTGCACCTATTTTCTCACCACTCTAAGTTAAAACGGATAAAATATAAACAAATTCGTAAAAACACAACTCCTGTTCATAATTACATAAAAATATTATTCTTAACAATCATTTGTGTTCGTTTATTTAGCGAGATTTGACATTTGATATTTTTTAATTAATAGCCAGCAATAAAAAAAATCTGTTGTGGCCAGCACACTACCTTCCGTCAGTTCTATGTATTTTGTACAAATTTCATACGGAAAGTTCCTTGCTAAATTAAATATTCTATTTCTTGTACATTACCTTCCGGCAGTTGCATGTATTTTATGCAAATTTCATACAGAAAATTATTATTTTGTGACGTTTTCTATATACAGTGTAATGTATCTGCAGAAATAAAAGATTTATTTTTATTATTATTTCTTGTGCATTACCTTAAAGCAGTTGTATGTATTTTATACAAATTCCATACAGAAACCAAAAGATCCTATATTTTCAGTAAAATTATAAGACACTATGTCAATTTCACTTGACACTGACATCTTTCAATTAGAATTTTCTTAATATAGTAACTGTTTCCATAGCTATGGCTACTTTATGAAATTTAATTTCTTTATAATTTTTTAACTTTATATCCATTTAATATTAAGTATAAAATGCAATGAAATCGTATAGAGAATAAAATATTCTTTAATATTTATAATAACATCAAATGTGAAAAAATTATATTTAACATAGTTTTTTCAAGAAAAACTGTTAAAATCTTCAAATGATGGTACTTCCGGTTGACCAATTGTAACCAAAATCTAATCAGCTCTTCATATGGATATAACGAAGAAGTATACGAAAAAATTATAATTTTTGTAACTGTAGTATTAAAGTTATCGCAGACGAAAATTTTATTACACACACACACACACACATCCACACACACACACACATCCACACACACGCACACACACACATACAGACATCATCGTAAAAATAGTAAATTCGTATTCTAGGGACCCTAAAACGTGCTCATTGATTAAAAACTCATCATCGAATTTTTTGACCAAAGACAATACCTTCCTTACCTAAAGGTGACGGAAGGTAAAAATTGAACTAGTCTATTATAGCATTCGAATAACCTATTAACGAACTCTTCTGGGTGCTGTAACAGTTTTGTTACATACGCAAAATAGAAAAAAAAATAGATTAGTATACAATTTGTTAAAAAATTGTTACATTTATTTCACTTATAGTGTATATTAATATTTCTTAATAAATTTTATTATTTAGTACCTAATTATCTACTTGACAGGTAAATTAACCGAATTTTAATGTTGCTTAACAACGCCTATTTACTTTTCACGCACTAGTGCTTGAAAAGTGACTCTTTACACATTATAAACAGTTCGTGAAAAGTACTTTTTACGCACATTTGTAGGAGAACTAATATTCTCTATAATAATAAAATTGCTAAATGTGCAACTATTATGGAACATAAGAAGTATTTTTAGCAACTCTGTAACAAGTTGTTGAATTATTGAGGTTGAAAATACTTTTTCTGTTTTATATACTCAATTTGAGATTTTATTTATCCTATTAAGAAAATAATATTTGCTAATTTAGAAAATGATTACAAGAGTAAATATCCTTTTATCAACAAAGAATGGAACATAAATCATACAACACGCCCAGAATTGAACGAATTAAACCCCTGGCAATAAATTCCCCCAATTACCTGTTACCATTCTTCACCTCTCGTCAATAAATCCTTTATTCCTACCCTGAACAAACACGTAAACGAAATCAAAATAATTTATAAATGTTATTAAACTGTCGGCGAGCGTTTGTAAACTTGGACGGAAGTTCGCGTGCTGAAAAAGCAGCCGTACCAGCAGCCCGCACCGCCGGCGTTCGGCAAAAGCAAAACAAATATGTAAAGCCCCGAGTAATTGAAAGATCGATGTATGAAAAGCCGCTGGGGAGTTTTCTACCGCCAGCGATAGAATACGAGAGAACAGAACACACATAACTGTTTGTGAGTTTTTATAGCTCAAGGATTGAGTTTGTTTATGACTCACCTGACACAAGATGGAAATGTTTACGAACGAAAGTATATTTAAAATAAATTATATTTCGTTGATTAAATTTATTGGTAATTAATTATAGATATATGCTATTTATAAATATAAAAAAATAATGATGAGATATTTCTGAAGCTGAGAAGTTGAATGTTGAGGATTTTTTGGATAAAAGCTTCAAACGATTTTATATTCATTTTGTGTTGAAGTATACAATTGGACAACGTTTCGGCCATGATTATGACCATTTTTAACTCTGGTACAAAAACAGGAATAGCTAGTATAATTATTTTCACATAATGAGAATAAATTAACATACCAAACAGAAGTTAACTAAGTTACATTGAATTGAGTTAAAATTTTGTTACAACAAAATTTCATTTCAAAAACATGTTTAAGAATTTTTTCCAACCTCAACAAAAAGCGACAGAGTAAGATTTTATACAATTGTTAACTATCGCGTGTTGAATTTTATAAACTGTTACTCAGTCGCTGTTGGTTCTCTAAGCTGTTCGTTTTTGAAATAAAATTTTAATATTGCAACAAATGTTTTAATACAATTCAATGAAACTTAGTTAACTTGTATTTGGTAAGTTAATTTGTTATTATTTTACAATAATAATACTATTTATTCCTATTTTTGTACCAGACTTGAAAATGGTCATAATAATGGCCAAAACGTCGTCTAACTGTACTTCAACAATAAAAGAATATAACATCGTTTGAAGCTTATAGCCAACATCATAATACTCTACCAATATTAATTTAAAAGTTATTATTTATTTTTCACAGTAACATTTTTCAATAAATGAGATATATTTTTCTTAATTATTCCTTTGGGAAAACTTTTTTATTTCAATGTTCATATGAGTTAGAAAAAGCACTTTTTATCTGCAGTCACTTTGAAAAAGTATTTCAGTAGGGAAAGTAGACTATCAATATTTGATGTATAGGCTGTCTCAAGATATATGCACATTCCATTACTTGTGAAGTAGCGGTCTGACCCTTCACAGCTGCATATTTTGTCGGGGATTTGACCAGGTTGGGATGAGGAAAATTTTAAATGGATAATTATTTTCAAAGAAATATATTTTCCAAATATGATTATAATTTACCACTGATTAATATTAACTGTTTAACGCTCTTTTCAAAGAAAATTCACTAATGAGGTTAGGATTAGGTAAATTTTACATTTGACTAATGATATATTTAGTAGTATGTATAAAAAAACTTATTTACAAAACATAATTGTAGATTAAATTTTGTATATATGTATGTACTTATTGACGAAACATAATTGTAGATTTAAATGTACTCGTATATATTTATTGACGAAACAATAATTATTCTTTATAATTTTGTATATATGTGTATATAATAAATTGACGGAACATAAAATTTTAAATTAAAATTTTGTGTACTCTAATATGTATTGGATCTGAAGTCAAAACAAATAAAAAGTGAACTAATTTTGTTTGTATTAAAACTGCATTCTTTTAGTAATTGTATGAAAGCTGTTATTATTTTAATAGGTACTGTAATGACAATAAATTGTTATAAATACGTATTTTTCTTATTGATTAAATTTATATATATATATATATATATATATATATATATATATATATATATATATATATATGAATGCATTTTTTTAAATAATTGTTAGCTTTATTCGTCGAAATAGTGTTACTAAATAAATTTTTATAACTACTAAACAATAAAAATGTCGCAAAATTGACTTAATGAAATTTAATATTTGATTACTTCAAAAAATAAAAAATAAATAAATACGTCCCAGTACTCTTTGCCTCTCTAATGTATTTAAACTGCCTCCCGCTGGGAAGGGCGCAGGTACAAATGTGCATATATCTTGAGACAGCCTATAACAACAAGCAGTTTTATTTTTTTAAATATACTCAATAATAATTTTTTATACTTATTCCAAACGGTTTTAGAAATAACTTGCGGATGATACGTTGGAAATGTATATAATTCGATACTTAGTTGCAGAAATATTTACTATTTACAACCAGTTGGTAAAATGTATATGCGTTTCTAACCTTCAAAACAGTGGGAAAGTGAGTTATTATCCATTAGTTTAATGTCACTTTCCGATCGCTAAAATGTCATTGCTATTTTGACAAGTCAAATTTTAATAAAAATGATAACTGACGGAATCAATAAACATTTTATAATATATCTATATGAATTCAAATACTGCATGTCATAATCGTAAATATCTATGCTAAGCAGACTAAACAAGCTATAATGAAACTATGAAAAAATTAATAAAAATCAATAACTCAATGATCACTAAATGATTATGAATATAACAGTATACATACCCAGCCGAGAGTGGTATAGTATGACTAGCGAATGAAAGTTGACGTTTAGATTATTTAATAGATGTGGTTTCCTTTGAAATTTTTTCCCTATATTTGATTTGAAAGGAAACTGATCCTTATGTATTCCGTTACAGAAGATTGGAATTGTACTCAATACCAGGAGGCATTTTATTTAATAGAATTGCCAAACTAAATAATTTAAAGATCAAAATATTTTGTTATAATGAACATAAACGAAAAATGTTTAATATATTTTATACGCACCTATGTGTTGATATTCAGTTACACTAGTAAGTCGGACATCTATTTTTAGACAGACACAGTAATGTATATCTGTGCTTTCCTAGTCCAGTATTTAATATTTTGTACAATTCTATTCTTCTGTAGGGTTTCAATAGAAACCACATCTATAAAATAATTTAAACGTCAACTTTCATTCGCTAGTCATACCATATCTTAGCGCTCTGCTATGATGTAGCGTAGCGTTTCCTGACTCAGTATGGTGTATGGAATATGCAGGCTGGTGACTTTAACATGTAAAATCATACTTTCATAATGTCCTGCTTCTCTAATTATTTTAGGTAAATGCGAATAAGCCTTAAATAAAAAGTGTAGAGCGTAAAATTCTGCATCTAAATCAATAAGTAAAATAATTTTACATGCTTTATAACGGCAGAAATTAGTTATTAAAACGTCATGGGCGATAGCCATGGAATAGGGCTGCTGCAAGAAATTTTATATGACTTCAAAGTAGGAACTAAATTTTAATAGATATTAGTATTTAAAGTACCTCAAATTTGAAAATATCACGAAATATCCATTACATATTTTACAATTAATTATTGAAATTTGTGAAATATTTTGAAAAAGTCACGTGATCTGTCAAAGCACATGGGACAAACTATCATCTACTTTTATTTATATAAATAACGTAAACTGTTTTCCAGTTGCCTATGAATGACGTACTGTATGTGCTCCGACGTCACAGGAGTGGGGAATTGTTTGCAAGACTATTTCTGACGCCAATTTTTTATTTAATTATTTAGAAAAATTTAAAATATTTTTTTCAAAATGTGAAACCGGCTCATTGAAACAAAAATTAGGATATGTTAACGATTTATTTGTCAAGCTGTTACATTTTTTTTTATTTAGAATTTCTCTTCAAGGGAACAATTATTTATTTAAAATCATTGATAATTGTCACTTTACCAGAAATTACAAATAATACCTAAAAAAAAAAATTAATTTGACAGATATAACGATATACAATTCTTATTTTACTTGTTTCTATTCCATGGCTAGCGCCATTTTTGGTATAATTTTCGTCATTTTCATACCCAATTTTTATCGTTAACAAAGCATTTAAACTTTTTTTTATATACCTAGCGAAAGAATATTTTTTAATGAACTATTTATATCTTCAAGTATAGCACACGCACTTCCAGTCATAATCGGAAAATGTTAAATCGAATTCAAGAGATCTTAAACCGTGCTTATTTACTGAAATCTCAAAATATGATTAGTGGATAATTCCTGTAACTGGAGGTATATAAATTTAACATTTTAAAATATACAAATTTCATTCATTTGCTTTTGTGAATAACATTTAGGGTGAAGTATATTTTACCCTTTGTACCCTCTTGTACCCGTATGTACTTATATAGGTTTTCCAATGTCCACCAACCACCACCTACCGTCTGCCGTCTGCAAATTCCCGATCGAGATTCCGTTAGCGTCGTCCTGGTCGTCGCCGGCGTCTGTAACGAATAGCCTTGGCGTTTCCGGCGGTTTTTCCACCGCTGCACCTTCCCCCACCGCTCTCCATCTTCCACAACTTCCGGGCGGCTTTTTAATGCGCGATATATTCTGTTTATTTATCGCCAAGCACTAACGATGACTTGTCGATGAAGGCGTGGCCCCCACTCGAAATTAATTTTATTTATGGACTTTCGAATCCGCTTGTTTCTGCTCCCTTTGTTTCTTAGAATTCTTTTTTATTGAACGGGATATTGGAGATTTCAAGTTTCCTTTGTTTCAAACTGGAGTACTTAATTCCACTGTGGATACTTTTGAGATTTAGTTCACTTTCAAATAAATAAACATAAAATATTACTCGAGCTGCTACTCCGGATACTGCATTGCTTATTTTCATAATTTATCAGTCGACTGGGCATGTCTCGGTGGATGTTTTAGGGAAATAAATGATACAAATATTCGAGCAATTTACATTTCTATCACTCCAAAAGCAGTACACGTGATTAATATTAATATTGTAGGTACCTCATCTCACAAGAATTTTATTTTCTG
This sequence comes from Harpalus rubripes, assembly GCA_963082715.1. Classification (NCBI taxonomy): domain Eukaryota; kingdom Metazoa; phylum Arthropoda; class Insecta; order Coleoptera; family Carabidae; genus Harpalus; species Harpalus rubripes. The sequence goes on from OY720456.1 coordinate 20,732,697, forward strand.
AGATAACCTTTTCTTCATGAAAGCCAGTTTTCAATTGTTATCCATTGAAAAATGATCAAATGTCCAAATTTTCGTAAAGACAATTATTAAATAAAATACAAATTAGTAATGACTTTTTCATTATAGATTCACAGACTAATAAATAAATAATAGATGTCGGTAAATTTCTCGACTATAGTGTAGATTAGATGTTAACAAACAAGGAGCAAGCATGCATAACGGGTTATATCCACTTTTGATCAAAATCAGCTTTTTTATTTTCAGTGTGTAGGGTTTGAGGTAAATACTTTGGTGAAGGCAGAATCAACCTAACTGTGTTATATCCTATAGAAGAAGGGTGACAAAACTGCTAAATCAAGCAAACGCGTTATATCCCAAGTTAAGTAATATTTGAGCAAACCGTATCCAAATTATTTTGTAAATTTTTACTTCCTTGTACAAATTAAACGAAGTATTGTAATTGCGAAAAATTTCGGTTTTCAGATTTCAACTGATATATTCATTTTGACCAACCTTGAATCCATTCTGACTAATTTCGTTGTGACGTCTGTACGTACGTACGTACGTATGTACGTACGTTCGTATTTCGCATAACTCAAAAACGGTAAGCCGTAGATAATTGAAATTTTGTATTTAAGACTGCTATAACATATAGTTGTGCTCCTACCTTTTTGGTCATTACATCATTTCCAGAAATAGTACTTTATTTGAAGTCTATAATAGATTTTAATGAGAAACTATTTTAAAAAATAATCCAAATCTTTTCCAATTTGTTATATAAGACTTTTATGTCAATTGGAATAAAATAATAGATTTTCGTTTAAACAGGCTAACCGGAAGTGATATATTACCTGAAGTTGTTAACAGTTTTTCTTGAATAAAATAGATTCATTTTGATTTTAGAAATAAATGCTTCAAATAATACTTTTAGAGAATTAAATTCTGCGTTGTAGCACATCAAGTATTCTTAAATTAGCCCTTTTTAAAAGCGAGATGTAAATTTAAAACTTATATACTTTTTGGTTTTTGTAATGAAGCTTGCTGTGGATTAGGACAAAAAAAACAAAAAAATAAAAAATAGGTGTTAATGTCAAATTACGTTAAATATGTGCAATTTTATAATTGATTCTATACTTCATATTAGTCTTGCGTACAAGGAAGTCGTGTAGTGTCCATATCAGATTTTTTCCTTTAGATTTTGTAATTTTTGTATTATAATAACCAAATAAATAAGAATAACACAAAAATGTAACAATTATTTTAGACCAATCAACCAAACCGTGTTAAATCCAAAAGATTTGTTTAAAATAACACCAAAATGGCTGAACCAAAATATAGTGTTTTGTGGGTATTTAAACTTTTTAACAGTATTAATAGGAAGGATTAAATCAATTAAGTAAATTCCAAAGGAATTTTAAGTGAGAACATTTTTGCGATTTACTCCAATATTTGTAAAATGGAGTTAACTAGTTTTGCATGCTTTTACTCGTCATGTATTCAAAATCGACTCGTTAAAGTAAGATCGGGAGATTTTTTTGATATTTTATCATGTGTCAAAATGACAACTTCAAATTAGAAAATTTATATACGTTTTGATCAGGATTTAACATACCAGACTTACCAGAGTATTATAAAATAAAAACAAATACCTCATAATACAACTTATAAACATTTTAAATTATATTTTATAAATATTCTTTTAAAAAAGGCGAAGGACAGCTGGGTCGTTTTCACTAGGGGGGTGACTCTGCATTGAGAAACGTTATAACAAGTTTTCAATGTAGTAGCGCTGGAAATACTTCCTGACCCGTTCATAGATGTCGTTAGTAGTACAGATTTTACAGTGATTCTCAAACTTTAATGTCAAAATCCTATAAAAAGGTGATAAATGTTTGAAAAATGCTATAAATTTCCCACAATTCTCTATCATTGCATTGTTAGAAATTTTTTGACATTTCACATTCAAACTGTTATTTGTAATGTATCTTTATTGCAATATAGTGCTTTATCATTCAATATATTTTCGGTAAGTATATTATCTTTCATATTAGCATTATTATACGAATATGAATTCATATTTCCCGCCAACTCTCAGCTGTCAAATTTAGTTCTCTGACCTTTTCATAGATATCACTAAAACTTGTTATTACGGTTTATAAGGGACATAGCTAATCTTCTACTATATATTTTCCTTAATCTAAAGTTTTCACATTGCGGCTCTAGCGGAAAAAACAAGGAAACACTTACCATTTTGACACTCGTTTCAAGAAGAATGGCACAACAAGTATATTTTAAATCGTGATATAATCTAAGAGTAAACAAGAATTGATTCATTACAGTAATTTGTGATCTATTGGGCAGAGGACTCCAAATGTGAACCAATTTCTGCTAGAAAAAACAAAACTGTATTATAAATTTATAAGTAAATAGGTAGATAAATCAATTGTGATTTCAAAAAATTAACGACTAATTATTAATTATCTATTTTTGTATACAGGTCATAATTTCTAATTTCTCTTTTTTTCTAGTCAATAGTAGCGCATGAGATATTTATAGTAGAGTTAATAGATTTCCAGTAGTTTAGTAAGACGGATATAATATTCGTTGCAAGTAATTTCCAATTTGCTAGTAATTTCAGAACGTGCAAACTTGAAATCATCTAAATTACATCAGCAGAAATATTGATATTCGATCTATGTTATCTAGAGTTTCGTAATATTAAATTAATAGCAATCAAACTAGAAGTTTACCAAATACAAAAATGAGATAACATCTTTTTACTGCTACAGAAGTATTCGTTTCAAGATATGGTTAATAAAAATAACCATCTTAAGAAAAGATATAAAAATTACGTAAAGTAAAACTTTCAAATGTCAACATCTAATTTAAACTTTTATATGACTAGCAAACTCAAAATTACTGAAAATTGAAATACTTTATTAAACTGTTTACATCTTCCTTTTATAAATGATTTGTGAACTTCGACATAAAATAAATTCTATTTCATTTTAACTTTATTTAAATTGTCGCTTTTTATATAATTTATGGCGAATGAGCTTTGGAGGAGTAGGATTATTTTTTTAAATGTCGAAGAGAGTTAAATTTTGAGTATGATTGCGTTCCTCACAAGTCACAAGGTAATGAAAATGATCATTTTTGGCCAGCAGGTTACAAGGACTATTCTGGTAATACTTTGATTTATAATTGACATAATTTTTTTCAATTTGTCAGAAATCGTGGCTACTTTTTTGCAAGGATTCAGAAGGTATTTTACAAATTGATTATAAAGATAAACGTGTTTCATAATCAAGAGAATATTTAGGTTAAGTTACTAAAAAAAGCAATGAAGGATAAAAGAGAATAGCGGACTATAAGTGTGCTCCTTTTGTACGATAAAGTTGCATTAGTTGCTCTTCACGGCCTTGTCTTCCAAACTTTAAACCATTCTCCCTAGCCCAGACTTGATTATTAAATATTCCCAAGTTGAAAAGGAACAGATGAAGAAGTAAAAACTGCAGTTTCATTCTATTTTGAATCCCGAAAAAAACCTTTTCTTTTCGTTAGTATAACAAATAATATGGGGAAAAAATTATTGGAGATGCTGTCTTGGTAAAATTAATGTATTAAATTGTCATTTAATTAACAATCCGACGTTCCGGTTTCTAATAAATGTCGGATTGTTAATTAAATGACAATTTAATAAAATCATTTTACGAAGACCGCATCTCCATTTTTACCTCCTGCTACCCTTGGTAAGGGAGGTATAGGGATCGTGCTAAAAATCGCATATCGAGATTTTGGGAAATGACCACGTTTTAAGGTCCCTATAATCCAATTTTAACATTTTCACGATGATGTCTGTGTGTATGTGTGTGTGGATCCTCCACTCTAACTCAAATACTATCATTCAGAAAATTTTGAAACCTTGTATTTTGAACTTTTTCTGTAATGGAAAGAGCCCATTAGATTTTGGTTTAAATCGGATAACCGGAAATGGCACTTTACTAGAAGCTCAAAATAGTTTTTCTTCGAAAAATACCTTTAAATGTTATTTTTTCGACATTAATATTATTATAAAAATTAAAGATTATTAAATTTTCTACAGATTTGCATTAATACTTTTTCTACATATTATATGGATTTGGCAGTTATTCAAATGTATGTAACAGACAGATAAATGTCACTGTCAAAGAACTAATCATTTCAAGTTAATAATAGTAACGTTTTAAAAAGAAAATTGTAAATAGAACAATAGGAAAGGAAATCAATACAGTTTCCAGCACATGTAAATATTTAGGTATGTATTTAGATTAATAAAAATTAACGATTCGCCAAAAAGTTTAAGCTAATTCTCATTTTTGGATTAGTGAATTTTATTTTAGCCAGGTATTTAAAATTTAATCTTCATTTTATTATCAAAAATGTAGTTAATTGAATTTGATTAGATCATATTTTAAGAAATACACTGCCAAAATTAGAGTAAAATTCGCTAATCCAAAAATAAGTAAATAAATAAATATATCATCACAACCCACTGCTAGGTGTACCAATCTGCTTTGTACTCAGATATCGGTAATGATAAAATAATTGCACCGTGCGGACGCTTACCAGGCGTCACCTCATGGGCACTCATTGCTAGGGTGGAGAGTGCACCACAGGGTCAATTTCGTGCCATTTAAAATTGGAAATATTTGGCATTGGTCGGGATTGAACCCAATTCCCCAGATTCGCGACCTGACACTCAGGCACGCTACGAGACCTCATGGGGTGTCAAAAATAAAGATTAGCCTAATCTTTTTTGTGACTCGGGCGGTACATGGCGGGAGGTATTGTGTTGGCCACACCAGATTTTTTCCCTGTAACATCATACCAAATAAATAAATAAATATAAATATATCATCAAGTCATGTTACCCATTTCTGGATGTGCCAATCTGCTTTGTACACAGATTTCAGTAATGGTGATAACATATGTGGACCGTGCGGGCGTTTACCAGACGTCACCTCACGGCTTAATTTTGTGCCATTTAAAACTCGAAATATTTGGCATCGGTCGGGATCAAATCGGGTTCCCCAGATTCACGACCAGACACTCAGGCACGCGGCAACGAGACCCCATGATATACCAGTAACTATAAAAAATAAACTCTTTGAGAAAATTGAAAAGTATTTTAGGGTCAAGAGGGAATGTATTAAAAATTAAAAAATATTAACTTGGTTTAATTTATTCTTCTTCTTCCCTTTCATACCACGATTTTTTGACCTTCACTCGCAAGTTATAATTATTAAATTCTTGCTTCAGACAAAATGTATTTATTATAAAATCTATGTTTCAGATTGAATCCTTTTCAGTACTGTGTACACCTGAACCTAAATATTTTCTATTTTCATTAATATTATTCACATGTAAATCTCTTTCTGTAATATTTACAAAGTAAAAGACTAAAAGCTCAATAATTTAACAATAAAACAACTATATATTTTATGTTCTATTTATTTTAATTTAATCAGAACTGAAACTAAAATGTTGTTTTATTGATATTTCTTATAAGTTCCGAAGGATTTTTCAATAATTTCAATAATAAAAATTAGCCTTACACTTTTTTTTCTTTTTAATTTATTCCTCCTACTTTATAAATAGGAGAAAGAAAAATTAAGTTAAAGAGACGAATATCCAATTTTGGTTCAGAGAACATACGTCGTAAATCATCTCTCCAAGTTTCTGTTAGTATGGTACTATTTGCGTTGAATATTGCATACTGATATTTTGTAAAATAGGACGTACAAACATTGGAAAAACGTACGAGCAGCAATATGAAAAATCGAAACCATTTGGAACCATTTCCTCACGTGTTGCCTCCATTGCTCGCTTCGGTTACCAATAATCCAATGTATCCGGACTAAAATTATATGTATTCGTATTTCTGCCACGTCTTTCTTTGTCTTTTTTACCTTCCATGTAAGAATTGAAATTCCCGTGGTTTCATCTCCTGAAGACGGTGCAGCATTTGGGCAGAAGTTGCGCTCTTAATTAAATACGGCAGAAATTATTGCCGTTCATGCTTAATAAATTATTTCTAGAATTTTATGTGTCCGGGCTTGTTTGATATTTACGAGTGCTGCACAGCAACTTGAATTAAACATGGCCAACAAAGAATGGAATAGAGTGGGATGGATATTTGTTTTATGTTTTCGCTTTCATTTGGGATTCGATACGAAGAATGAATTTCATCGTTATGTACTTAATTAATATATTATTTTATTATACTCTTAGTCGTAAGAAAGTTTTATGAATAACAACGACAATGTAAAATAATGTAGGTAGGTATGCTAATTAGGGAGTTATAAATTAACCAACCTAAATTAAGGGAAATTGTTTATGAAAATGAGTATTCTCCGGGGAAGAGATACAAAATTTTTACCAAAATTAATTCATATGATAATATTCAAGCACTTTCCATTTGTATTTAAAACAGAGGATAAATAAAATGATCAGATCCTGGGACCTGTTTCTCAAAAAATACTAGTTTACAAGTCACTAGTTACAAGTGAAATTTTTAATAGTACTAGTAAATTGTGTTTCTTAAAAGTATTCTTTAAATCAAATGACTTAATTTTCTGACTGACGTTGACAATTTCAAGTGTTTTAAATTATTTTTCAATAAAAATGTCTAAACTGGATGCGAAATTAACTAGTTTGGGGATGATTCAAGATGCTAAAAGTAATCTATTTGGAGAATTCTCTAAATAAATTGTCTAAAGCAGTGAAATTCAATAAATGGACAAAAATCTGTTAAACTTGTTGGTTAAGTAGACAAGACAAAGACTACAAATATATCAGGAACACATTTTGGCCAAACTTAAAAAAGTTTTATTTTTACGGATAATGCATGGTTTCTGTTCATAGCTGAAGAATAGGTCCCAATAAATTAATTAATGTTTTTAACTTATTTGTCATGAGTAACCTCTCATTCATATGAGGTTTCTGCATGGACATAATTTATTCTTGCTTTAATTAGTTTTTGACGTCGCACTACTTCTTCATCACTAGACTAAGGCCCAGTTGCATAAAGCATTGATAACTTTAATAACATTGTTAACTTTGACAAGGCTTCTTTTCCAATGTATTTTTGATACGTATCCATGGTTACAATATGGAGTTAAACACATGATCAGCTAATAACGTTTTATGCAACTGGCCTTCAGAGTCACTGGACCATATTACTATATTATTTCAAAATATATTAACACTAATCAACGACAGACACTACATGAATCTGAATTAACAGTAACAAAGAACCATTGAATTACATACGAAAAAGAAAAAAAAACACGTCAACTGTAAAATAGTACGACTTGTAAAATTTGTATTCAAAATTTACAAGACTTTTGTCACTTATAGCTTTTCTCTAGTAAATTACTAGTCTGACAGACAACTCAAATATTTTGAGAAGCAAAATACTAGTATTTTTTGCCAAATACACTAGTAAATACTATAGTTTCCAACTTGTAACTAGTATTATACACTTGTACATTTCAGAAACAAAAACTAGTAAACTTCACTAGTAATATTAGTGTAGGGACTAATAATACTAGTCTAGTATTTTTTGAGAAACAGGTCTCTGAACGTTTTAAATGGAATATTATTCTTGGTAACATAGATATTTTACAGTTTTTATAGATATTTATAAAGACTGTTCGACTATATAGAGTTTTAATAGAATCAAAAATGTTTTACACATCATCAATCATAAAAGTGACATAACTGACCATAACAGCCTCAAATTTACCTTAGTTACGCAATAAAAATTAATATATTTATAGACCACAAGATACCGGCTTATTTTGTTCATTTTCAACAATAGTTTTGTAAATTTGAAAAAATTAATAAAACCTACTTCACTTGTTGATTAAATAATACTTAAACCAATAACTAATACTAAGGTTGATAAACATAATTTCGAGGATTTTATGGTTTTTGATGTGGCCGAATAAGCATAAGTTTTACTCAACGCTGTGGACAAATTATTGAAGTCATGATAGAAATAAATTTTGGAAAAACCATGATTTGGGAATGAGCAACAAAAGTTAGAAAGTGTCTGAAACTGCTGACGCTATGGCCAATGCAAATGTCTGGATACATAATATTTTGTATAAACATTTGAAAATGAAAAATCTGTCCGAAATTGTCCAAAAAAATTTAACGACTGACCACTTCTAAGCACGGTTTAGAACTGTTTCTACAGAACTCACAGAAATATTTGCATCGTTTCATAACAGATGATCAAATTTAGATTCATTACTATTAACGTGAAGCGAAAAAACAACTGAAACAGAAACAGAACCATTATCTGCAGTAAACGACGAAACAAGCATATATTTTGCAAATATAGAAATAAAAATCGTAAATGGGTAAGTATTTAAAGTATTTTACCTTAGTCCTTTTCATCTAAATTTGGTAGGTATTGATTTAAAGCGTACAGAAGAGAGAATCTAAGTAGTATACATTGTAAATACACAACACTAGTTTCTCTTCTTTTATGTTCTTCATGCACACTCAAAATTTACTACCATACATTAGAGACTCCACTTGAAGTTCATTTATGCACTTAACCGAGCATCCCTTGATACTTTACGTTGTTATCATTGGTATTCTAGAGATTTATTCATGTTTCAATCTTTCCATAAATACGTCTATACTTTAACACGATATTTGCAACATTTTATCTTACCTGAATCTTGTTACCAAAATATCTTTAAGCTCTAGGAAAATAAATAAAATACAAATTCATTAAACATAATTTATGTTCAAATATGTCATTTTAACTTTAGCCATCTGACGTACACACCCAAGGGACCGTATTAATTATTTTAGTATTATTCTAAATACTCGTATACAACCATATTACTTCTTATATAACTATAGATTACCAAAAAGTACCTAGAAATTTAGAATTTTTTGTTTATAGCCCCTACATTTAAAAATTCTTGGTAATACAGACATAATACGAGTAATAACTGTTTTAGTTCACAATAAAGTTTTTTTCTTAAAACTGGTAAGACTGATAAGGTCTGTTTCCACGACTTGTTCCCTAGGTCATCAATCGTAAGCATACATTTCAAACCGCCAGCGGTGGGAGGAATTGATGACGTCATGTTGTCGGGTGAAGTCATGTGATTTCCAAAGTATTCTTACAAATCAAAACTGACAATATATAATATAACTTACACCGTGCGAATATTATTATTCATCAAAATTTGAAGTAAAACATTTATTTCGCAATAAGAAATCAATTGCATAATTATGATGTAATACAGTGTGTTCAAAAAAATCCTAATTTGGAGTAACCTATGAAGAAAGAAACGTATGTCAATTTAAAAATATTTAATTAAATGTCAATTTGCCATGAGATATTGTCAAAAATGTTATCTAAAGAAATCAAAACATTCTTCGTGAATCTTATTTTAGAAATGGAAACAAATGAGAAAACGACGAATGGCAATATACTGATCTTTCTTTATTGTCTTTCTCCTTAAAATTACATTACAGGATCAATTTTGACAACTTAAGTTTTGAATAAAATAATGATTAGACATACGTTTCTTTGTTCATAGCCTACTACGAGTTAGGAATTTTATTGACCACACCGTATAACTGACAGTTATAACTTATATTGTGCCAATTGTGCTACCATCAAATTTCGCGGTATAAATAGTTATTTAGCAATAATAAACGAATTGAATAAATACGATATAAGGTTTGTTCGTTCCGCTATGCTGCGTTTTACCGCAAAACGCGGCGGTTATTGTCACTGCGTTTTGCGGTTCACTGCCAATCGCCGCGGTAATAATTTAAGTTACTAAAAATTATTTTTCTGTTCGATTCGTTTGCGTTAAATTATTTTCGAAAATACTTCAGACTATTATAATTATAAAGGATACTCAGTAAAAATATATTATTCCATTTTCCATTATTTTAATTGTTTACTATTGTTATCATTTAAATTTACCTTGTTACAAATCATAATTCATATGACATTGACATTTATATATTTTAGAAATGTATTTCAATTTCTAAAACTGAAACATTACATAGCATACTTATTGAAAAATAATATTTTTTTCCTAATATTTATTTGTCAAACACTGTCATACTGGCACTTCATATGTAGACGCGAACATTACCGCCGATTATTTTTTTACCACCGAGTCATGAGTCACTGTAAAAATTATCACCGCCAGCTGCCGCGGCGTTTTACCGCAAGTTACTAGAAAAACGGAACGAACAGAATCTAGTGACTTTACAGTGAACCGCGAATCGAAAAGAACAGCAAATTTCACCGCCGCGGTTTGCGGTAGACGCAGGGTAGCGGAACGAACAAACCTATAAGTACAATGGATGAAATATACCTTTTTTTATTGTCCAAAAGCAATATGTTGCAATAATTGTCGGCAATATATGATCTGTGCTTAGAAACACCGTATTTGCAATAGCATGCTAAATGCACAATATAATACCGAATTAACAAAACTACCAACACACAATGTAACACAAATTATCGCCACCAAAATCACCTATACACTAAAGATTAACAAAATGATAAATATTTCAAATAATTTAAATATTTGAAAATGACACTCGTTACCGCGTTAAAAATATCGTTTCTATTTCATTTTTTGCCATTGGTTGGACGGAGATAGCGTGTGTTATATCCCTCCGTGGCACGCATGATAAAGAGATAGTGAATAAATATCTCATAAATGCCATGTGTGTACGACAAAGATGCAAGATAGATGTTTAGTAATTATTGCATCAGAAATTGACGACGTGGGGATCAACCACTGAACTCAATAAGTACTGGATTGCGCCGTCAGCTTCATGTTATGCGAAGAAAGAAAGCATGACGTGGGGTTTTTCCGTCTTTGTTTTATACATTCTGAGATAAAAAATTATTTTGTCAAATAGTTGTCCTTTACCCACAGACCAATCATGTATCTAAAGTATTTCAAACATTTGAATTTCTATTAACTGTCAGCCTCTACTAAGTCATAACCTATTTGTATTTATTGTAAAAGTGATTTGTCAAATAGTATTTTCGCCTTTACCTGGTGTTATCTAATCTGTGAAATAAAAAGATCCCCAGAATTGTATTGCCAACTGAAACAGTTATTTCTTATCACTTTGTAGTATTTTATTGATTGTATGTCATATAGAATAATTTGATCCCTAGTTTGAAATTTTGTTTTTTAACTTGCATACTGAACAAATGAAGACTCATAAGAGCTTACTATTTTGCAATGGACCTTTTCAATTAAAAGAGATAGAAGATTTGCGCAATGGGGATTTGCGCATAGTAAGAACTAATGAGATCTATGGCGTTTGTTTCTAAAAAATTTAGGCGTGAAATGTGAGAATATCTCAAATAACTTTAAAAAATCTTATCGAAATAAGTTACAAAAGCTTTTATTGGAGCTAAAATGTCTAACGATGCAAATTTTCACCGATAATACAGGTATTTTAATGACTGCAATATTTTTGACGTTTCGTTTAACAGCCCAACTAGGAGTTGTTCGCGCCATTTTCTTACTATTTGCAGCGATAGAAAGAGGTAGCCGTTAAATTGAAAAGGTCCATTGTTCATTGGTTTTAAATAAATTTCTTTAGAACAGGTGCAAATTTACTTTTTGTAAAGCAAAATTTAATTGTAAGTCAGTGTTACAGCTACTAAAGTGTACTTGCTAAAGTATTTGCTCTCCGCAATCAAGATAAAGTGAAGAAAATATCGATAATACTATTAAAAGTTAAGTGCTAATAAATACCTTTCAAACAGAAGTTCCACTGCGCTTCCCTAGTTTAGTTGGATTGGAAATAAAACAAGAAACAAGTGCATATCAAGACAAAAGGAAATATTACTCTTGAGAAGTTGTCGAATTACTCACGAGACATTACCTTTGAGGTAGTTGTGCTGCTCGGGATTTGTTGCTCTCCAGTTGCCTGATTCTGACTCCTGATTCCATAAAGAATTCGGCGACAGCCAGAATATTCTTACGAGAAACTTCTGCAAATATTTCGCATAAATAAAATGCTTCCCTCAACCTTTCATTACAAATTAGACGACAAATATTCCAACAGAACATATTTCACTAGAGATATTTTACATTAATTTTAACTAAACATACCAAAAGGGGATGTTTTAAAATTTATTTGGGAATAGGTCTTGCGATTTTATTATCACCAGGAAGAAAAGTCAATTTTCGTGTAAAACTGGAGCAGAAATTTTCCTGATTATATGATCGATTTGTGCTATGTCCGTTTTAAAATGAAATAAAATATATTAGAGTTTATACATTTGGTTTAAGATTTCAGTAGTAGGCGGAGCTTGAGGAGACCGGTTTACGCAGCAACATTTTGAGGGTAAATACGAAGTTTTCTTTAGATGAGATATTAATGTCACAATAATCTAAATATTTTAAAAACAACAATTTGAGATGGAACATTTTTAATATCACCGATTTGATGACCACTTTTATCAGACATGCCAAACTGTATAAATAATAAAATACTTTTGACAGTTCTTGATAGGTTTACAGGTTATGTGCCTTAATAATTTTTTGCAGTACCTACATTATTAGCTATTTATAATAGGCTACTTGCGTGGTACTGAAAATCTGATATCTATCACTAAATACTTAAAGTAAAGTTGAAAACGTATGTAAAAATATAAATTTTATTTTTTAAAAAATTATGTTTTTTAATAAATTTAAAAAGAAAATTTTCTTTGATGTCATTATTTTGAACTGGAGAAGGCGATGCATATTTAAGAATGTAACCTGTAGATGGCGAGCGAGTGCGAGTTACATACGTAGTACCCAAAATGTCGTTCCGAATAGAGGGAACATTTACCGGTCAAACATTCACCGCTGTCAAAATACTGAAAGATTGCCGCGCATGCATATATTGCGACTATGCGTTAGTTTGATAATTAGACAAATTTGATCTGAAATCTATAAACTGTTTTTATAGTTATTTTTTTTTTAATATTCAAAATCATGAACGATTCATGTATTAAATACTCGCCTAGTATTAGAGATAAATTAAAAATTCACTGACTTCAAGGCACTTCGTAGCTCAGATGGTAGAGTTTCCTATTAGACACAGGAAGATTCTGGGTAAAATAAGTCCCGGTGAAATCTATGAATATTTCACAAAGATCTTTCTTAAATAAAAAGTATTGCATTATTTGGAACCAACATATTTGCTAATAGTGCCAAATTACACACAGTCTTATAGGTCTTTCGTTTATTTCTTAAATATGTTCAGTGTGTGTATGGTATAACTAGTGAATGGAAGTTGATGTTTAAATTATTTCATAGATGTTTTTTTCTTTTGAAACCCTAGAGAAGAATAGAATTTTACGAAATATGCAGGTATGAAATTTTTGCATGAACCCATTTAAATAGTGGACTAGGAGAGCACAGTAATACATTACCTACTATGTCTGGCTGAAAATAAATGGTCGACTAGGGTAACTGAATATTAAAACAGATGTGCGTTTAAAATATTTTAAACATTTTTGTTTATGTTAATTATAGAAAAATATTTTGATCTTTAAACTATTTAGTTTGGCAATTCTATGAAATAGGATTATTTTTAATATCCTCTAACAGTAATTCCGACTCGAGGGTTGCTTACACCTGAGACGAACGGACTAAAATTTACGGTATTAAACTTTTTAAATACATCCCTGTATCCTGTTGCTAAGGTCATTTTAAATGCCTCCTGGTATTGAGTACAATTCTAATTTTTTGTAACGGAATACATAAGGGTCAGGTTCCTTTCAAATCAAATATAGGGAAATGTTTTCAAAAGAAACCACATCTATTAAATAATTTAAACGTCAAATTTCGTTCGCTAGTCATATTATAAAAGAACTACACAAAATTTAATAATGCAATTCCAAAAAGAGCTGCTCTGATTTTTATTTAATTTCCCTAAGTATTATCCATACCTGTTCAGAATAATCTAGTTCGAATAAAGAATAACGCAATGTCGCATAAAGATTACCCAGTAAATATTAACTTGATTCACAAGGTAACCCAGATGGCGTATATGTGCAGTTCGTCTCTCATCTCTCGGTTTTACTGTGAAAGCTTCCCTTGCGCTTGCGTTACTTTTCTTTGTTTTTTATTAAAGAAAATTTGCGTATATTCTTTATTCTTGTCATGTTTTAATTTTTTACTGATATCATTTAATTTTATTATTTTGATGTTGAATTTGGTGTATTATGTATTTGTTGTTTAAATTTATCAACCTGGATATTATTATCATCTAGGGTATGGGACTGGATTATTTCTGTTTTCTTATTTCTAATGGGAAAAATTGACTCAGACTTCTAATATTTCAGAGGATTAAATTAGAAGTATGTGGCATCATTGTAACTTTATTAAATAAAAATTTTACGCTTCTGACTGGCTATAACTATCTTCAAAACACAAATAAATTTTCATTTTTTATGTTTAATAATTTAGACATAACCATTTTAACCGATCAATCACATGTTTCTTTCTAAGTCATTTCGAAAATAAAAACATATACAGCTTGCATAGTTTTTAAAGCACTTCCAGAATCGTCATCTCTTACTTCACAATCCTCATGAAGTTAGGTTACATTCAATTATAATGTGTTCCGAAGTTTCTTTGTCCTCTTACCAGCGACAGATACTGTTAACAGCTTTATCAATTTTACACACATGGTATTGCATAAGACATTTACATACTAAGGATTTTTTTGATTTATTAGTTTTAGTTCTAAAGACATTTTTGCTAAATTCTGAATTAATTTCTGTAGTAAACCAAAATTAAATTTACCTCTTATTTAGATTTATACGTAAGTGGTATGGTAAGTAACTTTTAACTTAGTATTTTAAATTAAAATTTATAAGATTTTTAACGGCATTTTATTTTAGACAACGCGTGTGAACGTGGTGATTAAGGCCTTCGAAATAATTTTTTTATACAAATATTGAAGGGATGAGAGTATAGGCAAACGCTAGTTTATTTATTTTATCATAGATCCATAAAAAAAATCCAAACGAGCTAGTCTTATGATTGTAACAAGTTGCATGTTATGTATTATAAGGGAAATATATCAACTTAAAAATTTAGATAGTCTATGTAACTTTATGAAACATGGTTCGTTATTGTACATATTATAAAATATATAATGTATGCACTATAATGAATGGCCATAAAATTATAGACAATAGCTAGCACAATGTATTATATTGATTTCTATCTGAATATATTGTAGGGAAAGTACATTCATCTAAAATTTATATACCGCCCTGTTTACTGGTCATCCGTTTATTTGTCAACAAAAATTAATAAATATTTAATAATTTATTTCATTTTTTTTTTAATTCTCATCAATTAATTCACATTTTTTTTTTAAAAAAAATGTTATCATTTTAATAATTATTCATGTATAGACGCCTAAAGGTATATGCATTATTAATTTTATAACAATGCATGTGAAATTAAAATATTTTAGTTGGTATTATGTGTGTAGTTTTTGCGTTGTTTTAATAATTCTGGTGGACGTTTCGCAATTCTAGTCGTGCGGTCAGCGTAAATCACTCTCCGTTCATTTCGCAGCCGCAGCGCTACGTAACGCCACGTTACGCTACGTTCCGGCATGCCAGGGTCGATACAATGGATATACCAGACCTATTTTGTCCTTGCCCAGTCCAACAAGAAAGAAATCGAGAACGGAATGTGTTGATTATATTTATCAGGACCTTTTAAGATTTAACAATGCTTGCGATGGAAAATCATCATGTTCATTCTAAAAATATGTTATTAACAAATTAAAACAAAATAAGGATTATAATAAAACATTACTCCTAACCTTAAAAATAAGTGACAATCGAAACTAAATACATATTTTCAGAACAATGTTCATCTTCAGTACAATTTTTTACGCGAAGCCATATTAAGAGGATAAAGATAAATTAAGATTACTCAATAAGCCACCCTGCCACAGTATCCTCCTTACAGCCCTTTTTTTTAAAAAAGCGACCCAGATTTTCTGATTGACCAAGATGTAGTGAGCAAAATTGTCAATAAGAACTGACTCCATTTATTTCCTTTGAAAATTTTACACTGTTTCTTGCACTAAAGTCTAATGTTACCATATAACTGGTTTGAATGTGTGCTAATTTCTAACCACCAATTAAAAGAAAAATATTGCATCGATATTAAAACATAAATTGTACAAATTACAGATAGAATTTTTTCGATGCAAATTTTTTTTTATAAGTGACATCTAAATTAACAAACATTTTAGCTAAAGATTGTAAAATTGGGCCATACTGCGAGCAACAATGTAACAATTTCAAGGAAAGGAAATCTATCTCGTAAAGTTGCTGTTTTATTATCAATTGGAGAACATATTGAGAATGATATTCTTGCTAAATTTGTCTCGAATAGTGCAGTAACTCCAAAATGAAACGATCGCCTTCGAAAAATTTCTGCAACATATTGGCAAACAAAAAAGGCGAATATCAGTTGCTGCATTGCGGAAAACCGGGCCAAAGCACTGAAAATTTCAGCGAAAAAAATGTATTTTGTAAAATTGGTAATTTAGTGTCAATCTAAAAAGCAACTGAAGGATAGTTAACTCCATTTATTTAAGAGGCTGCTGCTCGAAATATGATTTTTTCTCCATAGTCATGACTTTATTATAAATAATAAATTATTGAAATTTGGCATGATAAATAATGAAGGTTGAGTTTAGTTCGCAACAGAGGCTCTTTTTAAAATAATTTAAAATATCTGGTTTAATGGCATTATCGTTCGATCCCGCTTGCTTTACATTATGGGTAAAGTTTTTATCAAAAACCAAACAAAGTATAAAATATAAGAGTGTACTTTTATAATTCTATAAGAATCAAATTAGTATTTCAAAATATTATTCCACGGAGTTTAAAAATATGTTAAACAAAATAATAAAAAAAATTAAAAATATATCAACCTTTATTTTTAACATCATTCTCTTCTGTATTTTCATTACGTAAATAAAAAATTCTCACAAAAATTAAATAAGCCCAGATGTCAATTTTCTGGGATTTTAACAAATTATGGATTTTTAAAATAAAATTTTAAACTGAAAACCTTGTTTTTACGTTAATTACCTGCATGTACTGAGAAAAACTGGCACAATCATACAATAAATGGTATTGAAATGAGATGTTTTGTAAATTTTCAATTTTGGACATGGTAGTTTTTATTTGTAAAAGAATCCACAACTTCGAGTGATATTTTTGTAAATATGTCTATTTGTAAAGTGCGACAAATCAAAAATTAAACTGGTTATCTATCCTGGCATATAACTGTCAGGATGGTGGCTTTAGTAGTAACGTAATGTAACGTTTTTATTTATTTGGGTGAAGTGTAAATATTAGACAATTATTATTAATTAAAATAAGTGTTTATTAAACTATAACGAAAATTACTATTACTAATATTAAACAAATATTAAAAACTAATTAAGACTAAAAGTATAATTAACTAGATAACACTAAAACTATTTATTTATTTATTTATTTGACCAATTAACACTACTATTTATTTCCACGATATTACTAATTATTTATTTCCACTACTTATATCACTTTTTTATTTATATCACGTTCAACTGTCCGCCTACCGACCTCCACAGCGTTTATATACTCAACTGACTCAACAGCGAGTGTATGTTCAACTGCTCGGACATCTCTATTTATGTAACTAACAGTCTAACTTCCACAGTTTCAGTATCACCAACTATCCGTATGCCACAATTCTTCAACACCAATGCCGAGTATCCACTTCAACTCGCTGTTACTATACTTGTATATCTAGTTTCAACACTTCCGAGTATTCACTTCCACACCTATCCCAATATGCCAGTAACTTCCAGACTTGCCGTTACTGTCCTCGTACCCTATAGCTTCCCAATACTCGTCAACACTACCGAGTATTCACATCCACAGCTATCCCAGTTAATCAGTAACTTCCTGAGTCTTCCACTCGACACTATACTGCATACGCTCACCCCGATACTGCTGCTCTTCACTAACACTCTATGTGAATATCTCTATATGTCTCTGCATGTCACTAACTTACTAACTAACTCCCGAGCATAGCTGCGTCCCTTTTAAACAGCTGCCATTAACTTTCAGAGAGCTCTAGAATGTTCGACCGCGTAATAACAAAAGATTCAGGCGACCGGAAGTAATTAAACACGTCGCGACTCGCTTGTATATGTCGCCTGGTTGCTAGCGCGATTACGTCTCGCTATACTTAAACGCTTCTTCTGCGCAGCAGCGGGGCTCACACGTTATAGTAAGAAAATTTTATGCAACCCACGCACCGTGATATTGTAACAGTAATATTTTAGAGATTTTTGTTTCCCCAATTATTTCAAAAGTAAAGGATTATTAACAATATGCAACATTTATTGCACATGGAAAATAATTTTATATATTTTAGAATTACTCTTACTTTTGCCAACAAAAAATATTAAAAATTAAAAGATTATTGCGTACCGTATAAAACTCATTTAAATCACTTGTGCTAAATTTATAGCTCTACCTCTCGTGGTCATGACTTCTTAATCACTTAATGTAACGTCATATGCATCGAGATATCACCAGCGTGATTTCAAGTTTACTTGGAATAACTTTACGAGATGTTGACCAGCAAATAAGAAAAAATCTTTTCATCAAAAATAAGTGGTAACTGACTACCTACTTATGTACCCCTTTAAATTATTGGATTAGCTTTGTTGTCTTATTTGTTATGATAAATATTAACTGATTATGTCCAAAATAAGTACGCCAGAATTGCATCGTTCTTGAGTGTAACTTGGAGAGAATTCCGCCTTCAGAAGGAATTCGCTAGTCACTAGTGTCCAGTGGAGTAAAGCAAGAAGCACACTCGTAAATTATCGACGCTTCTCTGCAGCTCTGCTAACTTCTGACCAAAAAGCCAACATCCAGTAATCCATTTACCGATGCCCGATGCGTGATTGTTCACCCGACGTCGACGTCCACAGCGTCCAGGGCCGAACAGACATAAATTGTGCGCGTTTGCCCAGCAAAACATAAAAAAGGGTTGAATAACGTCGACTGTCGGATGTGTACGAGGTTTATGGACAGGTTTTTTTGACCTTGTGGAAATTATTTTGGGAATTTGGAAACATGTTATTGTGAATGTCAAACATTGTTAAACATTTGTAAAATGAAACAAAAATATAGGAATGTAAAATAATTTCGTTTAAAAATTACCCAATATACCTATGCGACTGAGTACTGTAAATGGCTAATTGTATTTCTAAAGACCCGAGGTCTATCCAACTTACATCAACTATTTGTCAAATAAACACCTCTAATCTATAGTAATATTATATCGGCATTATCAGAATTTGCAAGAGGCTAAGACTGAGTAAAAATAGAAATATTTGTATTCATTTTTCCAATTAAACATTCAAGTGCAAAGTGATCTAGCTGCCAAAAAATCTATATAAATATATAAAGTTGTAAAGATGTGAGTATACACTAATTTTTATTAAATTATTTTTGCGAATACTCTTATGTATCACGTAGAAACCAAAATAACAATTTTTAAAATTTGTGTTTAGTTAGCGGATCATATAAATAAATAAATAAATAAATTCAAATTAGTTTCCTTGTTTTTATATGATTAACACGACAGACAGAATATTGACAAAAAATTATACGTTTTAGATGATTTTGTTCTTTATTTGTATTTTTTTTTTCAAATGCTTTCTTTGATCTTACTTACTTGTATCAAAGATATTGAATAGTAAGAGGAATCTATTATTCAATCCCCAGCACCAACGTGATGCTTTGTGAGATATTCCAAACAGCAATGTTGGATATACCCAAAACTTCTTTCTGTTGTTTTTTACCTCCCGCCACCCTAGGTAAGGGAGGTATAGGGATCGTGCTAAAAATCGCATATCGAGATTTTGGTAAATGACCACGTTTTAAGGTCTAATTTTAACATTTTTACAATGATGTGTGTGTGTGTGCGTGCGCGCGTGCCTGCGTGCGTGTGCGTGTGCATGTGCGTGTGCGTGTGCGTGTGCGTGTGCGTGTGAGTGTGCGTGTGCGTGTGCGTGTGCGTGTGCGTGTGCGTGTGCGTGTGCGTGTGCGTGTGCGTGTGCGTGTGCGTGTGCGTGTGCGTGTGCGTGTGCGTGTGCGTGTGCGTGTGCGTGTGCGTGTGCGTGTGCGTGTGCGTGTGCGTGTGCGTGTGCGTGTGCGTGTGCGTGTGCGTGTGCGTGTGCGTGTGCGTGTGCGTGTGCGTGTGCGTGTGCGTGTGCGTGTGCGTGTGCGTGTGCGTGTGCGTGTGCGTGTGCGTGTGCGTGTGCGTGTGCGTGTGCGTGTGCGTGTGGGTGTGGGTGTGGGTGTGCGTGGTCGTGTGTGTGTGTGTGCGGATCCTTCACTCTAACTCAAATACTACGAGTATCATTCATAAAATGTTGAAACCTTGTATTTTTATCTTATTCTAATATGGGAATAGACCATTAGATTTTGGTGTATATCAGATAACGAAGCACAAAATAGATTTTCTTAGAAAAATACCTTCAAATGTTATTTTTCAAGATTTGTGTCATTATAAAAATTATTAAATTTTCTACCGATTTGCATAAATACTGCTTCTATATATTTTATGCATAAATTTATAAAATTATCTGTAATTTTAATCCCGGACACTAAGCTTTAAACAAGCAAAACTCCTTGGTTACACAGTTCCTCAAATGTATGTAACTGACAGATAAATGTCACTGTCAAAGAACTAATCATTTCAAATTAATAATAGTAACGTTTTAAAAAGAAAATAGTAAATAGAACTATAGTTATATAGAATCTTAATACAGTTTCCGCAATAACTAAATATGTAAGTATGTATATTTAAATTAATAAAAATTAAATAGCGGGAGGTTTAGTGTTCGCCACATTAGAATTTTTTTATTTATTTTTACGGTAGAATTTATAAGCAAATGTGGACGTCCGAAAGTTATAATTAAAAAAAACTTCGTTGTACAACATGTTATACAGTGAATGGGTCTTTTCTCCGTTAAAAACTGTGTTACCAGTATTATAAAATGAGCATTGCTATATATTTTTTATGTATGATATCGGTAACAGGAAAAATATTTCAGCCTAAATTGCTAGAATTCGCTAGCATTGGAAACATTTTGACATTAATTGAGTAAAACAATACAACTGTGTAAAAAAAGATCACAAACACGGACGTTACTACACAAACCAACAGAGTAATTCTATACGCCGGTATGACATTTTATTTCGGTTTCGATTTTCATGTAAATTTGTATTTTTAAACAAACCTGAATCCTATTTAAATAATTAATTTAATCACTATTGATGTAAATATTTATCAAAATTTATATATCAGTAAATTTATTTGGCACATTGACAGGAAAAATAATCAAATTTGTAGCAACAGTGATTAAACAAACCAAAACAATGTGAACAAGGAACTCGATATTTTATTTAAATTCGTCATTAAAAATTTAAACTGACATAACATGGAATATATTGCATTTCAATTATTGCAACATTGTGTTGCAATATGCCCCGAAATATATCATGGTTAGTGCAATAAATTATATATGCATCAATACATACAACTATCCTGATATGTTATTCAATTATGATATATTTCCATTAATAATACATTTTATTTATGATTTTAAATAGACTAAATTGAAGCTGTCAGACCAATTGTTCACCTATTCACGATCAAAAATTTTAAATAACATTACGAATTGTAAATATTTTATGTGAGTAATCTTGCTCCCTGAATACATTGACACTAATCGGTTTTATTACAGTAAGTATTAATTTTTAAACTAGAGCAAATAAATTCAAGACAAAGTTACAACAGAAAAAAATCAGGTATGGCCAGCACAATACCTCCTGCCATTTACCGCCCGAATCACAAAAAAGATTAAGCTAGTCCTTATTTTTTGATTAGCGAATTTTACACTGATTTTGACGGTTTATTTCTTAAAATATAGTCTAAAGTAATCCAAGCAACTACCTTTTTTAATAATAAAATGAAGATTATATTTTAAATACCATGATAAAATAGAATTCACTAATCCAAAAAGGATAATTAACTTAAATATATACCTACATATTTACATATGCTGGAAACTGTATAGATTTCCTTTTCTATTATTCTATTTACTTTTCTTTTTTTAAAATGTTACTATTATTAAATTGAAATGATTAGTTCTTTGACAATGACATTTGTCTGTCAGTTACGTACATTTGAAAAACTGCGCAATCAAAAAGTTTTGTTTGTTTAAAGAGTAGATTCCGGGATTTAAATTATAGATAATATTGTAAATTTATCTATAAAATGTATAGAAAAAGTAATGCAAATCTGTAGAAAATTTAATAATCTTTAATTATTATAATAACATATTAATCTCGAAAAATTAACATTTAAAGGTATTTTTTGAATAAAAACTATTTTGAGCTTCTTGTAAAGTGTCTTTTCCGATTATCCAATTTACACCAAAATCTAATGGGCTGTTTCCATTACAGAAAAAGTTTGAAATACAAGGTTTCAAAATTTTCTGAATGATAGTATTTGAGTTAAAGTGGAGGAACCACACATACATACATACACACACTCACACACACACACACACACACACACACACACACACACACATATATATATATATATATATATATATATATATATATATATATATATATATATGTTAAAATTGGATTCTAGGGACCTTAAAACGTGGTCGTTTACCAAAATCTCGATATGCGATATTTAATACGATCCCTATACCTCCCTAACCAAAGGTAGCGGGAGGTAAAAATTTGATGTGGTTGACACAATACATCCCGCCATTTAATTGTTATGAATTTAAATACATACCTACATATTTACTTATGCATGAAATTGTATTAAGTTCTTCTCCATATAACTATTGTTCTATATTCTATTTTCTTTTTAAAACGTTAACGTTACTATAATTAATTTTAAATGATTAGTACTTTAACAGTTACATTTATCTGTCAGTTATATAAATTTGAGATGTGAAATCTGTAACCCAGGAGTTGTGTTTGTTTAAAGCGTAAGCTCCGGAATTAAAATTATAAAGAATTTTATAAATGTATCGTTAAATATATAGACAAAGTATTAATACACACCTGTAGAAAATTGAATGAATTTTAATTTTTATAATAACACATAGAAAAAATAGCATTTTTTGAAGAAAAACTATTTTGAGCTTCAAGTAAAGTGCCATTTCCGGTTATCTGATTTACACAAAAATCTAATGACTTCTTTTCATATTAGAATAAAATAGAAAAACTAGGTTTAGAATTTTTCTGAATGATAGTTAAAAAAATATTAGATTTGTCTGATTGACTACTAATCTAATTTTTAAGAACATTAACATTTTTTTGACATGTATTCTAACCTAACCTAATTTTTAATATTAATATTAAATGTACAATTTGTACATTATAAAAGACTAATCATCGTCTGTCTGAGATTGTTCCAAGTGTCTAAGTTACATTTTGTACAGTGTTATGAGAAAGAGCACTAACAGTATTTGAAGCTGCTGAATGCCTGTACACTCAGTATTATGAGTAACATCAATACCATTTCGGTTGTAGGAAAATGATGTATGCAACACGTGTGTAAAATAGTATTTTTTGTCTCGTGCTACAACATCGCACTCGTCCAAAAAAGTACTACTTTACACACTTGTTGCATAAATATTTTTAACAAGATTACCAAGTACCTACACTCAAACGTGTTTTTACACGGATTATTTTTAAACAATTTAGAAATAACATGGTTTAGATAATAGTCAATTTTGTACCATATTTTATAAAATAATAATAATAATAATAATAGTAATAATAATAGTAATAATAATAATGTTAGGAGAGAAATTATTTGAGATGTAGTAATTTATTTAATAATCCGTCGTTTCGGTTTCTAATAAACCATCATCAAACTTATGTTAATATATATTTGGAAAACCTAACAATTACATTACGAATATGAATTAATGCAAGGATGAAAATATCGTCATACAATTTAAAAAGTGATAAAATACCTGCATATATCAGGGCTACAAAAGTTAAACTCCCTAACATCATACTAACAGTTACGAAATATCTGCAACTAAATAATAATAATAATAATCAAATAAAAAATAATATCTTGATGGCTGTACATATTTTTCACGACTTTTATACACGGATTTTTCGGAAACGAATGAATAGTTTAAAAACAGGTTTGAATGTACCTATATATCTGGTTAACCATATCCTAGGAGCAAAGATTCCCTGTGCTGAGGTAGCAGTATGGTAGTGGTAAAACATCACAGCTCGGTGTCTACTAAGAAATTTAATAGGATAATAATAATTATTATTTATAATATGGTAAATTTTACAAATTTTATTTTTGATATCTGCTCCAATATATTTTCTACTTACAAAACCGTTTTGACATGGCTAAAATTTCTTAGGGTGTAAGTGTAAGTAACTCGATTAGCTGAATAAGAAATGCCGTTAGCTGTAACATTTGAATAATTTATTAAAAGAAGGAATGTTAAAATGACTAAAAATCAAAATGCTAAGATTATTTGTATTTCCATGTAAACAAGGCTGCGCACTAAAACAATCAGAAGAATAAATCGTATATTTTTTCATAGTTTTGTATTTATTTGTCTTAGTTTAAATTTTAAATATTTAAAAAGGGATGATGAAAATATTTTGTCTTAAAATATTTAATTAATTGAATTAAAAACTTTTAGGAAGTCATTGTAAATTACTAACATTATTCTCTTGCTTAAGTTCAATTCAGTTCTATTTAGTTGAATATTTTTGGGCTGATGACTGTCAACTTACATTTTAATTTTACAATAATTTTAAATATTTAATATGGTAAATCATATACCCTTAAAACTGACAAATGTTTAGGCTATTATTATCTCTGTTCACAATTATAAAATTCGAACAAAGGACATTTTTATTTGCATGTGATATCCATAAAATTTTAATTAAACATCATAATATCCTGATGGCATTAATTTATTGTTCTATATGCTCAGCTGTCAAACTTTCATAAAATAATGTTTAAAGTACGAACTAACTATTTCATATCTATTTTTAATTTTGCAAGTAGCATATTTCTGTGACAGAAGTTTGTGACATTTTACAGCAATGTTTTTCAAACTAGTAATTTTATACTTGAAGTGACATGTTGTGACAAACGTATGTTGCACTAGTGTACGTGATATGTTATTACATTTCACCAACTTTCAACAACAATGTAATGAGAATTTTATTAACTTTTCCGCAGGAGATTCTGCTCCTGCTAGGAAAACATTTCGTTGAATAAAAAAGGAGTTAAATATACTATTTCCTCGAAATGCCTGAGTTATTTATGATTTGTAAATAGTAGGTATGCTACGGAAGAGAAAAGTTAAATAAATATATGTACATACAAACAGCCATTCATACTCAAGGGATAAATAATTTATTATTTGAATACATATTGATCCTTTACTAACCCGAGTTTGGGAACGACTTCGTTTAGTTTTAGTTGTTAAATGGCCACACGTGAACTTTCATGAACATTGGCTATGGTGCTTCAAATACCACAGGATTAGAGATGGGAGATACTGGTAATCTAAGATTAAACTGGAATTAGACTTGTTAGAAGTTAATAATAATTGCATTACTGTGACAATTTTAGAAACTACTCGTATTCAGATGTAATACAAAAATTTTAAAATCTATGTTTTCTATTTCGGTGTACTTATGAGTCTATAAAAGCACTGTTTATCACTGAAAACACGACGTTTAGAAGATCTATAAACGTACTGTTCTTGGCGCCTTTCATGTTCTAGAGGTGCTAGTCATGCTTTCATAATTGACAGATAACCTCAAAATGGTAAATTGTTTGTGTTGAAATATTACTTGTAATTATGGATTTTTATCCTTTCTCTAGTTGATAGGACTAGAAAGAAAAGAAATTTATAGCTATAGCTGTGTTATTTAAAAAAAAATAAGAATCTGTGAAGTTCAAATTTCAACTAAATAATTATGAAACAAGTAACAATGCGCTCAGGTTTACTTTGTCAAAATAATTAAAACGGTAAGTTTTATTTATTACATTTTAAATTTATGGTAATGCAATTTTGAATTGAATGTATTGTTATTCCAGGCAGGTTATGAAATGTATGATGCATGTTACTTGAAATTGTTGACACTGTCTACTCAATTTGTGGCGGCTATTAGCAAACAAATATGAAAAGTTGACGTTTTAATTCATGATTTCCAGTTCCACGTTGTGGCGAACTATCGAATATATGCCATATATGTTTTGTATTAAAAATTGTAAGAACAGCTGTTGCCGTTATTTGTGCAACTGAGCAGTGAGTGTTGCCAAAATGGTGGAAAGTAAAAGTCTAGATCAATAAGTTGTTCATTAAAGTATTTCATTATTTAAAGAGTTTTATTTATATGATGTTTTCTCAATAAAAAGGCTTGATGGTCCACGTAACGTCCTTCAATCTCATATTCAAGTTTTATTTATGATAATAACCAACACGAACCACCGATATGTCAAATCAGGATGGTTCATTAATAAACCTTGGAGTTCATTGTATGTATTGGTTTTCCTTTTTCATAATTGTATAATGCTTGATACAATGTTTTTATGTAAACAATCATACAAAATCACAAGATACACAAACTGTCAAAATGTGAAATTTAAATTTTTAGCGGGAAGCGCTACCGACATAACTGGTAAAAAAACACCAACTCATATTTTTGACAAGTCCTTTTCTTAAAAATCTAATTGTAAAATTACCTCAATAGAAAAAATAGTATAAAAAATATGTATCATAAGGCCTGTTGATGCACTCGTCCTTTGTAAAACTCGCCTGGCGGCTCGTTTTCCAAACTTGGACTCGTACGTTAACAGATTTGCTATAATTGTATAAATTTAATGACGAAAAAGTAAAAACGAATCTTATATTACATAGAATAAAATGTTTCTTTTAATTTGTTAAATATAAATAAATATATCATCACGGCATATTACCCATTGCTGGGTGTGCCAATCTGCTTTTTGTGGATTTTTATCCTTTCTCTAGTTGATAGGACTAGAAAGAAAAGAAATTTATAGCTATAGCTGTATTATTTGTTAATAATTTATAATATAGATAGGCTATATTAGCCTATCTATATTATAAATTTTATACACCTGTATATAAAAATATTTCTTATGCCCATAAAGTTGCTTTACTATTTAAAAATTTAATAAGTAAATAGTTTGACTATTTTTTCTATTAATTTTTAATAATATAAATTACTGAAAATGGAATTTTTTAAAATAAGTTTGAAAAATAATGTCATGTAAATTACCCTTATTTTTCGCTCCGCAATTAGGAGCTATTTCTAGGACATTTTCCCTGACAGATCTCAAACATATCTAATACTAGCGCTTGAATTTCATTCCAAATGTCGTTAAACTACTGCATAGTTCTGGGATTATTGACATGCACTCGATACTTCAGGTACTCCCAAATCGGGTGAAGGTGGAGTCCAATATAAATCTAAATTTCTCGCAATTATTTTGCCTCCAAAAATCCGCCTTGGATATTGTCGTAAGAATAGTTGCCCCATCTTGCTTCCATCATGTCTTAGGCATGTCCTCCACTGCAAGATGTACAAAATTTTACAACATTGGTCGGTATTGGACATAACTGTAATAAACATTTTTACGCGTTGTTCTGTAGTGAACTTTTGATTATAAATTTACGAAGAATAAATTTTCAACATCTGAAACAAAAAAATATATAGTACCAAAAAGTTATTAAATATAAATTAACAGTTTAATATGATTCTTATACGATAACTTTTGTATTTTTGTTGAAAAACGCCGCAAAAGTCCATTTTTGGAATGAATATTTTTAGTACCTACACAACTTCGGGTACAACCTTTGAGTGCATATAGTATTGACCAAAACGAGAAAAAAGCTTAATCAATCCTCTGCTTCCGAAAAAGATTCGAAGAAAAGCTAACAAAAATAGTGAGCGAAAAAGATTTTGTCTATGCCAGTGAATAGAATATAAAAATAAAATAACATTTTTCTCAATTTCTAATAGTTAAGAAGTTATTTGAAAATTAAATATTTGAAAAACAAAAGCACCTCTAAAATTACCTTTCAAAAGTATACGAAAAATGTCACTTAATTTGAGTCGTAACTCTTATAGTTTTCGAGATAGCATGGATAAATCTCGTAAAAACTCATTTTTCACTAAATTATATCTCGAAAACTGTTAAAGACGGGACCCATGTTGATTAAGCTTTTTTTACTCATTTTGGTCAGCACTATATACCCTCAAAGTTTGTAACCAATGTTGTGAAACACCATGTAATATATGTCTAATTTTGAGAAAAAAATTCTATACAATTTATATGCCATTTTAGACATGTTATTCTCTCATAGAAATTAGCCCTCTCGGACGCTCGGACACAGCACAGGTATTCGGATAAAATTCATTTCAACCATAAATATCAATAAAATAAAATAGAAATAATTAGGAAAAATATAAGCACAAAAATTTTGTAGTTAAAAAAATTTTAAGCCTTAAATTTTAATTTTCTCCATCTTTAACAGCAACCACCACCTGAAAAACTTCTCAACTCATTTTTCTTTCACTCCCTTTGGAATTTTCTCCTATCCTCCTCTTCTATCTTTTATCCTGGCTTCCTGCTGCTGTATCCTCGTGATCCTGATCCTGATCGCTCTTCGTGCGGCATCCATTACCTACCTGGAGCTAGGGGCTCAGAGCTCTGCCAGGCTTTAACTAAATCACCTGAGAAAAATCACACAACCGAATTGTATCGAAGCTGCGATTAGTACAGGATAACTGAACGCCCGTGGAGATTCCCGTAGATCCTGTATAGATGGATGGATGGTAATTGGAGTTTGATGATGGATAAATGGGGATAAACAAATACGGAACAGATACGGATTATTCAGGTTTACCAATATTATTTACCAATGAAAATTAGTAAAGACATATTCTAAATACATACATATATATACAGGATGTCCATCTGTAAATAAACCACCAAATATCTTGCTTAGTATTACTTTTAGCGATATCAACTATATAACAAAAATTATAGAATATTACCTCCACTATAAAATTTTGAAAGTAGATCATTATTTTTAGTTCCGGTTTTGGAGAAATTCACAGAAACATTAAATTTTCAAATGAAACACCCTATATATTTTATTATTATGTCATCCCCTTCATTGTTCTATTACCTTCGCTCAGTGGTGTGCCCGCTACAATATTAATCCGGTTAAGTATTATTTTCTAATAATCATTAAAAAATGCTCGAAAAATACATTGGGTTCCAGATAAAATATTTCAATACCAAATATAAGCCACAACGTTTTAAAACATGTTTTAAATAAGTTAAAAGTAGTAAATACAAGAATCATGCTAAAAACTTCATATTCGGATTATTAGATTTTGTTATTAAACACTTTTAAAGTTCATTTGTAAGATAACGTAGCTAAAATCTTTGTGTGTCAAACGTACACATTAGTTTTAAAAGTAAATGTTGAATTTAAATGGGAAGAATTATTTTATTACATAAAAATTATCTAGATTTTGCATTATTTATAAAGATAGTAATTTTTGTTTAAATTAATTTTCTACAAAATTTATATGACATCTTCATAGGTACCGACTGATCTATACAGGATGAGTCTGGGAAGACGCCCCCCCTTCTTTAACTTTTTTATTATAAGTATTAGAAAAAAAGGCTCATATAAAAGTTTTATTATTTTACATATTTGATGGCAGATGTAGATATTTTTACAAAGTCAGGTTTACAAGATACGACTATCAACTATAATATTTGTTTAAAAATTATTTCTAATATTTCTAAATTATCTAATTTTTCTCGAAATTTTTCAAATACATTAATAAAAAATCTGATGTGGCCAGCACATTACCTTCCGTCAGTTATATGAGGCATTTACGAAAATTCTACCTGTGAACTGTTACCAGTAAACAGCTGTTTATCAGGTTATAGCTACCGGAATCGATATTTTAGGAACGCAAGTGGTAAACAGGGTAGATCCATAACCTATAAAAAATTTGAAAATTTGAAACAGGTTAAAAATTTGATGTAGTTAACAAACTGAACACATTTCCACTTTTAACGCGTGCACTTCGCTTTGCATCACTACTTTTTTTAAAGATTAGATTCTTCATGAATCCGGTAGATGGATCTGGTAGATATTGTACAATTTTCGAACACGGTAACTTTTTACCAGTCGTGTTTCCGAACACAGTCGGTAGATGCGGTATCTACAGGTAGAATTTTCGTAAATGCCTATGTATTTTCTATAAAATAGCATACAGAAAGTTCCTTGTAAAAGATTCTAAATTTCTTATACGTACATTACCTTTCGACAGTTGTATATACTTTATACAAATTCCATACAGAAAGTTTCGAGCAAAAGATCCTAAATTTCGAGTGAAATAATAATATAACACAAATATACTACGAATATGTCAATTGACACTGACATCTTTCAATCAGAATTTTCATAATATAGTAGCTGTTTTCATAGCTATGTCTACTTTATGAAATTTAATTTCTTTATAATTTTTTAACTCTATATCCATTTAATATTAAGTATAAAATGCAGTCAAATCGTATAGAGAATACAATGTTCTTTAATATTTATAATAACATTAAATGTGAAAAAATGATATTTAACATCGTTTTTTCAAGAAAAACTGTTAAAATCTTCAAATGAGGGTACTTCCGGTTGACCAATTATAACCAAAATCTAATCAGCTCTTCATATGGATGCAACGAAGAGGAATACGAAAGAATTATAATTTTTGGAATTGTAGTTTTAGAGTTATCGTAGACGAAAATTTTGTTACACACACACACACACACACACACACACACACACAGACACACATACATACATACACACACACACACACATACAGACATCATCGTAAAAATAGTAAAATCGTGTTCTAGGGACCCTAAAACGTGCTTATTCATCAAAAACTCACCACCGAATTTTTTGACCAAAGACAATACCTTCCTTACCTCAAGGTGACGGAAGGTAAAAATAATACATCGTTGAAAAGAGAAAAAAATAGCGGTTTCTATTTTATTAAAATAATTATAGGTTGCCATTTGAAAAATAAAAGTTGATAGTCGTATCTTGTAAACCTGACTCTATAAAAAAATATCTACATCTGCCATCAAATAGTATATGTAAAATAATAAAACTTTTATATGAGCCATTTTTTTATTATAATAAAAAAGTTAAAGGGGGGGGACATCTTCCCAGACTCACCCTGTATTAGCATTCAAATTTGCCTCCAGAGGTTAATGCAGCACTCGCGCTTACAGGTTGAGATAGGCACATGTTATCTTATTTATAAATAACATGGCACATTGTTTACACGTTTGTGTATTTTTGTGACTTAATTAGCAAAATTTGGTATTTAAACTGTTGTGATGATTTTGTTATCAAGTGTAATAAACTATAAAATAATAATATAGTACTATATTTTATAGAAATATCTTACAAAGTGTTTATGTTACCTTGGTTATGGATGAAACATATGACAGATATGATGAATGACATTAGAACATTGGAAATGAGTAGATAAGAATAAAAATAATCTTAAATATACATATATTATATGTAAATTTGTCAGTTAAATCTATGTGTGAATAATCTCATATACGAACACTCTATATGAGTTTGGCCTATGGTTATATTATTTAACCGTATAAATGATTATAATATGTATAATGAAGTAATTTATTCATTCATTGCTTATAATGATATGTTGGTAATTGCTTGTTAATGTAATTTGATCTTGATTCGTATCACGAGTAATCTAATCTATAATTAATTATTAAGTGGTGCACACCCTGCACTTAAGTGGCAATAGATATGTTATAATCTGTAAATGCTATACATGATGCAATATAAACAATATTATAATTTACACAATGTCAAATAATAATAAAAGTATCAACAATAGACTTAAAACAATGTTCTTAATCATTCAAACCGGTTGTGGTTTTGATAGTCCAGATTCCAATCAGTCGGTGGCAACTTGAAAATTATTTTCAAACTTCAAATCGCATAAATGACTTTTTTGTGGCTCTGTCCACAACAACTTTGAGAGCCCGTGAGGTGACTCTTGTTAAACACCCTCATTGGTACCTACAAATACAGCTACTAAATAATACATAGCTGACTTGTCCGCCATATTGGTGCCAAAATGAACGCAGTAAATTATGAAATAAAAGTACGTATCTTATAAGTTTATGTATAGTAACTATTTTTCATAATTAAATATAACTTCCATATTTATTTAAAATAATAAAACAAGAAAAAATGCGGTTCGTAAAGATTTTTGAGGGCAAAGAAATATATATGTATTGCATAAGTACCTGTAAAAATTAAAACCAATTCTCAAATGATTTGCACAATTTGGAGCAGAACAACCCGTCAGTATTGAGAATTTCTACGATTAATAATACTGTAAAGCTCATATTGAATAATTTAAGTGGCTCCAAAATGGTGGACGAATAAGCTGTAATTTATCTAGTAGCTATACCTACAGATATATCGTCATTACTGATATCTGCGAATAAAAGCATATTGGTACTACAGATTTTGTTACAGGTTTGGCTTAAAGCTTACAAGCCTGACATGAAAAATTTTGAAAAATCAAACGAACTCTAATTTTTTAAAAAGCTTGAAATTTAAAACCTAACCAAGTATTAATTTCAAGGCAATCCAAGCTTAGCCTTTGTTATTATAAGTTTGAATTTTAAAACTTTTACAAAAAATGATGACTTCGACAATATTCATGTTTATGCAAATTTCGGTGGTAAAAGTGTGATTTTATTGCTTAGTAATTGTCAATTATATTATCAAATTATTATTATTTTTTGCACGCCTATGCTAAATGATAACAACCAACGACAATATAAAAAAACATTTAAAAAAATTATAAAATTAATGTTAATTCTAAAAACATTTAATATGCCCAGCACATTACCTTCAGTCAGTTCTATGTATTTTGTACAAATTCAATACAGAAAGTTTCTTGCAAGAGATTCTATTTATCCTTAGAAAATTTTAACACAAACATACTGTCAATTGTATTTGACACTGACATTTTTCAATCGGAATTTTCTTAATTTAGTAGATGTTTCTATGGTTATATCACAGCTGGCTGCTTTAGGAAATTTAATTTTTTTATTCTATATCTATTGAATATGAAGTATAAAATGTAATCAAATCGTATAAAGTATAAAATATTCCTTAATATTTAAAATAACTTAATAAATAAAATCTTAAAATTAGGCTACTTCTGGTCGACCAATTGTAACCAAAATCTAATCAACTCTTCATATGGATGTAAAGAAAAGGAATACGCAAAAATTATAATTTTTGGAAAGGTGGTATTGGAGTTATGCGATCCGAAAAAATCGTCACACACATACGTACATACATCCATTTATATATACATATATATATATATATATATATATATATATATATATATATATATATATATATATATATATATATATACAAACATCATCGTAAAAATAGTAAAATCGTTTTCTAGGAACCCTAAAACGTGCTTATTCATTAAAAACTCATCAACAATTTTTTTGATCTGAGTCAATACCTAATTTACCTAAAGGTGACGGAAGATAGAAATCTAAGTTCAACACTGCAAAAATGAAGATTCACTGCCTAAGCTAAAATCGACAAAAAGGCTTCGCCTCATCTATGAAATACCGCCGCGGTAGTGAATCTGCTTCTTTTTGCCTTGTGTCACAAATAATTAAATAATGATTATTATTCATATAAAGTCTGAACATAGTGCACATACATCAAACTATAAAATTAGTGGAATAAATATTAGTCTTTCCTACGAACAAGTATTTGAGTTAAAAATTTGTTTTATTTATAAATGAAATATTATTGGCACTGTAATAATTTCCATTATTTATGTCTACTATTTTGTTATAGTTCGATTATAGTCAAATTTCAACAATAATTTTACTCCAGTTTTCCGATATAATACACAGTGGTGAAAATTTTCATGGAAATAGTGATCAAATAATCATATTTTGTTTGTATTTGAAAACAAACCTCGTTAATTTTTACCTGGACATACGAGCACATATTTTGATACCTCGAATATGAATATTTAATTTTATTGGGGTTATTTTACATTTTTACGATTTTATTTTAGTAGGTAATGAATGAGTGGCCATCTATAATAGCAAACCGGGTTATTGCATCGCGCAATA
Organism: Harpalus rubripes; assembly: GCA_963082715.1. Taxonomy (NCBI): domain Eukaryota; kingdom Metazoa; phylum Arthropoda; class Insecta; order Coleoptera; family Carabidae; genus Harpalus; species Harpalus rubripes. The sequence continues at coordinate 20,767,199 of OY720456.1, forward strand.
TTATATGAAATATTATGTGACATACGCACACATAACATTTAATTATGTATGATGTTTCGATGGCGAGGCGTTGTGAACTTTTATTAAAATGCATTTATTTATGAGTGTTTGGTTTTATTAACGTTTCACATACGAAAATATGGACAATAGAAGCCGAAATTATCGTATATGATTTGGATTTCGTGTCATTTATATAGAATTATTTTATTCCAATATTCCCAACATGTTTAATTCAAACAAAAGTGTTATTCAAATGACTTCAACGTTTCAAAATGAAAATTATAATTATTTTGAACGGAATAAAATTTTATTAGTTTGAGTCAGAAATAATATAATAACAATTTCGAGTGGTAAATCACAAAAGGAATATTATGTTCACCTTACTAATGCATAAGCAATGGATGAAATATTTAAATATAAATGGATCTAAGTGGCATGTTTTGTTGTTTATTTTCAGTACCGGTCAAAAATAAGAGTATACATTAATGACGGGTTTATGATAGATTTAATTTACAAATTTAAATTTACGAATTTACATTTACAAATATAAATTGTACATATCTGCTTTTACTGGTTCATGATGAATTGAAGAAATTTATGATTTAGAATTTACATTTAGAATATCACCATATTTTACATTCAAATGTAAATTTGTGAATATGTGCAATCATTTCACAGTATTTCAAACAATGATTTTGGTGGGGAGAATGAAAATTTCAAGTGAAAGTTAAACAGCTCGTATTACATTTTAATTTTGATTTGAGAAATTTGTTGAAATGGATTCAGAAAATATGAATATATTATTATCACATGTAGAACAATACAGATTGATATATTATAAACGTGATTCTTTAAGAGGTTATATAACTGTCATTCCATTTGTGACAAACCACGTGTTCAAATATAAGAAGTTGATTGGACACATTTAATATTTTAAATTCACTATAAACCAACAAGTTAAATCGTAAATTTCAAATCAAAATTTGTAAATCTAAATTTATAAATTAAGTGCATCATAAACCACCCATAACATTTTTGAAAGATGTCCGGTCAAGTTTATCTCCAAATTGTCTGAAATAAGATTTTGTTCTTTTAAATTTGATAGTGTCTTTCGCTTAGTTTATATGAGGGTGCATAAGATACTACTGTAATCTTATTATTATAATAATATATGTTACAGTAAAAGCATTCAAAATTCTATACTAAGTCAACTGGTAAGTTTATTAGCAAATGTAAAACCAAATATGTGAAAAATAAGATGCTGACGGTGTCAGTATCAATAACACTGACAAAAAATAACCTTATTCGTACGGCTATGAATCAAGCTAGTATATCTGAATTAATAAATAAAATTACGTTAAGACAAGCGGGTTATATTCCTCCTTATCGCACACGCTTCTTGTGAGAGAGATAAATATATGACAATTTGTTAATTCGTTCATGATACAGATGACATTGATCGGACATCTGTTAAAAATTTTACTGTACCTCGAAATATAGGTACCTGCTGATTTTTAAATGTATTCAATTGGGTCATACCACATTTTCCAATTTTATTTTTTTCTAAAAGTACACTAACGCGACCTGAAATATATATTTTTGTGCAACCGGACGCAAAATAAGCATTTCGCAGCCGCAATACAGGCCGCGAAATTGGAATTCGCGACCGTTGTTATGGTAACGGCTGCGAAATGAATTTCGTGGCCGTTGTCATGGTAGCGGCCGCGAAATTAGGTAAACAATCACTTTGACACTTGAGAATTGCATGGTTTTTTTTTATCAAATATCAATTCCATAGCCACCTTGAAAGCTAACTTTCTCTTTACAATGAAACTGTTTAAAATTAATAAAATTTGTAATTAGCTACATATTTTTTACGGTTGCACAAAAAATATTGTGTACACCTTGTTCGCGAAATCCTTTAGCGCCCTCGAGATTGTCTTACCTCGGCCGCAAACGGCCGCGGCGACAATTTTTCTCTCGGTACGCTAAAGACTGATTTCGCGGCCTTGATATACAAATATTATAGTTTTACAAAAATTAGTTATTTAGGCTGCGAGATTTATTACAGGTTTTTAAAAATATATTATTATTTTATTTTCAATCTATGGTAGATAATGACAGATGTAATTATAATTAATAGAAAATTTAAAGTTTATTTAATATTTCTAATAATATAAATAGGTAAAAAATATTATTTATGCTATTTTTTAAGAAAAATATATTACTACTGTAGGTAATCTGCTACTTCCGTCTATTAAATTGTTACTAAAAACTACTGAACTGTTCTCATTGATGTTAAATTCGATTTTGTCGTACATTGATTAATCGTCTTTAATAAATACACCCACAGTGACAAAACATTCTCACAATACTTTTGTAAAAATTGATGTTTTGGACAGTATATTGAACCAAAAGTAACATAAGTTTAGGTATGTGTCATTAAACAATATAAAATGTACGTCAGATGCCTATATTTTTTGACGGTACCTACTGTAATAAGTTTTCTTGTAAAAAACATATTTTTTTTAAACGTCGTAGAAATGGCATTTTTGTAACTTGATTCACAAGGTAGAAGTTTCATTTCTACGCCTCTGGAAATTTCTACGCCGGCGGAGTAGAAATAACTCATTTCTACGTCGCTGGAGTAGAAATAAAATAAATATCCATAGCAACTACATAGAATTAGCGAATAAAAAGAAAAGTACTCGTAGTGCGTTTGAGAAAAAAAATTAATGTGTCATTCGGAATTGTGCGACTCGCTTCGCTCGTCGTGCAAACTTCCATGCTCGCCACACAAAGTATCACTTTTACTCCTAACAATACAATATACTATTTTTGATATTCATATTCCTTAGAATTTAAATGCTTCAATTATATCAAATCTTCAAAATGAATAATACTTATGTATATTTTTTTCATAGTTAAGCGTTTGAAATAGTAGCAGTCAAAAAAGTAAACATTCAATATGTATTTATCCTCATTCAGCATAGAAAATTAGTCCGATTAGTTTTGTTGTGCGCAAACAAATATCCTGTTTGATGTTTACACCATTACTTTTATGGGCTATTTACATCAGCCAAAGTAAAATTGCCTGACAATTGATTTTGGTGTAAGTAGGTCAGAGAGGCAATCAGTTCGACTTTCCGTTCAAATTCGTTCGACATTCCTCATTCCTGTTAAACTGCGCCACTTAAAATTACGCCAGTTTTTGCTAATGGCTCCCTGAATAAATTCATTTGAGTCGTCGTGTTCAGGTGCCCACTTTACACGAGCAAACATAGAGACAACGGAGACGCCGACCAACGCCCAAGCGGGAATTATTCAACTCCGCAACTTCCAACTTACTACTTTACACTTTTTACACGGCCAATTCAAATTTGCAATTAAGTATTCTCTTACATTAAGATGATGTATTTACATTTATTACCTATTTCGAAGACAATCTGCATCGTTAAAATACATTCCAAAGAATTTACTTTGACTATTGAAATAAATTAGCAAACATCTTAAAAGTTATATCAAAGAAAGCTGCTTTGTGTATAAATATTAATAATTTTGTTGCATCGATCGTTGTCTCGTGCAAAACTGTTTTTGTTGAATAATTTTAAAATATAGCAATCATTAAACCTCATGTGCTGTGGCCCGTGAATTGGACCCAACATGAAACTAGTAACCATTAAAGGTACATTCACAAATAAAAATTAGGTTTAGATTTATGGTTTATATTTTAGATTTAAAGACTTTGGCCGCATAATATGTAATGACTCCATTCACACTTCAGAACTTAGTGTCTCTAAATCCAAATCATAAACATTGCAAGGTCCAAACTTTAGGTTTATGATTAAGTTTGACGTCACAAACTTCACCAATGAGAACGAGTCTGAAACGATATAGATATATACATCCATCTTTATTTAGTATTCACTTGGTGGATTCGGCTTTTTAAATAAATGCGAGAAGAACAAGGAGACTGTCAAAACTTAATTGCTGAAATTTAACTAATAATGCCAAGCAAATGACAGTTTCGCGGCGCACGGGTATCTGTTAAGTACTGCTCTACCGATATTTTACTCTTGTTTATGAAGCATTTACATAGATTTCAAAAAAGGCGTGAATAAAAAAATTGTAATATTGACTGCCAGTCCGAAACTTTATTTATTCCATTTACATAGATGTCTATACATATCAAAACTAAATTACAGTTAATTTAAACTTACATTTATGAATGACTAAAGGTGCATTCACAAATAAAAATTAGGTTTCGATTTATGGTTTATACTTTAAATTTAAAGACTTTAGCCGCGTACTATGTAATGACTCCATTCACACTTAAGAATTTAGGGTCTCTAAATTCAAATTATAAAGCTAAACATTGCAAGGTCCAAACTTTAGGTTTATGATTAAGTTTGACGTCACAAACTTCACCAATGAGAACGAGTCTGAAACGATATAGATATATACATCCATCTTTATTTAGTATTCACTTGGTGGATTCGGCTTTTTAAATAAATGCGAGAAGAACAAGGAGACTGTCAAAACTTAATTGCTGAAATTTAACTAATAATGCCAAGCAAATGACAGTTTCGCGGCGCACGGGTATCTGTTAAGTACTGCTCTACCGATATTTTACTCTTGTTTATGAAGCATTTACATAGATTTCAAAAAAGGCGTGAATAAAAAAATTGTAATATTGACTGCCAGTCCGAAACTTTATTTATTCCATTTACATAGATGTCTATACATATCAAAACTAAATTACAGTTAATTTAAACTTACATTTATGAATGACTAAAGGTGCATTCACAAATAAAAATTAGGTTTCGATTTATGGTTTATACTTTAAATTTAAAGACTTTAGCCGCGTACTATGTAATGACTCCATTCACACTTAAGAATTTAGGGTCTCTAAATTCAAATTATAAAGCTAAACATTGCAAGGTCCAAACTTTAGGTTTATGATTAAGTTTGACGTCACAAACTTCACCAATGAGAACGAGTCTGAAACGATATAGATATATACATCCATCTTTATTTAGTATTCACTTGGTGGATTCGGCTTTTTAAATAAATGCGAGAAGAACAAGGAGACTGTCAAAACTTAATTGCTGAAATTTAACTAATAATGCCAAGCAAATGACAGTTTCGCGGCGCACGGGTATCTGTTAAGTACTGCTCTACCGATATTTTACTCTTGTTTATGAAGCATTTACATAGATTTCAAAAAAGGCGTGAATAAAAAAATTGTAATATTGACTGCCAGTCCGAAACTTTATTTATTCCATTTACATAGATGTCTATACATATCAAAACTAAATTACAGTTAATTTAAACTTACATTTATGAATGACTAAAGGTGCATTCACAAATAAAAATTAGGTTTCGATTTATGGTTTATACTTTAAATTTAAAGACTTTAGCCGCGTACTATGTAATGACTCCATTCACACTTAAGAATTTAGGGTCTCTAAATTCAAATTATAAAGCTAAACATTGCAAGGTCCAAACTTTAGGTTTATGATTAAGTTTGACGTCACAAACTTCACCAATGAGAACGAGTCTGAAACGATATAGATATATACATCCATCTTTATTTAGTATTCACTTGGTGGATTCGGCTTTTTAAATAAATGCGAGAAGAACAAGGAGACTGTCAAAACTTAATTGCTGAAATTTAACTAATAATGCCAAGCAAATGACAGTTTCGCGGCGCACGGGTATCTGTTAAGTACTGCTCTACCGATATTTTACTCTTGTTTATGAAGCATTTACATAGATTTCAAAAAAGGCGTGAATAAAAAAATTGTAATATTGACTGCCAGTCCGAAACTTTATTTATTCCATTTACATAGATGTCTATACATATCAAAACTAAATTACAGTTAATTTAAACTTACATTTATGAATGACTAAAGGTGCATTCACAAATAAAAATTAGGTTTCGATTTATGGTTTATACTTTAAATTTAAAGACTTTAGCCGCGTACTATGTAATGACTCCATTCACACTTAAGAATTTAGGGTCTCTAAATTCAAATTATAAAGCTAAACATTGCAAGGTCCAAACTTTAGGTTTATGATTTAGTTTGACGTCACAAACTTCACCAATGAGAACGAGTCTGAAATGATATAGATATATACACCCATCTTTATTTAGTATTCACTTGGTGGATTCGGCTTTTTAAACAAATGCGAGAAGAACATGGAGACTGTCATAACTTAATTGCTGAAATATAACCAATAATACCAAGCGAATGATAGTTTCATAGCGCACAAGTGTCTTGTTGAGTACTGCTCTACCGATATTTTAATCTTGTTTTTGAATCATTTACATTGATGTCCGTATACATATCAAAACTAATTTTTAGGTAATTTAAACTTTCATTTATGAATGACTTACTTAAACCTAAACAAAAACCATAAACCTAATTTTCATTTGTGAATGCACCTTTATATAAACCTAAACAAAAACCATAAACCTAATTTTCATTTGTGAATGCACCTTAACAGGTGATTCATTAAGTACGGGCTAAACTATACATAGGGAGGAGCAGCTGGCAATTATTGTCATTATGTAAAAGTATGCAGTCTAAAAAGAGAATTTACAGTCACAGTAATAGTAATTGGTATACATAGGCACTAAAGTAGATATAATTTTTTTATTATGAATATTAAATTTATTCTGCGAGGCGATAACGAAGGAAAATAAACCTATAAAGTAATAGAAAAATACTTTTTTCCGAAATCGACATTAAAGTACACTTTACAGACTTATGTCAAAATTTTACTTTACATACTCATCTGTAAATTTGAAATAACCTAAATTTCTAACTCTTTAAAAATACATATTGCAAATTTTCTTCCACTGGATATTCTGTATTCAAATACCAATCAACTCGATGAAGACTAGGTCGAACTAATCATTTTTAAGTGGAATGTTGAAAGAAATTAAGAATAAATTTTATTTTAAATTATTGAAAATATGCTTATTCCTCACATAGACCAAATATACATAGGAGGCAACAAATATTGGAATTAATACCAATTTAGGATACCGATTAATATTCATCAGATAAGTGTAAGAAAGATTTTAAATGAAAATTTTGAATAATTACACTTTGCTAGATTTCACAACATTTAAATGATTTTCTCTACTGCGATTTCAACTTTTACACTAAGTACCATCAGAAGACTGATGAACGTACAATAAAATTACTATTTTATTAGATACACTAGTGTGTGGAGACAAATTATTAAAGCTGGATATAACTGGAAATACCGTTGTTAAAATATCCAAGATTTCCGGGCGAAGTATATTTGTTTGGTCATTCATAAGTTTCTCATTGTGTTTAATACATGAAATCTTTTTGGACAAAGAGAAAGAGTAGAAATAGAATATAGGGATCGTGACAAGTCGAATGCGAATATTTTAATATTCTGCGAGTGAATATGCTATCAGTACATGTATCATTTCTGTACACAATAAATACTACTAATACTAGCTACAAAACAATATTCTATCCACAAATTATTCATAAATTATGACAGCTACATTGAATATATAGTTAATATAGCTCACAAGTCGCTCATTTCACACCGTTATTTACTAGTGCTTACCATAATTTTTTGTAGCAAATTTGCTAACACACTCTTTACGGTAAGTCAATTTTCGGTAGGTTATTAAGTTGTTAAAACTTTATAATTTGGCAACCTTCCTAGCAAGCAACTTCATTTAACAACTTTCATACGGAATTGGGCTAATTATTTGTTCTACATTCGTTTTATATAGATATTTCTAAAAATTGGGAAAAGAAACTGAAATATTGAAATATTCAAAAAGAACTTTGTTGCTCGCTCCTAAAAAAACATTAACTTTACGACGACAAATATGAGTGTAAATGTTTATTTATCATAGCACACGTAGAAAAATTATATTTTTGATAGTATGTAGTTTTTGTCAAGTAGATATAAAATTAGTAGTAAGTTTAATGTTATTGCTATTTTTTGTATGTTAAGTACAGTAATTATAAATCAATTATGATTTTTGGTGAAATGTGAATACAAAACCTTTTTTGATAATTTTCACCTCGCTAATTAATCAACAATAACTTAAAAATATTTTTTTATCCCTATTATCAATTAATGGCAATGGGGGTAAATACATATGACAATAAATTTATACAGCAGAATTACCGTATTAGTTATTTATTTGGTTAAGTCATAATGACAGTTTGCGATATATTCCCGTTGATACACGCACATTTTACTATCCACATGTGCAATTTCACATAGTTATTATACCAGATAATAATGTTCTATTCAAGAAGATATAATCGCAATTATATCCAGGAATATGACTCATAATGTATTTTAGGTTAATTTTGATCATTTGAACAAAGTTTATAGTTTATAGAATCATTACAAAAGAAAAGAAATTTTAATAGCTAAATTAAATGTATAATGAATGTAATATGAAAAGATTTGATCAATAATACACATATTAAGTATGTTTTATATAATATTATAAATTGTAAGCAATTGTAATTTAATGGGGTCTCGTGGCCGCGTGTCTAACTATCTGGTCGCGGATCTGGGGAACCGGGTTCGATCCCGACCGACGCTCAATATTTTTCGAATTTTAAATGACACAAAATTAACCCCTGTGGTGCACTCTCCACGCCAACAGTGAGTGCCTGTGAGGCGACGCCTGGTAAACGCCCGCACGGTAAAAATATGTCAGCATCATTATCGAAATCTATGTACAAAGTAAATTGGCACACCCAGCAATGGGTAATATGCCGTGATGAAATATTTATATTTATTTATTGTAAGCGCAAGAGTATTTATTCTAAAAGAAAATCTAATAACAACTTCTGTCCGAAAATTTGTAATCGGTATTCGGAACAAAGTAGTGAAACCGATCTTCGAAACCGGATAGTGGCACTGATCTGCGAATCCGTGTAATAAAACCGATGTCCGAATAACCTGTTCTATTTGAAATATTTTGTTGTGCTTTTGTGTCATAGTCATTTTTCACTCCGTGCAGTCTTGAATTCCTCTATCCTTATATTTTAAATGTCCCAAATAAACATAGTTCATGAATGAATATTTCTTATTTTTTTTTAATTATTTTACTTTAGATGCACATTTCCTTATGAAAACATATTGATCCGCCCACATTTATAAGGTGCGTTTAATATAAGTGACGTATAACCTCGTAGAACTACAATGTAAAAGCGCGTTATATAAAAGCGTTATTATTATAATAGTGCGTTCGTAATACGGACCATTGAATTTACTGTTGAAATCCGAAACGGTTTATTTTCGAACGTGGTTATACTGGGATTTTTTTCTTTGCTTACATACATTCCAGAAATATTGCCCTCTAATTTTCGAACACCCTTACATTAAATAAATTAAGTAAACAAACATGGTTTTATATTTTTAAACCCACATTAAATAAATAAAAAAGGTCCAATATATTATGTTGTCTGTTACGTGCAGCAGGATAACCTCAAAAACATTCATGTGGTAGTGAGTTGAATGTTGCTTTTTCCAAATTATAACTTAAAAAAGATCACTGGTAATACAGGCATTTGACAAAAAATTAAATCACGAGAATTACGGGGAATTATATATAACATTCAATGAAATTTTCAAAATGGTTTCAGTTTTCATTCAAAATTTCGCGAAACTGTTTACATGTAATTTTCAAAACAAGTCTACACATTGATTTGAAAAGATTTTCGACTCTTGCGTTTTGACTCATGTAAGTGACAGATCCTCTTCACTCCAAATACTCCGTTTTACCATTATTCCATTTTTTTTAAATCCATATAACTAGCACTACATTCTAAAACTACAGAATAGTCATTTTTTTTGTAGGTTAGTAACACAAAGCAGCAGAAACGTTATGCTATGTACGCATGCACAATATCGAAACTGAATTTAAGTGTTTACATGAGTAGTTTTGAAACTAGTTTTCAAGTCAAACCTATGAATTTTAGTTTTGGTTTAAGATAATATGGGGTCTCGTGGCCGCGTGCCTGAGTGTCAGGTTGTGAATCTCGGGAACCGGGTTCGATCCCGACCGACGCCAAATATTTCCAATTTTAAATGGCTCAAAATTGACCCCTGTGGTGCGCTCTCCACGCCAGCAATGAGTGCCCGTGAGGTGATGCCTGGTAATCGCCCACACGGTGCAAATATTTCATCATTACCGATATCTGCGTACAAACCAGAGTGGCACACCCAGGAATGGGTAATAAGCCGTGATGATATATTTATTTATTTATTTTTTTTTTATAATTCAAATAGTTACCAAACTGCATATAAATTGAGTAATAATATTTTGAAAAAAAGTCTAGATTTTTACATATTTTTCTTGTTCTTGTTCTGTTTTCACAGAGTTTCCAATGAAAAATTAATATTTTATATCCTGTGATAAATTGTTATATTAAAATATCTGCGGAGAATAAAGAAGAAAAATGAATTTCCAATTGAAAAGCAATTATCATTTGTAATTATCCCTCTTACATTTACGTAAAAAATAGATGTACTGCGCCCTCGTTCTGCTCTACAATCCTGTCTAATTCAATTCTGGGCGTATTGAAATTAGCCTGAATGACATTTCGTGTCATAAAAACAATTTCATTTTTACCTTTCCAGACGGAATAATTTCCTGTCATTCTCCAGCGAGAAATTACATGTTCTAAATTTATAATTACAGGAACTGTAGATCTTTTCTTTTTCTTTTACATTTCCTTCACTTTTTCATTTCATTTTTTTATATTTTTTAACATCTTATATTCATATCCTTTCTTTTGAAATAAAATTTTAAATTGTATTAAGATTTACGAGAATTGATTTAAAATATTACAAAGTCTGTAAACCTTATTTCCGAAAAAGTTAAAGCAATATATTTCGAATTTTATATTTCATGGTTTTGAATTAAATATCAGTCACGTAGGTACCCTCTCCACATTGTAAAAATAATTAAAAAGGGGTAGTTACAAGAATATTTTTTTAAATCAGTAAATTCATGCGAGATATGATACAAAAATAACTGGATTTTGTATATCTTTTAAACACTAACAATTTATTATTAAATATTAATAGTAATGAAAGAAAACAATTCACTGGAGATCAGTCAACTTTGATCTCAACCCGACTATCACAGTGATATCTAGCCGTTGAGGGTGTTGACACTACAATTTTTATATTTTTATTATCGCTTTATGTCAAAGTGTACATTTTTATATTTTTTTGAGTTTGTTAATTCTGTTTAACAGTAAATTTTGTCTGTTGTAGACAAATTTTTATATTGTTATATTTTCTCTTTTATATATAATTTTCATGTACAATATGTGTGTAAATCACTTAACAATTAAATTATCAACAAACTGTTAAAACTCATCCCCTGAGGAAGACACATGTGGTGTCAAAACTATTCGGGTTGAGATTAAAGTTGACTGATCTCCAGTGAATTGTTTTCTTTCATCGTCCCTCCCAGTCAAGAAATTATCTGATCCCATTAATAATAATACTCTCCCAATCAAGTTACATCTCCTGTTTACTTATATCTAAGCCAATGTTTTTACCAATCTGCAAAACATTTTTGGAATGCACATTGTAGTACATAAAGCATTGCCTTCAGCTTCTTTATCGAATTTGACTTTATATCCTCGATCTTCTATGGTAGCAATACTTTGTCTTTCCCTGATCTCTTCATCTTCGCAAAAAGGAAAAAGTAAGGGAAGACCATGTTTTATGAATACGAATGTGTAGACAATTGTGAGTAGTTGTAATTTTAAAAAATCCTAAAGTTGTTTACCAATAATTCTTTTCGCATTAGCCGTTTGAAATATCAACTTCCTTAGCAATCTCCCTTAAAGTTATTTGGCGATTCCTAAATACCGATTCACAACTCTCTTGAAATCATTTGTACCATTAATGAACTAAAAGCCTTCTTCATATTTATAACACTGCATGTCACTTTAGACAATTTTTAACACAACATTTAAACCAGATCCTTTGTTCCGTTCTTTTGTATGTTTTGTCAATATGCAGCTGTCAGACACAAACTATGCGTTCAATATGTAGAAAACCTAACATACCCTTCACAGACCATATCAACGTAATAAAACAAATTAGCTCAATCGAAAACGAACATCAATTATAATCTTTTATTACATTGTCTATATTGTTTACGTATACAGGGTGGTGACTTGAACGACGTAGCATACGGGTTTCAATGGTAAAATCTTAATGTGCAGTTATTTGCTCCCCTAATTATTTTAGAGCAAAATTGTACGTAGGTTTTTACTACAGGAAAAAATACTGCATCCGAATATGCTAATGTTTATAATTTTTCAATTTCCGGAACCGTAAAAAAACAATAATAAATTTTTTGCAAAAATCATTGATGCCATTGAACAAAAGCGCGAACATCTGTCACTACTTAAATAAATCTTAAATTTCCTTCTCGTCAAATTACATTATTGTAATCAACTATTACATTATTGTCATCAACACTACAATAACAGTGTTTTTCTTTATCCTTGTTTCGAAAATAATTTTAAACGTCAAGAATCTTTGTCAGATATTTGCACTTTTGTTTAAAACGAGGAAAATGAAAACATCTTTATTGTAAGGGTTAAAAATGAAATACACTTGTTGTGTGATGATGCAGAATGTATTATGTATACATTGTGCATCATCACACAACAAGTGTATTTCATTTTTAACCCTTATCAACATGCAGAACAACCTGGAGAGATTTATCAATTATCTTTATTGTAGTTGATGACAACGATGTAATAGTTGTTGATTACAATAATGCAGTTTGACGAGAACCAAATTTAAGATTTCTTTAAGTAGCAACAGATGTTAGCGTTTTTATTTAAATTTTTGTTCCATAGCATACTCGGATGCAGTATTTTTTTCTGTAACGAAAACTTTAATACAATTTTGCTCTAAAATAATTAGGGGAGCAAATAACTGCACATTAAGATTTTATCATTGAAACCCCTATGCTGCGTCGTCCAAGTCACCAGCCTGTATATATATGCGTAGGCGCGTATCTATGCAGCTTAATAAATTTTATTAAACAGTTTATTTACGATGTAAAATATTGTGGTTCATAGTTCTCGTTACTTATCCTTAAATAATTTGTTTATTCTAAAATAAAAATTTTCGTGGAATCTGAAAATCAACTAAAATGTAATACCTTCTTATGTTCAATTAATTTGTAAAAAAAAATTAAAGAAAATACAGCAATAGTATTTTTGAATTTACACAAGTACACACACTAAATAAAGTAATTAGCTTTGCTTTTAAAGTTGATTGAAATACAGTACTTCCGGGTTTAGTAATGAATCTAATAGTTCTAGGCTGGCAGCAATTACATCAGTAATAATTCAAATGGAAGGTATTGCTAGAAACAGAAACCAAGTAAAATATGCTAATGCTTATTAATCACCAATGGAAATGCCTACCTATGAGAATGTTGCGCAAAGCGCCCGCAGCACTTAGTTTTGGTGTATACTGTTTGTTACAAACTATGCTGTACTGTTGCTGCTGTATTGTGCAGTAATTACGTTATTACTAAGTTACCTTAGGGTTCTACTCCTAGTTGCGAACTTGCCAACTAACTACAAAGACTTGAAGGAGTTTCTATCATCGGTATAAACCACAAAAATACACATGGATGGATTCTTCCACCAAACTTTTCTCACATACATATCTAAGAATAGAATAATATACAGCGTGTTATAAGATAGGGTAGATTGGCTTTAGTTGATTTTAACAGTAGCTCCTTTCTTAAGAATATATGAGGTTTAACACCAGACACAACTCGAATTATACAATAGACAGTCATCACTTGAATCACTAGTCTAGAAACTGTAATTTTGCGAGTGTGAGTATATTTTGAGAAACCAAACCGGACGTGAGGCCTTTAAATACGAGCACTTGCGCAGCAGTTTCTGTTTGTGTGATAAAAAATATTTTTCGTGTCGCCTTCTTAAATTTGTTAAATATGTGTAATATATTGTCCATATATTAAATACTAGAGTTCCTTCACGTTGTTAACATCAGAAGATCAAATGATAAGGGTAAACCTGAAAAATCAATGCATATTTTTTTTTATCCTTTTTGCTTTACAAATTCAAATATACCTAAATTGACATTTCACAAAAACTGTAATATCAACCTTTATATACGGGTAAAAATTTTTCAATATAGCTATCGGCACCTGTGTCACGTAAAATATATTTTTAAAACTTAATAATTCTCGAGATAACAACCATAATATATATTTTTCAAAATTCCTGTTCTTAATATTATTATTTTTTTCAAAAAAACACCTTGAAAATTGCAAACGGCTTTTCTGTATCAATAATATAACCGAGATATTAAATAAAACATGAATATTGAGACTGCTGTCACATATTTAATATTCAAAAATTTAAAGTACGAATAAGTATCAGTCTACGCAAAACTAAATTCCCGCTCTTTTGTGTTCCACTTTAGTAAAAAGGACGCACTTCAAACCAACTATTCCTATTAATTGGAAATGCACAAAGATTCATTAGTAAGTCACAACCACAACCCAGTCTCCGTCTCCAGTCTCAAGGCACAAGGCAAAATATCTCTTTCTAGTTGATTTTAACAGTAGCTCCTTTCTTAAGAATATATGAGGTTTAACACCAGACACAACTCGAATTATACAATAGACAGTCATCACTTGAATCACTAGTCTAGAAACTGTAATTTTGCGAGTGTGAGTATATTTTGAGAAACCAAACCGGACGTGAGGCCTTTAAATACGAGCACTTGCGCAGCAGTTTCTGTTTGTGTGATAAAAAATATTTTTCGTGTCGCCTTCTTAAATTTGTTAAATATGTGTAATATATTGTCCATATATTAAATACTAGAGTTCCTTCACGTTGTTAACATCAGAAGATCAAATGATAAGGGTAAACCTGAAAAATCAATGCATATTTTTTTTTATCCTTTTTGCTTTACAAATTCAAATATACCTAAATTGACATTTCACAAAAACTGTAATATCAACCTTTATATACGGGTATACATATATATACCAATTTTTCTCACTTGACTTTCACGTCAATGATTTCTGAACAACAAAATAACAAGTAATTGTGTATTTACCTCTGTCTTACTTGTGATTTCCTACATTCTAACTTCGATACGTATCTCTAATAGTTTCATATTTGTCTTACTAGCGCATTTAGAAAAAGATAGTTATCCGAAATTTAAATATGACATTCGACAGCAGTGGTACTTAATATTTTTGCATGCTCGTTCGGAGCTCAAATTCAGGAGAAATTAGTGAAGTTACTCTGTTTACGTTGTGTGAATGTGTGAAGTTGATTATATTTTATTAAATTAAAGAAAATCTAAATTTCATTCCATGACAAACATTTTTAGATTAGTAACATTTTCGTACTAAAATCATTCATTAATCTTGCATTAATAAACGGTTTCTGGTTGTTATTTCAAATTAATAAAATTATTAAATTAAGTAAGGTTGGGATTTGATGACCCGCGTTCGAATACCATCACGTAATCATAAACACGAAGCTGGAACTTGAGCCTCCCTGGTTTTGTTGTCAGCTAATCAGAAAGTAAATTCTAATATCCTGTTAATAATTCATTATTACACATATTAAATGTTATAACAATTGAATGTTATTGTAAATATTATGTCTCTAATTTCAATTATTAGTATTGTTTATTAGCTTCAGAGAATTCCTATTATATATTTACAAATTCATCAATAATTCATCCACAAATTATATTACAAATATATAGTAGATTTAGTTTTCATTGTATGAAACTAGAAAATTAATCGGAATTTAATTAATATCTGTATCTAAACAATTTGTTATTTGTTAGCATTGATTAGGTTTTAACAATAACATTATTTCATTATGAATTGAACGATATACCTATTATGTAGTAATTTAAATCGGAAATACATCAGTAGAATATACTACTAAAATTAAATTTATATTTTTTAAAGTTTTATATGATAAGATAAAAATTATGCAGTGCTCAGTAGGTAATTTTTTTCTACACTCATTTCAGAATATACCAGCATTCTATTATGAGTTTTAAATAGTTGCTGGTTAAATTCCACCATAATGTGCGGAACTATCCTCACACTAGTGTTGGCATCTCGTAACAATTTTATTAACTGATTTAGTTCCTATAATTCCATGCGAATTAATAATTTTTGTTATTTTGTGATCAAAGAGATTATGGGGCCTATTCAGAACTCAAAATTTGTGTAGTCGTTGTGGTCTTTATGGTTGTTATGTACTGTAAAGATTGTTAAAATCGAATTTGGTATTATTCTCATTATTGAAAGTGGTTACTGTCAACAATTGTTAAGCGTTTTGACAGTCTTTATCATAACGATTGCTAAAACTATGTATTTATGGTTTTTATCACGTTGTTATTTGACATGTGACAGGTTATTATATCAATCAAATATTATTAATATTGACCTTTCTGCCAAATATTGGTGTTTTTATATTTCAGCATGATGCAGTTTATTATACGTATAGATTCTGCTTCGACTTGAATAATGATCATAAGAACAATAAAGACTGGTGGAAGAAAGTTACTTTTGACATTCTGTGGTATTCTTGAAAACTCTTTGTGATGTATGATGTTTCTCTTACATATTCAGTCAAAATAAAAAAATTAAATCTTCACATAAATTTTCAAGCACTTTGAGGTCATTTGTAGGAATTAACAAAGCCGTTCTAAATAATGTAGAAGTTTCCAAATATGACATAAATATCATAGTGTTCTTTAGTTGTTTTGGGAAAACGTTTGCGTACTAAATATAATTAGCAATTCATTATTTAAAAAAAAATTATTGTTGACAGATAAGATTAAGGTTAGATTAGGTTCATATATGTATAATTAAATTAGCTGTTGTCAAATAATCTGGTTCATTCACAAGTATTATTTTGTAAAGATTGTTAATAATACCGACGTAGGTTCTGAATAGACAAATTCATAAAGATTGTTACAAATGTCTTTATGATAACAATCTTTATATGCGTAGCAACCTTTATGACTGTATTTCTCTGAATAGGCCACTATGTCATAATTTATATTGAAATATGTGATGGCATTATGAAATAGATCACCATATTTATTATGATATTCGTTTCCAACGAAACCAATTTGTTACCAAATATCTTAATAAATTTAATAACAATTTATGATTGTGTCGCATAAATTTTTCAATCTAGCTATCGGCACCTGTATCACGTAAAATATATTTTTAAAACTTAATAATTCTCGAGATAACAACCATAATATATATTTTTCAAAATACCTGTTCTTAATATTATTATTTTTTTCAAAAAAACACCTTGAAAATTGCAAACGGCTTTTCTGTATCAATAATATAACCGAGATATTAAATAAAACATGAATATTGAGACTGCTGTCACATATTTAATATTCAAAAATTTAAAGTACGAATAAGTATCAGTCTACGCAAAACTAAATTCCCGCTCTTTTGTGTTCCACTTTAGTAAATAGGACGCACTTCAAACCAACTATTCCTATTAATTGGAAATGCACAAAGATTCATTAGTAAGTCACAACCACAACCCAGTCTCCGTTTCCAGTCTCAAGGCACAAGGCAAAATATCTCTTTCTGGTTGGGGATCCTTTATCGAAACCTTTGTCACGTTACCCCTGGGATCGAAGTTGGCCGATGTTCGTACGCTACGGGGGCGACGTAATTAATAGCAATTAATCATATTCCCGGCCCGGGGCGGACGCGTTTTTAGAGATGGTGAAGCGAAAGCGAAGGCGTCGCAGGCCTCGACGGTGGGCTCCGCATTATCAACTAATACCTCCAGGTTCCCGGAATCGGCTTCCGGATAATTACTCCACCTGACCGGTCCACCTATCTCAGATGTCGAACTTCATAATTTATGGCATACTAAAGAGAAAAGACCAGAAAATAAGTCAGCGGTGGAGAACATATTTATTTGCAAAATGTAGGGTAACTGTGAAATATGCCGTTCACAATAGTTTTCTGCAAATGTCATGTGTTTTCGGTGGACTGAATTAGTATATTAGGAGTCGCAAATACGAATCAGGATTAAGGAAAGGGAGAAATTGTCAGTTTTTAGCACACATAAAATACCTAGTAATAGTTAAATATTATCTTATAGACTGATTTTTACCACATATGACTTAATAATAGTTTAATTGAACTTTAAAGATTAGGTATCACCTAGAACAATGAAATGTGATTGTAGTCGTTCCACAACTAGTTTTGAAAATCGAAATGCGTTGTCAAATATTTTCTCAAATATTATATGATACTGTAAATTAAGATTTTAATGTTACTAGTTACTAGTTAAATATAGAAAAATTGTACACAATTTACTAAATTCTTTTAAATAATAGTTAGACTTTTGTATTGTTTTTGTATTGTAATGAAGATTCTTTCAAATATATGTAATGCTTTTTACCTCTCGCTAAGAGAGGTATTGTATTCATGCCAAAAATCGCATATCCAGATTTTAGTGAATAAGCACGTTTTAAGGTCCCTAGAATCCGATTATAACATTTTTACGATGATGTCCGTGTGTGTGTATATGTGTGCGTGTGTGTGTGTGTGTGTGTGTGTGTGTGTGTGTGTATGTGTGTGTGTGTGTGGATGTGTGTGTGGATTTGTGTGGATGTGTGGATGTTGGATACACGATTTCTCAAATACTATAAGACGTAAGACATTTTTAACTACGGATTCCTCAATCTAACAATAACGGGAAGATTTGATTAAGTTTTGGTAACAATTGGACAACCGGAAGTAGTAGTTACAAGAAAACAATAATCTAAACATTATTTATCGAAAATTTATGTAAATACTTTTATTAAAGAACGTTAAATTCTTATTCGATAAATACAAATTCATTATTATATCCTCTATAGATTTAGAGATAAAGAAATGCATATAAAATAGTTTTATGTAAAAATTTTCAGATCAAACTACATGAAGGCAAGAAATTCAAATGTTTGTAATTGGCAGATAAATGTCACTGTCAAAAATATTTGTATGCCACTGTCAAAAATATTTTTTACTTTATTATGAAGATTATGAAAATAAAAAAAGTCAACAACGCAAAAGAATATACGTAAAAAAGAATATAAAAGGAATTTACGAAAAAATGACGAATATAAAGAAAAAGAAAGTAGAAAAAGAAAATTTCAGGATATTGAATATAAAGAAAATGTATGTATTGTACATAATTTATATTAAAATATCCCATAGATTTTCAAATATATGTGAGAATTATTTTGAAGTGAGACATGAATATATGTATTTGTATACAAAATATTTTTCGTTTTATGCGTACAGCCAGGCAAAATATCTGGCGAGAGGTTATGTGCTGGCCACATCAGATTTTTAATAGTTATTTAAATGTTTGAGTATTCTGAAACGTTCTCATTTTCATACATTTATATCGAGATTTCAATTTAGAAATATACCACTTCTTTCAATATTAAATTATTTTTATTTCATATTTTGCCTTGGGTGAAAGCAGGTTGTTTTGTATGTACTTTAAATAATATATGTATGTAATAAATATTTATAAATAAGTTGGTTCTAAGAAAATATCTAAATATTATTTTAACATTTAATTGATGACGTATAAAAAAAATAATAATTTTGTAAAATGAAGCTAATATTTTACTGAAAACGTTTGAATTTAGTTATGTCTTCTTTAAATTTTATTTCATTAAAATGTTTTCTGCAATAAAAATGTTTATTTTCCTTTGTTTCTCATTTGTTTTGTCATATTCAATAACAAATATTTAAATGTTTGTTATACTTTATAATTGAATCAATCCAATACGAAGTAATCCAAGTTTTAGAAAAATATTCGTATAGATTATTTTTTTTTACTTGAAACATTATACCTAAAGTCAAGCCCAATATTTTAAAATGGTGTAAATATTATTAACCTTTCGACTGCATGACCTATATATGTAACACGTTGTACACAATGTGGTTTTTATTTCCCAATAAAATTTTAAGTGTTAATTATATTAATGGAAGACATACAAAGTAATATAATGCTTATGCAAGTAATTGACTTAGTGAAAATATTTAATTATTGCAATACAGGAGTAAAGAAGTAGTAGTTTTTTTTTCATATTAAAACTTTGTATTTATGGCTATACATACTAGTTTGCGGTCTTCATTTCTTAGACATTTGGAGTTGGAGTACTATTTACGATTTTCCACAAGAAGGTCTTCTGCGATACTTTGTCATTTGCAGCATGTTTGACACCCGTTGATATGTTGGGGACGGAATGATCCGGAACGTAGCTCCAGAATTTTTTGGAAATGTGAAATGTCAGAACACTATTTATTAACACTCAATTAAATTTGAAAGAAAATTATTGTGTTAATATGTATTGTCATTGAAGGTGACCATTCCAGTAATTATCTATATTCTTTTTGAATTAGCAGTACACAATATCCCGAACTACCTCTCACTAACAGGGCTAAAAATTTCTGCAAGATGTACACGTGAGGTCAAATTATCAGATTGTTATAAATATTAAATAAAAGAGTCCGAATTTTGTTGAAATAAAGATTTTTTATATAGAACTTATTTTAGAAACTTTGTTTAGGTACTCAAAAGATTAAATATCAGTTATGACTGAAATATAAAACAAAAGATAAAACTAATTTTATGAACAAATAGTTTTGTATAGGTAAATATTTTGACTGAAACGTTGAAGAGTTAATTATATGTATGTGACAAAGGAATATAATAATAAAAAAAAAAACGTTGAAGTTATCAATAATGTTTCACGCAAAATATTTTTTCTTGGATATTATTTACATATTGGGATATAAATCTCATTGAATTTAAATTTAGTTATAGAAAAGAATTAAGAATCATATTAAGTAACTGGTCTCATATTTGCCTCGAAATCTAAAGCGATTACCAATTACAAATTTTCTCTTCGATTAATCCTGTAGATATATCAATAGAAAGAGTGTTTACTAATAACATTATTACCATCCCAAAGACGATAAAATTCTTCCCCGCCACTGTAGAATATTGGAATCATAGCGTGCTTTTGCTCTTCGTGCTTCGTTTGTTCTTATAGGAGGGTGGAATCTTCTGAATACCGAGCCAGTTATCGAGGTTATAAATTTCGTTATGCTGATCTTGCACTTACGGATAAAAAAACAGATCGTTCGGTGTTCGAAACTCCCGAAGATTTGTTGTTTGAAAGTTCTCGCAATCGACAAATCGTTTTATTTGTGAAATATGACAGTGAGGTTTTTGTTTCTTGCGATGAATCGGATTTTAGAACACTTATTTAAAACTACTTCATATCTGCCGGGAATTGAATTTTGATGGTATTTCAATAGTATTAGTGTTTGCTTTATCATAATAAAAAGTAATAAAAATTTTAAACGCCACATGTTTAGTTTATAATAGTTAATGAAATAAAATTTAAAAAATATATAATCTGACTAGAATTTACAGTAGACTTACGGTCAGCTTTTAAATTTTAGTTAAAATTTTAACTTCCAGTTAAGTAAACAATATTCCATCGTTTTGTTGACAGCAATGATATTTCGTTTCAATTTTGTTTATTTAACTGTTAGTTAAAATTATAACCAGAGATTGAAAAAATGGCCCTCAGTATATCATTTGCATTATTATTTTAAACATTTATCATTTGAAATTAAGTTAGTTAAAATTTAGTTAGGTAATCAATGTTTTAAATTATCCTTGTAAGTGTAAATATTTTTTTTTTAATACCATACTGTTAAATGTGCTTTAACAATTCTCTTATGCTCAACCAATATATGCGTCAAAACAGCCACGGCTGTTATTTTATAACAGTACAAATATTAAAAATCAAGTGTTTCAAAAAAATCATAGCATCATGAAGTGTGTCATGAAGAGCTGTCACCTGTCAATATGCCATAGAAAATTGAATTTTTAAAAGATATTTTATTTATTTATTTTATTTCACACACAACAAACTACAGGAAAAGCCCTATTTACAAGTTTGTGACAAAGAATTACATTAGATACAAATAACATTCATCAATCAATAAGAAGTAGTACATTTCTAAGCATAGAAATATTGCAGTGAAAAAAACCAATTTGCGAATGAACATTAAGACGATACAAATATATAATTCGATACAAAGGTGATAACATATAGTAAAGGTTACAGTTAAGCAATACATTATTAAGATTACGTAAACCTAACTTTGGAACACAAATATCAATCACTTTTAAAATTTGAGGTAAATATATAACAAAATTTAGCAATTTATATAAGAATAACATGTCTAAGTAAATTCTACGCTGCTGTAGTGTACAAACTTGGAAACTTTTACTTAATGTCTCATACGACATAAAGTTTGGGTAAACCCCAAAACACTTGAAATACAAAAATTTTAAAAATTTCTTTTGCAATTTCTCTATCATATCACAATAAATTTTAGTATTACAGGACCAAACCACAGAGCAATATTCGAGTTTAGGTCTGACCAGAGTATTAAATAATTTAATTAAGGTACTGGATTCGGAAAAACAATTAGAGTTACGTATAATTAATCCCATTATTTTATAAGCACTTTTACATGAATTAGATATGTGCAGTTGAAATCTTAAATCGGTCTTGAAAGTAACGCCCAAATCAGTGCACTCAAAGACTCTTTTAATTTTAATCTCAGACATGTAGTAATCAAAATGAATTGGTTGAATCTTTCTTGTATATGACATAATCATACATTTTTCTATATTAAAATATAATTTATTCGCATCACACCATTTTATGAGCTCGTGGATATCTAACTGAAGTTTAGTACAATCTATTTCTGAATTAATCGTAAGGTAAATTTTAAGATCATCGGCGTATAAAGGTTTACAAAAGTTTAGAATAGCCGGCAAATCATTTATGAAAATTAGGAACAACAGTGGCCCTAAATTGGAACCTTGAGGTACGCCCGATGTAGATACCATAGTATCAGAATTTGAAGAATTAAGTTGTACATACTGAGTTCTATAATACAAATATGATTTTAGAAAAATTATTGCATTTGGGGAAAAGCCGTATATGTTAAGTTTTTTTAACAAAACTTGATGGTCAACCCTGTCAAAGGCTTTAGCAAAGTCTGTATACAACACATCAACTTGCCTATCAAGAGCAGAGGAGACATCATGTGTGAAAGAGAATAGATTTGTAGTAGTTGATCTGCCAGATAAAAAACCATGTTGAGAAGTACTAATTGCTTTTTCTACATGCACATATATTTTCTTGTACAAAATGGATTCAAATATTTTGGCTAATACCGTTAAAATTGATATGGGCCTGTAACTTCTAATCTGCGCTGCATCGCCTTTTTTAAAAACTGGAACAATTCTTGCAAGTTTCAATTTATCTGGATAAGTATTCGTATGGATTGCTTTAGAAAAATTTTTAAAAAGAGGTGTAATTAGGATATCCATGCATCCTTTAAAAATAAAAGCAGGTATTTTGTCCCAACCAACTGTTGGTTTATTCTTTAGAGTATTGATAGCTTCTTTGATATCATCCTCTGAACAATTAAAATTAAAGAGATCACAATTACTTAAAAAGTTAATGTCATCTAAGTAACTTAGGTCATTATCAGCAGATGTTTGAGAAGAATATATGGATTTAAAGTACATGGCAAACGCCTTACAAATATCTTCGCTATTATGATAGATTTCGTTCTCATGATACATAGTAACTGGAATACTAGATTTGCTCCCTTTTTTATCTTTTATAAAGGACCAGAATTTTTTGGGGTCGTTACTAATATTGTTTTCAAGATTGTGTGTATATTCCTGATAAGCAGTTTCAGAAAGGCTTTTGATTTCACTACGTAATGATTTATACTGAGAAATTTGTGCCTGATTCGCTAAATTTTTTACGATTAATTTATGTAGTGTATTTTAATTTTGATTTTGTCTATAATGCTTTTTGTAAAGTAAATAGGAAAATTACTTTTGTAAGAATTTTTCTTTGGTATTGATTCATCAAAAATTTGGTATAAGGTTTCATAGAATTTGTCCAGGCAAGAATTGACATCACTAATGTCACTTAAAAAGTCCCAATTAACACAACTTAGCAAGTTATACATTTTCAAGTAGTCGCCATTTTTAAAATTATACTCTGGGTTTATATTTACCTGGGTATTCATATTTTTAACAAATATCAATTGAAAGTTAATATGTAATGCCGGATGGTATTTATCCTCAACTAGTAAAGAGTGGGTCTCATGTGTAACAGAAACATTGTCTAGGTTACAAAAAATTAAGTCAAGTATATTATCATTCTTATTCTGAATATTATTGATTTGTTTTAAATTATACAAATTTATAAAATTAGTAGTACACCATTTTCTCTGCGCAATTATATTGGAAGAAACGACAGTTTCAGTATTACTGAACGTATTAATATTAAAATCTCCAGCAATTAGTATTACATTTGAATCATTGACATCAAAGGAATCAAAAGCATTGAAATAGTCCTCATATAATGACACAGCTGAATTAGGGGGTAAATATACAGTTGACACAAAAAAAATTCGGAAACCAATCTTAAGTTTAACAAAAAGTGCGTCTACACCCAATGAGACAGAAACGCACTGCACTGCACTAAATTCCTGCTTAACTGCAATGATGACTCCACCGCCTCTCGATTTTCCCGTACTGATTGAGTCTCTGTCCATTCGAAAAACAACATACCGCGAATCGAAAAGTTCCGAATTAGCAATAGAATCATCCAACCACGTTTCTGTTAATAGTATAATGTCATAGTTATTTGCTGAGATATTAACGAATAATGTAGCACACTTAGTCCGAAGACCTCTAACATTTTGATAATATATACAAATGTTTTTATGTTTTACACTTATCTTGTTATGCTGATGCTGGTCCGGGATATTCATATTTACGTGCTGGCTTTGGGTTGGCGTCGCGGGAAGAAAAAACGATTGATGGCGACACCTTGAGGCCAATTCTCTGGATTTGAAAAGACAGGAAGATCGACGAGTGGAACTCCAATCTTGAATGACGCATAATCACCCCGCGAACGTAATTTTTCACACACATATTTATCATTCACATTAGGTTTAATAGATTGTAAATGTTTTAAGATTATCTCATCAGTAGTCTCCTTACGCGCACGCCACACATGTAACCACGCTTTCTGTTCAGAAGGTAACAATACTTTGTCTGTACTACCATTTTTATCGGAAGCGGACAGCATAGCCTTTCCTAAAATGATATTATTATGACGTTTATTTGCTGGTTTATTATTATTCAAAGTTTCAGACGAAACTTTTTGAGAACCACTGGGATTATTCTCAACTTTTTTAACATTTATGTTTTTTAAATTAGTTTGGTTTTGTGATTTTGTCTGTACTTTGCTAGCATATGATTTATCGTTAGAACTTGCGTTTACGTGTGATTTCTCATCAACTTGAGGCTTGTTTAAGTGAGAATCAGATACGTCCTTGACCGAATTTACATCTTTATATGAATTTATTTCAAATTTGCTTATTTTATCAGTTAAGATTTTTATTGTAACATCTTGATTACGAATAGTATCATTTAAATTATTGACTTTGCTCGAAAGTTGACAAACTTTTTTAAAGAAATAACAACAGCAAAAATATTCTTTTGCATCGAATTTTTATCACATGGATTACATACAACATATCCAGCACATTCATTTTTATTGCACTGCACATGAATTAAATTATCACATATATCACATTGCACCCAATCAGAGATTGGTATCAAATCATCACAAATGGTACAAATACTTTTTTCACTATCGACTTCAGACATGGTAGCGGAGCTACCTGTCAACACGTCCGCACCACTCAACATCTCAAATAATCATATGTTATTATGAAAAATACTGAACGTGTCACGGCCGATATAAAAATAACAGACACGGTTGATTACAATATTCAATCTCATCTGTTATTGGCTTCATATCAGCCTTATGACGTTAATAACTATAATCAAATACCTTAACATATTCTTCAGTTTTTAGAAAATAAATAATAATAGAATACCCTCCATAATGACATGATTTTGGGACTTCTGATAATTTTTTAGACTTGAAAAAATAAATTAACGAGTAGAAAAATTTTGTCTGAAAAGGCTGGTGCTGAAAGGTGACAAGAACAATGTCACTTTTACAAGACCAATGTTTTGATTTATTTTGATCTTGAACGGGTATAATGCTTTTATTTTACAATTTTCAGGCAGTAAAACACAAAAAAATAAAACCAATAACTTTTTAACAGTTCAAATGTAAAATAAATCAAAACATTGGTCTTATTAAAGTGACACGTGCACGCATATCAGCTGATTCCAAGCATTTTAGGGTTGCTCGGATCTCGTGTCTGCTCGCGCCCTTTTGTCTTTCATATGTTATATGTAGCTAGCAAAATTAACAATAATAAGAAACTTAATGAACTAGTAAATGTAGAAATAGGCGATATTGTATTGCAGATTGATGAAAAAACTAAAGCAATAAAAAATTGCTTTAGTTTTTTTTTAAATTTTGTATGATTAGAAAGTCAAAATGGCGTATGTTTTAAATTTTAGCGTAGTACAAAGTTATGACGTCATTTATGAAACTGGTTTAGGCATTAGATTCTTTATTTGACATGTATTTCAAAATATAGTGCTTTTATTTCCATAAACTTGTTGAATCACCATCTTACAAAACTGTTTCTGTTGCAGAGTCCTGCTGGCTGGTGTCTCCCTTTTACCGCGCCCTGCCCTGCCCTGCACTGCCCCACCTGCACCCGGATGTAACGTAGCTTCAACCACCTCGCCCTGTTTAATTAACCGTAAGTTACAAATCCACTCACTAAATTAGTCCTTTGATGTGTCACTGACAAATCGCCGGAGGAATCTAGCAAGCCATGTCGGCTGAATATGACGACTGTCACAATTTTTCACGGAGGTAACAGATGAGGTTTAATGGGATTTTATTCTGGTTTTGATTTCATTTCATTCGGGAGGAAGATTGAAAGTAACTGCGACGAAAAAGTGAAAATTTAATGTGAAATTAAAAGAATCACATTTCATACAATAAACGACAAAAAGTAAAATTTAACTGTTTAACACAAAGAAAACATATAAGCGTATTTTTATTTAGTTTAGTCACGATTTAAACTAATAACTAGCTCTTTCACACTTGCTACAAGTATAAATATACTGTTTCACACTCTATGTTCAGTGTGGAGTCTTATGGAATACCAAGTTCTCATATTTGCCTGCTGTAAGTCTACAAGATAGAAAGAGCAGAATAGATTCCCAAAAAAATGAAATTTTCTGGGTACTTTATTGAATGTACTTATGATTGGTGTATTTTTAGTAAATCTAAAGAGGTGGATGAAAGGAAAAAAAATAAATTAATTAACGTTCGACTGGTATGTTATTATTATCATAACAACCCTGCTTTCAGGGCAAATAGCAAATAACGCCCCAGAGCGAGTTGTTGCTATGGTAATGTCAATAAATTGATATTCATAATAGAAAACAGCCTAAAAAATAAGCAAATGTATTCATAGCCAATCTACTCCGCAAATTTTATTGAAACTTTCTGATTCGTAATCCGTAGAATATTAAAAATTATAGTCGGACGTTAAAAGTTGAACTCACCACGGGAGTTAAACGGACAATAATGCCTTCGGTCAACGTCCACATCTCGAGCCAGAGGCCCTCGAAAAGTACACTGTTGACCACGGGCGTTATTGTCCTTATAACACCCTTGATACGTTAATTTTTATAACAAACTAGTCAGTTTAATAATTTGGAAAAAATGTAAAATAACAAACACAAAATATAAATAGGGTATAAAAGCATAACAAGCATAGGTAAATGAAATTAATTAACATTCACACTTCAGTCAATTTAAAGAAAATAATATAAAACATTTTTGTACTTAATTAGACATTTTACAATCGTCCTCAACTTGGATATAAATTCCCTTTTTACGGTAAACTTAAAAGTTAATCCTATATATCACAATGTACTTACCAAAACTGCCACTTACGGGCAAAATTAACACTGCGGGCAGCTATGCAGCTGCAGTGGTCTCATAATACCCAAATTACCTAATTGTCGATAACAGAATCGCATTCCCTAATTTCATAATATAATAAAGAAAAAGTATTTAACGTTGCTATTTACATTGCAAGTAAAACGGTAAATTGATGTTTGAATCCGTTTTGTCATACATTGTGACAAATTTCGGGTGAATATAACTTAAGCCTTTTTGTAAATAAGAGACCCCCATAAAAGTTAAATTGTACAGTGTGAACTAATTTTGGTATAGCAATGAAATAGCTATTTGTGTATTAAGAGCGCAAAATGGGACATTGTCGATTGAGAGGTTGTTGCCGCGCGACGCAGGAGCGAGGCATTCTCTCGAAATCGACAATGTCCATTTGCGCTCGAAACACACAAAGATTTTGTCTACAGTCGCCACAATGGGGTCTTCCACCACAACAAAAATTTATTTTTTATTTATTTTTACTTATCAGTATTTTCCATTCTTCTTGAGCTATTGCTTCAATCTAATCTAAGCATTTTATACTTTCATTTTTGTAAATGAATGCCCTATTTTATTTTCACAGCAGTGTGGCATTTTGTTTGGTTATGTAAGTGGGTAATGTGTAACTACAGTGTCATTAATTCCTGACTAAACGTTTCCATTAAGAATGTAGTCAAGTAACATTTCTCAACATTGTATAGTTAGAAATTTGAGGAGCGAGCGTTTTTTCTACTTTGTCGCTCTAGAGCGGTAAAGTGACATTTTGCGTTGACAAAACAGAGCGCAAATGGCTACTTTGTATATACACTGTAGAAAAATGTATGAATGTTTCAATATTACATTAAATTACAAAATTAGCAACGTAGTAAAGAAAACGTCTATAAGAATAACATTGGCTAACTCCGCCACACTGAACATAGAGTGTGAGATTCTGTATAGAAGCTTTTAGGGGCGTAATGCATAAAATAAACCATAAGAAATGCATTACATTTTACGTTTGCTTATTAAACATCAGATTTCACGTAGTACTTCACGCATGTGTGTAGAAAAATATGATTGTAGTGCATATAATCGCTTAAAGGGCGCCACTATTGGCATAATTTTTGATAAATAATATTAAAATGAGAGATGTAACATTTCTTACCTTGAATGGAACATTACAAACACTGGTCACATAGGAAATAAGAAACATAATATTCCACAAGTATATAAATCTGATGTTCTTCTTGGAAATACAAAATACGAGCAGATTTATTTAGTTTAGTTGGAAATCAAAAGATCACTTTAAACATTTAAATTTCATTATGCATGTGTTAAAGTTAAATAAAATTTTAATATACTTCAACGAAAAAGCTCTGATTAAATTTTTCTCATCACACAAACACAACTGTAGGGCAAAATTGACAGATTTACGAGAATATGAATTATTGTGTTAATTATGCTACTGTGTTAATGGAAAAATTTTGTAATTTGTATAATTGACACTTGCATTTCACGTTTTGAATTTACAGTCGCAATTAGCCAACCTACTAAATCTATGGCGAAAACTGTGCCATGTTTTTACCGTTTAATATATGATGATTGCTGTAATGGAATTAGCGACAATATTGTTACTAATGGTCAAAACTGATTCCATAACATGTAGTATGGTAATTTTGATATTTTATCCCGGAAATTGATATGGTTGGCTATTTACTTTACGTAACTGCTCGTTTAATGGCCATAGGTGTCAATGCGGTTTAAAATTTTAACAAAAAAAAAAATACTTTAAATCTTTTGCAACATATCTTTTTTCGCTGCAAGTTAAATTTATAATTTGTATAGAATGTCATCACCGGCTATCCGCATTGTATTTCTTGAATTTAGAGGCTATTTAAAAAAATAAGGACAAATGACAATTTTTCGTAATATTAATTTTATGTAACAAAAATATGTATGAAACAATTAGAGAAATTCTCGCCATGTTTCCCAAAATTTCAACATCTAAATCAATCTGTCGATCATTTTTCAGGTGCTGGTCGAGCCCAGATGATAACCATAGACGCGTTTAGATCATTGCAAAGACCTATAGTATAAAAATATACCTATTAAACTATATACCGCTGAACCTCTATCTCTCGTATAAGTGGAAGATGTCCGGGACATTATTATCTCCATCCTTGTCTATCGCTAGGACACGCGTCCACAAGCGCATGCACGCACAGCCGGTAGAGGTGCGGCAGCCATTAATGAATCAAACTCAGCGCATGCGTACAAGGTACCGTGTCCATGTTTAAAGAGTGCAAATGTTCCGAACATTTGCTGTGTGCCTTTTAGCGGTATATAGTTTAATAGGTATATTAGTTTAACGGTTTCAGGATATTATTCCATTGTTTACTTGTACAAAAGAAAGCTGGTAACTAAGTAATAACTGTATCTGTATGGTAATATTAGCCGTGTTCCTTCGGGCTGTGATTCGTAATCTAAATGATAAAAGTGAAAATGATTAAGAAGAATAATGTTTTTACGTTTCCTATTCGTTATCCCCACTTTCTCATTTTGTGATCACTAGACAACATTCCCCCTTCCCTTCAGAATCAACCTTTTTGAGTGATTCACATGGATTCAGTTCAGAACAAATTGAAAATATATACTATTTTGAGCGTAGAAATTTACGAATGTGGGGTTTGTGGCATCAAGGGAAATAAGATTTTTCTACAAAAGCCTGTAATGAACCACATAAAGATTTGTTTCAAATAAACATACTTCATATTCCTTACCAAGCACATTATGATATTTATCAAGCCTTAGATGTTTTAAACTCCTCGCTCTACGAGCTCGGATTTCAAACTTACATCTGCGGCAGTTATGATGTGCATAACATTCCTAGGTATGTTAATAGCTAATAAATCATAAAATTGCGAGCGAAGTTAAATGTAACTTTTTGCTGTAAAGAGATTCTAAATTCTACTTTTGATATCGCAGAACCACAACCAATACCATCATTGATGTTTTCAATGGAATTAAACATATATATCTTTATATTTTGAAAAAATAATTTAAATGTGCTTTACTGTAATGCCAAATAATTCCATTATCATCAAAAATTAAACTAGAGTTATTAATTATTAAAAATTATAATACTCTAATGAAAGATTAAACTATTAAGAAAATACATCTTCAAACAAGAAAGGTACAAATAATGTCTTGACGAATTGATAATGGATTAGCTTTATAATTTTGAAAAATTAATGAGATGGATGAAGTTGTAAGTATTTTGACAATGTAAATTTAATATAAATTACTACTATCAGAAAATATAAAATATTTACAATGTATGGTTCCATTTAAAAATCCACAATGATTTCGCAGCATCTGGCGAAACCGAAAGTTAAATTCGGGACCTTTTCATAAAAATCAAAATAACATTCAATTTCACATCCTATATTTTAAGTTAAACTATAGATCTATAATTAATAATAAAGGAAATGGCCATTTGGCCCTATTTTCTCAATCACCCTATATATCATATTTATTATTAATTCAACATTATAGAGGTAATAATACAATTCGTGAATTTCATTTTACAGAGTGTGAAATGTGTTAGGTGTGGAGAATTATGGGAATTTAATTAACTTGGCAGAGTAAAGGAACAAAAAATTAATAGCTTTCAGTACGTTA
Organism: Harpalus rubripes; assembly: GCA_963082715.1. NCBI lineage: Eukaryota > Metazoa > Arthropoda > Insecta > Coleoptera > Carabidae > Harpalus > Harpalus rubripes. The sequence continues at coordinate 20,799,020 of OY720456.1, forward strand.
GTGAAGTGCTACAGGAGTCATTGAATTGTTTTTCATTGTCCTTTGGACAAATAACACAAAAGGCGAGTGTCCTTTCCGTCCGATAGGTCGTTGTTGCCTAGCAACTGCCACCAAATTTGCACAGATAGCGCATTTCAATTTGATTTAACTACTGTTTTATGGCCCTAGTTTAATTACAATTCCTAGTTTTATCTGCTCTTCTGTTTTGCCGCCGTTCGACAGTTTATCCGCTCTCTCCAATGAAAAAATAAGGTTCATTCGTTTTATGTTCCTCACTACTAGAATATTAAAACGAGAAAGGTTTTCTCTATTTTTCATAGTTTTTATAGGCTGTTTTATGGTTACAAATCTTCCAAAATTTAATTCCAGCTTTACCAGACAGTAAATTTTAAATGCCAAATTTAATTTTTTATTACTTAATGTAACGTACTACCACTTTTATATGGAATTGGACAGAACATTTAACATATGAATTTAAAGAGATACATTTTTTTATACAAGAAGATGAAAGATGTCCATTTACTATATATTCTTTAATTATTTGGTGTATCGCATTAAATAAATTAATATTAATTACAATGGGCCAAATTCAGCACTCTTCATTAGTGTAGTGACCGTCTCTAGTAACCATGGAAATAGCTTGCATCTTTTTCTTATTAATGTATCACTGTATATGTCTCTATTTTGTTATTTTTAGATAAGCTTCATTAGTTAAAGAAATGTGGTGAATTCGACCCAATGTCTTTTAATCTGCAGTGGCGGTTCGTGCATCAAAACTTTGGTGAGGCATGTAGAGGAAAAATGCGCCGCAGGCGAAATTTTTTTTCATTCAAGGTCAAATGTCTTATAATTGAGTGTTACATTTTTTAAGAGATGTGCAGCTGCATGTTTTTTCCCTTTCATGTACAAAAATAAATTGCCAGACCACAAAACATTTCTTCCACCTTCGAATTAAAATTTTGAATTTCAACTTTTCTTGCACTCTCAATTGCGGTAAAAATATTTTGCTTCCCTGAAAGTAGTAATTTACAAGTCGAAGCAATGTGATCTTTACGTATGTTAGCAGTACTAGTAAAAAGTATGCACGGCCAACAAAATAATTTATTAAGTACTTTACGGCCGACAAGCCAGTTATATTTATCATAGCAGGTGTTAGTTGCCTCTTGCCTCTTTCTCCAATATTTATTAATGATGTACTAAGATCAGAACAAATCAGAGAGGTCTGTTTGTTTTAATTCTTTGATAAACAGTTTGTCTTCATAAGACAGTCGATGAAATGGATTTTTGTTAATTAAAAAAATAATATCTTCAGAATTATTCCTTATATTATTATCATTTAATTCGAAGTTCATTTGTCAGCATGCCGCGTTGATTGTATTCACGTACGGTCTCGGCCTCTATAGGGCCGTGTGGAAAGTAAAGAAACTATCTTTTATCCTTTACGCACTCATTGCATTTTGTATTTGAAGCACTGCCTCGAACAGCTCTGTCTAGCGCACGTATGAAAGAAAGCCGTATCAAAAACATTAGGCAATATTAAGCATTAAACTACTCATTTCAAGAAGGGTGTAAATTAGGTGAACTGCATTACAGATTAGTTTCGGTAGTGGCTTAAATTATTCTTTTGATATTTATAAAGACAAGCATTAATGGATTAAGTTGAAATTTAATTTACATACTACTTTAGTTTATTTACAGCTTTATTTCTTTTCTGGTGCGGCACTGCCTCACCTGCCTACCCTGACAAGCCGCCACTGTAAAATCTGGTTCTCATTTTAAACAATAATCTTTTTTGACTACTCATACTACGTTTAAAGAATATTTTTATTATTGTTCCAGTAATCGTATAATAATTTTGTCACTAACTGATGCGTCAATACTAAACATGTTTTGTTAAAGTTATTTAATAAATTTTGTGTATTTTTAAGCCAAATAATAAACATTTTGAATATGATAGTGACATTTTTTAGCATTTGTGTGTGTACCTATTTGTCACTTTTTCGCACTAATGCGAATTGTGCACCCAAGTAACAATGGTACTTGTTACGTGCATAGTTCCGCTGCAGCACGGCCGCATCGGGTCCTTTTCTCGAACAAGCACGGCCGCCCGCCTTATTACGTGCACAATATGATTCATCACGGCCGTATCGCAAATGATAAATGAAAAAGTAAAAAGTGTGCATTCCTAGGTGTCACACAGCTGTACTACGGTGCGTTCGTGTTTGTTCGCCAAACAAACCCAATGCGACTGTGTTGCTGTTATGTATAAAAATTTGTTAATTTTTATTTAGGAATAGTTAACCCTACAAGAGAAGGGACCGACGGTTACTACCTATATTCGCTCAGGAGGCCACTAAACCACAGCTTACTGTAAAAGCGCATCATAGAAGTCACTTTTGTGCTAATAGAACATTAAACTTGCTATTTTACGTTTGTTAGATTAAAACTTGGGCTGTCCGAACTACAATTGGCAGTGGCGTAGCTAGCGGAAGGCGGAGGGGCTGTCCGCCCCGGGCGGCACTGTCTAAGGGGCGGCACTTTCTAGGGGGCGGCACTTTTTATTACTTAAATAATAATTCGTTTTTAAATACTATACTTAAAACTAAAAAGTACCAGTTGTGTACTTGAAATATTTTATATAGAGAATTCAATGTATTTTTTTATTTTGCTGTAGATACAGCCTATTACCTACCTACCTATTAATAACTTCTTACAAAAATGTTTAAAATAAAGGTTGCAGATGAAAAAATTCTATACCTAAATCACTATTCAAATATTATTTTGCACGTTTTGTAACGTTGTGAAACCGAATTTGAAATTTTATAAACATAGATCATTTGTGGAATTGAAACAAAATAACAAAGAAAAGCATATCGTTTGAACTGTCTGAAATTCGGTTTTATAGGTTACAAAATGTGAAAATAATAACAATACCTATAAGTGTATACGAGCCCAGTAGCACATGTATTGGACCAAAGAACCCTTGTGCAGAAAATCAATTTTCAGACCTAAAATTTATTATATACAAATCATTTATAGAAAAACAAGCAAGTATATTAAACACAATGTAGTTCTAGCAATTAATTAACAACATTTAATATTTAATATAGAGGCTGTTTTTTACGACACTATAATTATGTATCTCAGAAATGAATTTAAGTTGTGTTGTATCTTGAAATTATACCAATAGAAAAATTATTTTGTGCGTCACTGGATAAACACTATAATATTGTGACATTTTTATTTGAAACATTTTTCTCGAGAACTGATAGGTTAGAAGTAATTTGAAAAAGAAAAAAAATATCAATAATCAGTTTTTCGTCATTCTCTAGTGAGCCATGAATTTTTTTGAAAAAGTAATATAATGGCTAAAGCTAAAGTGAATTTAATCCGCAGACAACCTGTATATAATAAATTTTAATTCTGAAAAAATAGCCTTCGGCACAAAACTCCTTGGTCCAATATATGTGTGACTGGGCTCGTAATATAAAAATAAAATCTGTTCAGTGATCTACATATAGGTGCTGAATATGTAACATATATCTGAAAATAAAATTCGTGGCAGTTCAAACAATATGCATTTGTTTGTAATTTTATTTCAATTCCATAGCTATCACTACAAATAATGAGCAATAGTAATAAAATTTCATATTCGATTTTAGTTTGCCTTTTTCTAGTATTTTTGGGATATTGAGAGGGGCGGCAAACCCATGTACCGCCCCGGGCGGCAAAAGTTCTAGCTACGCCACTGCAATTGGTCGTTTAACATTTAACGCACTACCAGGCGATCCTGCTTATAATATCTTAAAAAATAATACTTAATTTTCTTCAATATTTCAAATTCTTACATTAATCTAAACGATACAATTTTGTGTAAGCCATATTTCCTTTATAAGTTACTCCATTACGTTCCTAATTTAACGGATAATTGGCTTCTGAACAACTAAATTATCTTAATTCAGAACAATAATTCCTAATAACTGTAACTGTATAATTTGCTCCCTAAATCGACCCTGAATTTTAGTTAAAAACTACCCTTAGGCCTTAAAAGAGAGGTGCAGCTTTATAATGGAATCCTTACTGCGCCTGTACGAAATAGTCAGCAGATAAATTAATTATAAAACTGTTTGAAGTATCTGTAACTGAGTAGCAGACTTTATTCTCTCGTTACAAAAGACATAGTTAGTACCCGCCCTTCCCGTGAACGATGAAAAGACGCTGGTGTAGCGCGGGCTGTTTGAACTCACGGAATCGCGAATTTTAATATAGCTTTTCATATTAGCGCTTGTCGGATGGCGTCGCTTCGTATTGTATAAGTTTCATTGTTGAAGGAACTATATATATTGTTCACTTCTCAACTCTGATCCTACGTTTTGTCTGGAAAATTGAGAAATGAAGTAACATATTGCATGGAAAGATTGAAACAGAATGAGGAAAGACGGTTACGGTTACTCTATTGAAATCTAATAGAAAGAAGTTCCAACACTGTTCATAGTAATTTATTCCTATATGGATAAAAGTCATGAATTATTGTAGTTCCATACATAACAGCACAAATAAAATGTTATTTTCTGTAGAATTATATTTTTATCGTGATAAAATTTTCAAATTAATTACCTCAAAAAATCGCAAACGCATATTAAGGTAAAAGTAAATAGTTTCCAAAAATCCAATTAATACATTTCTAGACTTTCCTCATTGTCCTGGCTTTCATACCGTATGCCGATATATGTTTTCTTTCCCGATATATTAGCATTTAAAATTGTATCGGAAAAATACTAATTTTTAAAACTTCAAAAATATACCAAATTATACAATAATTTTTAACAATACCATTTAATTCTTAGGGTAAAATTACAGAAGTATATTCATTTTTAGAATACTTGATCCAATAATTCATTTTTAGAGCAAGCAAATGCCCAAAATTCATAGTTTTTATATTTTTGTTTTCGTTTATACAAATTGGACTAGATATTAAATAATTATGAAAATTACAATATTGAAGTAATTTTGTCTCTAATCGAATGGTATTGCTTCCAAACCTGCACCCGACTCATTACTCATTTTAAGGTGAAGACCCAAGAATGGGGATTTTTGGGTAAAACTTCAAAAGATAATTATTAAAAAATACATAAAATGTATATATTATCATTATTACCTCCTCAAGAAGAACCGGTAGGTAATAGTTTTTATTACTATGAATACAGTAAAGAAATAGGGGATTCCACCATTTTTTTTTATATAATTTCATCTGAACGTATAAGTAAAACTAAGACTGTCGGTGAAAATCCGGTGAAAAAATTACTATTAATGAGCGATTTATAGTCCTCCGAAATTTGAAAGTTTTTATATCAAACTATTTTTTTCGTGGACCTAAATGTTTTTGAAATATATGCTATTTCTAAATTATATTTATAGAAAATAAATGAATATTATTATACTGTACAAGTCGAGATGATTTCAAATTGGAAATGTATTTAAATGATTAAGTTTAATGCAAAATATTTATATTCAAATAAAAACTGTTTGAGAATTGCACTACTGGACTGATAGCCACGCCTCCGCTATTTGAATTTTTCTACTTCTATTGGTAGTACGCTCCGCCCCTAACTCGGTATTCGTTATATATTTATAGGTGGTCTTTGAGTCTCCAATCAAAAATATATATAGGGATTTCATATGAGTGACGACCTGCTAAAACAAAAACTCCCTTATTTCCGAAGTATTTCAATTATATCATTTTATTTCTTTATTAATATTCATTATTAAGCATATACTTTCACTATTTTTTACGAATTTCTCTTAATTCGATTGAGCTGTAATCCCCTATTTTCCTCAAGTTTACAAATTTTCAGAATTTTTGAACAATAATATCAATTTTAGAATCAAAATTTAGTAAATATTCATTCCAGACAGAAATTCGGTAAATTATTTTTGTAAATATAAATTTAGTAGTAAATATGAATATCCTGGCGGCTTTTTACTCATTGCGCAATCTGTTTTATACTGTAGTAATTTTATAAATAACAAACTTTGTCATAAAAAAATTAAAATGTTGAATTTACACACGTAAATAATCAGATATTGCTTATTCAAACGAATTTTTACACCCTATAATCTTGTGGCACGCCATAAATAGCCGAAACAGCATAACCCCGTTCCAAATTCACTAAATTTCAAACATAAAACGCATGGTGAAATATTTCTGTCAGCGCTTCGTTTTCATTTCGAAATAGTAAAATCTTTATGGAGCGAAGATAATTAGATTTTTCCGTCCTATAAGGTACATCATAAAGTTGGACGATTTAGATATGGAGATTCGGAGAAACTTATGTTTTACGATTGCGTGATTTGCTGCTAGTGGCGGGAATCCTTAACGATGTTATTTACCATTCCGTAAAGTGCCGTAAGAAACATTTTTCTTGTCATATTACACTGGCGATGCTTCCGAAGTTTATTTGAATTTTAAATGGTAAATATGGCCAATTAGCTTCAATGACAGGTTGACAGCGTCTCTTAGATTAAAACTTAAGCCTTGCTTTCTTTTCTTAAGTTTTTCCAAGATTTTTGTGGAAGTAAGGAATAAATCGATGATTGACGGTCTTTTATGGGCTGCCAATTAAACTATAACATTATTAGATTAAATGCGTAAAAGTAAAACAAATCCATTCTTGTTCATTTCGTGGAAACAATGTAATCGGACCAAAATTTTCACTGAATTGGTTTATTCATAGGCTGTTACACTTTTACCACTCTAATATCTAAATCGTAAATTTATATCATTATTTAGGATACTCTTAACATTTAATGTTATGTTGTATCGTCGTCAATAACACGAATTGACGTAACTCATTTTGATAGTTTTGTGGAAGACAACGTATGCCGAAAGATTGTACAAAATTTAATTGTATGCAACTTTTATTAGTAATATTTTTTCCAAAATAATTCATAAACGATTGACAGATACATATAACATCGCTTGTCAATTGATCGCTAATCATCCATAATTAGCTGTTTATGGTTTATACTACCAGCCATTTGTAACAATGTAAATAAGTACCTATTATTTGAATTTATTTATCCCTTTGCATACAGTGTGTTTCAATACTTTAGGAAAAATTTAAATTGTATAATACTATAAATATGATATATTTGGCATGGCTTTTGAGATTTACATTTTTAGTGCCCCTGGTTGACCTGATTTTTTTAATAATATTTTTTTTGTAATTCTACACTAGTTATGTGAATAAATAATTCAGTATTATGTTTATTTAAATTTCGTGTCGACCAGTGAAACTACAGATTGGCTTAACAGACAAGTTCGAGCTAATATTTAGACTTTTGTTTGTTGTTTATTATTGCTGTCTTTTATCAGTGTATTTGTTACCTGCAAATGAGAATGTGTTCTGCTCGTAGTTAGTGCAGTTCTCGAAGAAAAACTTTTGTGGGGGGCTTTAAAATAGTGTATATTCGTTTATAACTTTCGTGATATGAATGTGTGATGGTTTCAGTGGACTAAATAGTGAAACAACTGAAATGTTCCAATAATCATTCCTAGTATCATAGTAGCTAGCAGTGGTAGTTGATTTCCTGAGATGCTGAGATCTGCGATGCGTCTGTTGGCCAAATTGGACTATTAGTAGGTGAGGTTGGTCCAACATTTACCTCATTTTATTTTATAATAATTATGCATTCTCCAGCTTATTATTATTAATTAATCTGTAAATAATAACAATAACAGATTGTCTTACCTAGAATAAATAATGATTAGAACAAGTTAACCAATATAACCAAGTATATGACTATGTTTAACAATTATTTCAACCAACATAAATACTTACTTTTTGACACTATTTATTTCTTTTTCTTTGTTCCGAGCAAAATCCGCTCATCTTCAGATGAATAGATAAATATAAGGTTAAATTATAAAATAAACAATGTATTTATTAACTTACCAACTAAACAATTAATGTTGAAAAATGCATCTATACATATATATATATATATATATATATATATATATATATATATATATATATATATATATATATATATTTGTATTTTTCAACATTGCAAACTGCAGTTTTATATGCAATGTTGATATGTACGCAAGTTTTTTTATTTATTTATTGTAATTTTGACGAAAGTTTCGACTTTAAAAACTTTTCATTTTCATGTTTTACTAAATTTATCCTTAAACGTTACCCTGATGATGATCAAATTGTGATCGAAACGTTGGTATATGTTTAATTTTCAGTAAAATTTCAACGAGAAGTGAGTGCAGCTCCATTATTTTCCCTATATTATTAATTGTTTAGTTTCAACTTTCAAATAAAAATAAATAAATAGTGTAACATGAAGGCCTTATAATTATTTTTTTATTTTATTTTATTATTATACGCTTTTTGTACATTCTATGCGGTGATTTAATGGTGATGAGACAATTTTCTTACATATTTTTCATACCTTTGCATTTTGTATTCGATGGGAATGAAGATGAAATTGGGAAAGACGCACACCACAACCATACCTTACCCGGGATTCGAACCCGGCACCCTTGGGTAGTGAGTCAGCATGTTGGTTACTACACTACCGGAGGTCGGTTGTTTTATAATTATTATGTTATTAATTTAGTTAAATGTGATAGTCGTCTTACACCGAAAGGTAAAAAGACTAAGGATTAAGTTAAGTAAGTAATGATACTCGTATATGTACGTCGATTGGTTCTTTCTTTGTATTATGAAAACTGTGAAGCTAGTCAGTTTATCCAAATGGATGAAATATCCCATTTTTCACATTTTATAAGATATACGTCATTTCGTGATATTGACGAACATATGTGTATATTTTACAATATAGATTCCGTACTTAATAATAGAAACTTAAGTGCTAAACTGTTGATAAATAAAATAATTCTAATTAGTTACAATTTTCGCCTTTTCAGAATAAGAATGATACAATCTAGTACTCTTATGACCGTTTTGCAAAAGGAAAACTATGTCTGAATCTGTAGAAAAATTAAGACTTACAGTTTTGACCATAATACGGCCATTATTGATGTTAGGATAGATTGATTTTGAAACGATTTTTAGTGACAATTTAGTATTTGGGATTGGTATAACTACATTACACTGTCATCAGGCTAAAAATTCTCATATATTTTATATAGAAAAATGTAAATGAAAGCCGAAATAGAGTAAACAATCGTTACAGAAAATTATTCAAGCAAACGTTGATATATATATATATATATATATATATATATATATATATATATATATATATATATATATATATATATATATATATATATATATATATATATATATTTAATAGTATACACGGAGAAAAATGGATTGTTAAAAATTTATTGCTAAGTAAATTATATTTGTACTAACAATATAGAAAATTACAATAACAATCTGATATTATTTTTGATACGTAAATTTACAATATAAATATTGTTAATTTCGTACGTATCCGCAATGTTACTTTAAATATTTTGTATTGTTATTTTTGGAATATATATTGCTAAAAATATTATAACAATATAATATTATAAAATGAAGTATCTATTATTGTTTTAAATTCGGGGTGTATACAGATATGTATTACAAGCATATTTATATCTGTTATCATTATCTGATATTGCTACAGCACATCAATTTGTATTGCTGCGGGTTCCTTCTAGTAACGTCCATTTTAGTATAAACGTGTACAACAAACACGACTTGCACTACAACAAGACGAAGATGTTCTTTCTGGTGTTTTCGTTGTGATAACAGTTAACACTACCTTTCTTTGCAATTCTTTTGGAATTAAAACTAATACAATAATACGACGTGTGATCTTTTGTATATATTTTCTATCGCCATAGCCCATGGCTGATGTCTACGTAAAAGATATTTTAAAGGAATGGGGATTCGAAATGTTCATCGGCGTATTTGAATGTAAGTTTTATAAATAATGATATATGTTATTTCAAGGAGTAAATATATTTTAATTGGCCGCATTATTTTTTTACTTTTCTTTCTTTTCAGGGCTTAAAAAATAAATAAATAATAGAAGAGAGAAAATATGAGTAATATGTTATATACAAATGTACCTACTTCACACTAACATACTGTTAGTAACAGTGCAAATTGTACGTACGTAACCACAAGGTAGACCATCTTTGTTATACTTAAAATTCCCCAGTCCATGCCAGGAAAATACAGTGTCAATTGATTTTAAAAAAATGTGGGGTGAGATATATATATTTTTTGTTAAATTTGTATAATATTAAACAATGTTATTTATTTTAAAACATAAATGAATATTTAAACTCTGGTCTTTCATTACCTCCCTAGGTAAATAATTAAGTATATTAGTATTGCAGAAGTACAAATAAAAGATTGGTACCATAAATATATGAATTATTAACTACAAATAACATATATTGTTAGAGTAAACATCGTAATACCTATAATAACATTCTCAAAATGCTAAAGGTAACAATTTTTAATACATAAAATAAGCATAATAATTGCTACCCTAAATATATGAACTACCAACAACATCCAACTTGTATTGTTAAAGTGAAAATATATTGTTGCTATCATATACAAGTTAAATTTGCTATTACAGCAAACATTTTTAATTGATTTGACAGCAATATGTATAGTTGTCGCATATATAATAAATTGTCAAGTTTTAGCAATATTTGTATTGTAATCGCAAGTAATAAAAACGCTGTCACTATACGTACGATATTTTATTGTTATTATATACATAATTATCTTTATCGTTAGTATACATTTTTCTCCGTGTACTCTTAAATAATACAAGAATCGGTTGCTATTTGTAATGTAATCGAACATTTAAACATCAGGGTGGACTTTTCATTAAAATATTTGATGCAATATTGTCACTATGTAAAATGCCTCTAGACACTTACATTTTACACATAAGTTCCAGACTTATACAAATAGAAAATGATGGCTCTATAAATAACTTTATTTTATTAAATTGTATTTATCATCATATTATTACTTTTTGAATGGCTAATATTAACATTACTGAAAGGTTACTAGAATTATGAATTTAGATCTGGGAATATTACAAATTTTAACAAATATAAATATCTGTTTTTTTTTCAAACGTCGTAGAAATGGCATTTTATGTGGCTTGATTCACAAGGTAGAAGTTTTATTTCTACTCCGCTAATTTCTACGCCGCCGGAGTAGAAATAGCTAATTTCTACGCCGCCGGAGTAGAAATAAAGTAAACGAGTATCCATAGAAACTACATAGAATTAGCGAATAAAGAAAAGTATAGTGCGTTTGAAAAAAAAATTGAATGTGTCATTCGGAATTAAAGTGTCTTTGTGTGCCTCGCATGCAAATGTCCGACTCGCTTCGCTCGTCGTGGAAACTTCCATGCTCGCCACACAAAATATCACTTTTACTCCTAATAACACAATATACTATTGTGTATCATATCGGTTGAAGGCGACGTGTTTTTAAAACGGTTTTATTCATAAACTTGTTTCGCTTATGACAACGGTTTTTAAAAAGTTATTCGAAAAAGAAACTAGTTTTTTTTAATCGATAGAATGAAATTAGTTTTTTCCTGTATCAGTATAGATGCAGAAAATAAATAAAAATGTAAGTATGCGACAATATCTTATTGACATATCGTAAATATCACCTCTGAATATAATCTGAAAGAATTTCATATTTAAGAGCAGTCAGTAACAAAAGCATTTCATTAGCTCATCACAATTTAACGATAGTTCTGAATGTAAATGTAACATGTAATCGATTTTGCTGTTGGCTATTATTGAGTTATGGAGGAAAAAGCAGGTTAATATATTCTAGATCAGCAGTTGCAGTAAATAATCCCACCGGTGCTTAAATATCAAATTGCCCCCGCGGAACCGGAACTATGCCCTCGATTGATCCAGCGCACCTATCTCTTAGACCTGAGCGCACTCGTTTTTCTTAACCGCCACAAAGCAATAATGTGAATCAGATGTATCATCGCATTAAATTTCAATTTTACCGCTCATATATCACACCCCAGCGCTACCATCTATCCGCGATGAGTAGAAATAATCTCCGTCCTCTTGCAAACTTCGTCGATAATAATTGAATTTACGTTACGCTCTCAACGTTAACTTTATTTCTTAACTTTTCTTCTTCGAAGCACATTGTCGTGCTTTAAATTTATTATATTACAAGCATACACGCACCTTCGCACCCCGAATGGGATAATGGGCCAGTCCATTGTTCGGCAATGTACTGCAAAGGGCTGTTCACTAACGCAATGGCCCATTGGGTGGAGAATAATGGCATAATGAGTCTTGACTCCATTCTCTCTCCATTTATGCAAATGGGGTGATATTCCTATCACCCCGACAGGTATTCTAACTTGACGGTGCGTAAGCACAAGACTAATTGCATAAGCTAAATTGATACTTAATGTATTGTCTTAATATTACTGCACAACCTATCTTATTACCCCTTAATGGGATTTCAGTTTTTAGTTTCCCAAGTGACTTTCCAAGTTTACTTAATAACTTATGAACACTTTGCTATAAAATTATTATTTAAAAGGCTGTGACGTCTCTAATATCCATTATGAAGAAAAAGCATCGACCTCATAAGTTAAGAAAAATTTTACGTAAAGAAAGAAAAAATAATTATTCTTTCATATTTTGAACAAAACATTGAAAAAGAAATAAACAAATTATAAGGCATTCTGAATGTCAAAAATACAGGAAAATTAAATTTTCTTTCAAAATATTAAAAAGTAATATATTATTTATTAAAAAATATACTTTACAAAAATATAAATGTTATACCAATAGCTGAAATTAGTCATGTCGTAAAAATAAACATGAGCTCAGGGGTGGGAACCCAAGACTACGCTATGATAACGTAGCGACAAATAACACGTCATTTCTCTAACAACCGTGGAAATTAATTTGGAAAGGAAGATGACACGTAAGGGGTATTTTTCGCTACGCCATCATACCGTAGTCTTGGGATCTCATCCCAGGTGTTTCTTGAAGCTCAAACATACCGGTTAGCGCTCGAAATCCGTTACATATAGGCATTTAATACGGTAAAACAGTTTTTCCATACGCGTTGCGCCCCAAGTAATTTTAGAAAAAAAAATTAAATAGAAGTCATAGAACATAAAATTCTACTTACGATTTAGTAAACAAAATTCATTTCGTATGTTTAGTAACTCTAGAAATTAAATTTGAAAATTTCAGTTTAACTGCTAACCGTAGAATTAAAACAAAAAAAATAATGTTTTAACTGTCAAATATTGCAACTTTTTGTCAAGAAAAATGAGAATTTGAACTGTATAAAAATAAATTATTATTCAAAGAAGCTTTTAGTTTTAATTCCATGGCGATCACTATTTTTCATTTGATTTTCGTCATTTTCAAATCAAATTTCTGCCGTTACAAAGCATACAAACTTGATTTTGTTTATTGGCTCAAATGCAGAATTTTATGATCTATAATTTATATTTGAAGTTTTGTTTCTAATATAATTTGGGTAGCAACGCGCAAGGAAAAACTGTATTTTCATTTTAAATGCATATGTAACGGATTTCGAGTGCAACCCGGTATAGTTTTTTTTTAATTTAAATATATTACCTGCAATAAATAAAAATTTAAATAAGGTCACTGGTCTGACGAGGTATATATATATATATATATATATATATATATATATATATATATATATATATATATATATATATATGAAAATGTCGATAATTACGTTAAAAATATCGTCAGCCATGGAATTGAACAAAAAATAAATAAATGCTTGACGTTTAATCTGTCACAACGTAAGTTAATTTATTTGACGTTTCTGACAATTTGATTTGAACAAATATCGTTAATTATGGCAATAATAGAAATATAAAATTAATAAATAAAATTAAGAAAATACAGTTTTGTTTAAATAATATGAATATATCAAAAATTCAACATTGCGTAACAAAATTATGTATGATGCTGTTATGTACTCTCAACTAATTTCCAATACATGTACCTTAGTACTATAGAAGGGGTCTACACTTATCATTCCTATCACTTTTTCTTAGAGTAACGCATGTTCTGCTCGTCCTATATTCTGATTACGTGGCTCACGTGTATTTTTTGAAGACAAATTAATAGTCTTTTCAAATTTTGTCACGAATTTAGATCTTTCTTCATATAAATGTTAATTTTTTAATCATTTCAGACAATAAAACTAGAGACAAAATCAAATTATCAGAAACGTCAAATAAGTTAACTTACGTTGTGACACATAAAACATCAAGCATTTATTTATTTTTTGTTCAATTCCATGGCTGTCGATATTTTCAACATAATTTTCGATATTTTCATATTTAATTTCTGTCTTTACAATGCACGGAATGCTAATTCTGTTTATTGATTTAGATGCAGAATTTTATGCTCTAAAACTTTTATTTGATGCATTTTTGCTTAAAATAATTAGGCGAGCAGGAAATTGCAAAAGAACTGATTTCCCATGTTAATCTCCTATGTACACTTTTACGACAGACACACAGTATATATATATATATATATATATATATATATATATATATATATATATATATATATATATATATATATACCGTGTGTCTGTCTTAAAGGTGTACATAGGAGATTAACATAGGAAATCAGTTTTTTGCAATTTCCTGCTCGCCTAATTATTTTAAGCAAAAACGCGTGAAATAAAAATTTTAGGGCATAAAATTCTACATCTAAATCAATAAACAGAATTACTTTTACATGCTTTATAACGACAGAAATTAATTATGAAAATGTCGAAAATTACGTTGAAAATATCGACAGCCATGGAATTGAACAAAAAATAAATAAATGCTTGACGTTTTATCAAATTATCAGAAATGTCAAATAAGTTAACTTACATTGTGACAGATAAAACGTCAAGCATTTATTTATTTTTTGTTCAATTCCATGGCTGTCGATATTTTGAACGTAATTTTCGACATTTTCATAATTAATTTCTGTCGTTATAAAGCATGTAAAGGTAATTCTGTTTATTGATTTAGATGCAGAATTTTATGCCCTAAAACTTTTATTTGACGCGTTTTTGCTTAAAATAATTAGGCGAGCAGGAAATTGCAAAAAACTGATTTCCCATGTTAATCTCCTATGTACACCTTTAAAACAGACACACGGTATATATATATATATATATATATATATATATATATATATATATATATATATATATATATATATATATATATATATACCGGGTGTCTTAGGCCGACCGACACATGGGCGATTAACATGTAAAATTAGTTAATTGTGAATAGTATCTCCCCAGTGCAAGATATTAAGATGAAATTTTGCATGCTTATCCGGGGATACTATTTCTATGGATTTCAATTCAAATCAGTCAATTTACAAGTGTAATATTAGAATAAATTAAGAAAAATTGTAGAAGTACCATGAATGTTATTCATATCTTGAAAATAATAGTATCTAAGCAACATCTCTGATAGAGTAAGGGTAACGTGCGCGCCTCACAATTTAGAGAGTCGGGTTCGAAACCAACCGACAGCAATATTTATTTTTTAATTTTTTCTTTTCAAAATAATTTTTATTATTAATATGTTTTTAATCTTTTATTAATATTTAATTTAATAAAGTGGATACATTGTACGTAACAAGATTTATTTATTTAAAAAATATTAAATCGTACCTACTAATTACAACATTAAAATTTAAAAATTATAATAAATATTCAAAATGGCCGCATTTTGAATATTTATTATAACTACTCTATCAGAGCTGTTGCTTAGATACTATTATTTTCAAGATATGAATAACATTCATGGTACTTCTACAATTTTTCTTAATTTATTCTAATATTACACTTGTAAATTGACTGATTTGAATTGAAATCCATAGAAATAGTATCCCCGGATAAGCATGCAAAATTTCATCTTAATATCTTGCACTGGGGAGATACTATTCACAATTAACTAATTTTACATGTTAATCGCCCATGTGTCGGTCGGCCTAAGACACCCGGTATATATATATATATATATATATATATATATATATATATATATATATATATATATATATATATATATATATATATATATATAATATTTTGTATGAAAGAAAGGTAGTACAAATAAATTCGATAAATTAATACATAAAGAATAAAAAACAATACAAATTAAATATTTTTTTTAGTGCATCTTTCCTTTATAGATGAAGTTCGGCGAAACCTTGTTGGAATTTAGATATGAGACATTCTTCTACTATATGCTGAGCTGGATTGTTTCTCTTTTTGTTCCACATTCGCAATTTGGACTATCGCGTATATTCCAGTGAAATAACGTACTATTACATTTTCGAAAGCATGTTCGAAAACGATTTAGCTTACACCAAATAGCCCTTGGCTGATCTAAACCTGGCACTTCTTATAAAAATTAAAAAGCATTCATAAGTTTATTGATTGTGTACGTTTGATCATTTTATTTTGTTCATTCGAGTTTAAAAAAGAAACTATAATTATGTATCATAGAATAAACCCAGAATTTTCATGATACTCTCATTTCCATTTTTACGGTGGTGTACCTATATTCAATAATAATTCGGTATTCCGAATATTTGTTTAAATTTGCATTATTCAATTAACGTCGTTTAATTTATCTGTAGATATCAAATAATTAAGTTTTTTAATGACAATATATGATGACAAGACTTAATAATAGATAAATAGTGATCTCGTAAAAAATAATCTCAATTTGTTACATAATTTTTTGTAAGTGTACCTACGGGTCCGGGCTGCACTGTCTTTGTTCTCATAGTTAATTTTAGATAATTAATGTATTATAAATTTTCCATCATTTCCTCTTTGCCTCTTTTAGTCTTAGGCGAAAAAAGTCTTTTCTTTTTTCCCAAAAATAAAACTACTTGTGCAGTGAATCTCCATGTCGGTGGTCACAGTGTGCCCTGGCGACAGGACAAGCTCCGGACGACAAACGACTGTCGAGGAGCAGCAGGACAAAGTGACGGGTTTGTTACGCACGAGTGCACATTTGCACACTGTACCAGCTTGTGGTTATTAAAAAACAAATAAAACCAGATATGGAGAGAAAAATATGGGTTATTCCTGGAAATTGGGTCAATCATGCACAGAAATATGGCTTGCTTCTATAGATTTCAAAATGGGAAAATGTTTACTAATGGAATCTAATAGGGAACTCCTTTCTGTAATCAATCTGAACATAAACAAATGTATTTTAGACTTATACAATTAAGGACATCTTTTAATTCTGTCCCATACTTATTTGTGGGATTTGCTGATTTGGGCTACGATAACAATTGTGAGTCTTCAATAAATAATCACATTTTGCTTTTATAGTACATACTTTAGAATTTAGTTTTTTTACGTTTCCAAAGATTTTTTGATGTTCTACATCTTCTCTTCTGAACTTATCACATAACTAGTTGTCTGCCTATTGTGAATATGGCTTTTTGATTAACAAGTTTAAATTAAGCTGAGTCGTTCTTTAATTTTAAAAAATAAGAAAAAGACAATAAATTTAATAAACAAATATTTAATACAATTTTATACATCGATCATGGTCAAAGGTTGGCAGAATTAATACATTTTAATTTACACTAAAGATTTAATTTTCAGAAACAAAACGAGCTCACCTTTACATTTCGCGAAAATTATAAGTAACTGTTGTGAGGAAATCTTTGTTTTTCACTCTCATCTTACGCCCTTGGTATAACTGTAAATTGGATAGTATAACTATATTATGTTCAATCAACAGTATAATTAACATTGGAAGAAAATTAATTATGTATTTTAACTTTTTGTATCAATAATTTTGTAATTGTGAGAATACGTAGATAAATATAAAAAATATGATTTTAAATTATTATATAAAAGTTCTAAAAGCTAGTGGATTCTTTATTATCAAAAACAAATTAGTATTTTTGTGCATTAGGTTATATTTTAGAGATATGGGAAAGACTTTATTTATCTGGTACCGGCTACAGATATGGGACCCGGCGCCGGCAGCCCAGATACAAGACACTGCCTAAAATAATTTTAAATTGGCGAGAGGTTTTGTGCTGGCCACAACAGATTTTTTTAATGCATATATCTACCGAATCGTGAACAAGTGAACCAAACATTCTTTTACTTCTAAAATATTGCATAATATTAGGTATTATTTTAAACATTTGATGTAAGGATATGGAATTACAAAAAAATTCAGGAAATAATGCTTGAGACTTGACAGAATTTAGGTTTGCTTCACAAGACATAGCAAAAAATCTAGCTGTATTTTTCTTCCACTTGTTCTTGATTTCTAAGTAAACCATTCGTTACCTCCGTTTCCAATTTCATCTATTTAAACCCTAACCCAACCCTTCACCTTAACCCAAATCCATCGTAATCAATTAACCCGGGGGTATCCATGAATCGATAGCTCTCAGCTCCCAAGTGCTTGGATCCGGAAGTGGATACGCACACACTCGGTTGGAACTCACACGCACGCCCGTACATAACATACATACAAGCCTGCACATGTATACACACGTTCATACACGCATACGCGATGCATTTTGGTGTCAAGGGACAATACCACCGTGACACTACGTGACGACAGCAGGGAGGTCATGAAACAGTAAGGATGGTATCAATATATAACGAACGTCGGGATTTAGAATTGTAGGTATATGGTAGCTGAACAAGATTTGTAATTAGTTATGTTCCTGATGACCCGGGTTTGAAATCGATTGACGTTGGTTTGAGAGGTCGTAGGTAATATTTGGTAAGCGAAATCATCGGTGCAGAACTGTATATTATTAACTTTTATAAGTTGATAATAAACCAATGAAAGCATTCATGCAATAATCATCCTTCACCACACATTCCTGCCCTAGAACAGTTCTTTTGCCTTGTCCACATTCATTATCGCATTCATACAAGGTCTTTTTCTTTTATTCCTGTATGAAATAGAAGAAGTTTCTGCGACATGTGTAAATCTGCTGCCAGGTAAAATGAAAGAAAGGTTTCAAAATGAATACGAAAACTTTATGCAGTAGCGCAAAACAAAAAACGGAAACATGGTAAATGAAATTGTCTTATTGGCATATGCAAAGTAGTTATCAGTATCCTTTTCACCTACTGTTTGTGGATAAATATTTCTATGCTAAAACTTGCTTTGAAGGTTTACGACAACATTGACATTTGAAGTTCACCTCATATTAGTCTATTTTAATTACAAGTCTTTTGCAGATATGGCAAACTATTTTATGTTATTGCGAAAAAATTTGAATGCCACACGGCCGATATGCAAATAATGGACTCCGCTGACTATAAACCTCGGCTGTCGCTTTGGTTTACAAACTTCAGCCGCGTCCGTTATTTGCTTCATATCGGCCTAATGACGTTAATAACTATAACTGCCACCATACAAATGTTTTTTTGTGGCATCCGAGGCCGCCGGCTTATTTATATGAGGCCCGTAAAATATTTATATAATATAAAATCAACACGCTAACTATGATTTCTAGTAGTACCACCATGCATTTCACCACTCCGTAAGATTATACAGTTGCTGTGGTACGTAAAAGCATCACAGCTTCTAATGGAAAGAATACATGGGACACACATATGAGTCACGTAAGGGATATGCGCTAACCCTTCTTCAGGTATGAAATTATTCCTCACGCGATTCCACTTAACATACCTATTTATGGGGTCTCGTGGCCACGAGCCTGATTGTCAGGTTGCGAATCTGGAGAACCGGGTTCGATCCCGACCGACATCAAATATTTACAATTTTAAAACGGTACAAAATTGACTCCTGTGGTGCACTCTCCACGCCAGCAATGGGTGCCCGTGATGTGACGCCTGGTAAGCGCCCGCACGGTGCAAATATTTCATCATTACCAATATCTGTGTACAAGCAGATTGGCGCACCCAGTAATGGGTAACAAGCCGTGGTGATATATTTATTTTATTTATTTATACCTATTTACACCGTATACCACGAAAATATTTTTTCCCACGCAGGCAGTTACTCTCTTTTTAGATTTTCTCCACCATGTCTAATATTTACTTCCTTGCATCTTGTATCATAGCAGTCACAAGCACTCCATTAACCACTATACACATAACAAGAGTACATATAGTCAAGAAAATTGACTCTGTCGTGTTCACCAATAAAACAATGAATATCGCAATTATGATAAAGCGGCATATTGCCACTGTTTCCCTTATAACATTAAATGCCATGTGTGTAGTAAAATAATATTACTGTTCCTTTAACACAAATGTTATTACCTTCCGTCACCTTTAGGTAAGGAAGGTATTGTCTTTGGTCAAAAAATTCGGTGGTCAGTTTTTAATGAATAAGCACGTTTTAAGGTCCCTAGAATACGATTTTACTATTTTTACGATGATGTCTGTATGTGTGTGTGTGTGTGTGTGTGTGTGTGTGTGTGTGTGTGTGTGTGTGTGTGTGTGTGTGTGTGTGTGTGTGTGTGTGTGTGTGTGTGTGTGTGTGTGTGTGTGTGTGTGTGTCAGTGTGTGTGTGTAATAAAATTTTCGTCTACGATAACTCTAATGCTACAATTCCAAAAATTATAATTCTTTCGTATTCCTCTTCGTTACATCAATATGAAGAGCTGATTAGATTTTGGTTATAATTGGTCAACCGAAAGTACCCTCATTTGAAGATTTTAACAGTTTTTCTTGAAAAAACGATGCTAAATATCATTTTTTCACATTTAATGTTATTATAAATATTAAAGAACATTGTATTCTCTATACGATTTTATTGCATTTTATAAATAAAAAAAATCTGATGTGGACACCACACGACTTCCTTGTACGCAAGACCAATATGAAGATGAAGTATAGACCCAATTATAAAATTGCACGTATTTGACGTAATTTGACATTAATTTTTTATTTTTTTGTTATTTTTTGTCATAATCCATAGCAAGCTTCATTACAAAAACCAAAAAGTATATAAGATTTATATTTACATATCTCGCTTATACAAAGGGCTAATTTAATAATACTTGATGTGCTAGACGCACAATTCAATTCTCTAAAACTCTTATTTAAAACATTTATTTCTAAAATCAAAATGAAACCATTTTATTCAAGAAAAACTGTTAACAACTTCAGGTAATATATCACTTCCGGTTAGCCTGTTTTAACCAAAATCTGCTATGTTATTCCAATTGATATAAAAGTCTTATATACCAAATTTGAAACGTTTTGGATTATATTTTAATATAGTTTTTCATTAAAATCTATTATAGGCTTCAAATAAAGTACCATTTCTGGAAATTATGTAATGACCAAAAAGGGAGGTGCACAACTAGATGTTATAGGAGTCCTAAATACAAAATTTCAACTTTCTACGGCTTACCGTTTTTGAGTTATGCGAGATACGTACGTACGTACGTACGTACGTACAGACGTCACGACGAAATTAGTCAGAATGGATTCAGGGATGGTCAAAATGGATATTTCCGTTGAAATCTCAAAACTGAAATTTTTCGCGATTACAATACTTCCTTTACTTCGTACAAGGAAGTAATTATAAAGAAATTAAATTTCATAAATTAGCAAGCTATGTTAGAAACAGCTACTATATTAAGAAAATTCTGATTGAAAGATGTCAGTGTCAGTTGACATATTCGTAGTATGTGTGTTATAATTTTACTCGTAATAAGATCTTTTTGGTCGAAACTTTCTGTATGGAATTTGTATAAAATACATACAACTGTCGAAAGGTAATGTACATACAAGAAATTTAGAGTATTTTGCAAGGAACTTTCAGTGTGGATTTTTTAGAAAATACTTAGGCATTTACAAAAATTCTACCGGTAGATACCGCATCTACCGACTGTGTTCGAAAACACGAGTGGTAAAAAGTTACCGTGTTCGAAAATTATACAATATCTACCAGATTCATCTACCGGATTCATGAAGAATCTAATCTCAAAAAAAGGTATTGATGGATATCGAAGCACGCGCGTTAAAATTGGAAATGTGTTCAAAGAAGGACTTTGCTCAGTTTGTAACTACATTAAATTTCTAACCTGTTTCAAATTTTCATTTTTTTTTTTATAGGTTATGGATCTACCCCTGTTTACCACTTGCGTTCTTAATATATCGATTCCGGTAGCTATAACCTGATAAACAGCTGTTTCCCGGTAACAGTTCACCGGTAGAATTTTCGTAAATAATAATAATAATAATAATAATAATATTCTTTATTGTATATAAACCTATTAGTTATTACAATTGATGATGGAAGTGTCATTTTTTGCCATATATTTTATAACATTTTTTATTTCGTTGGGTTGATGGAGATGATATGATGAAAGGACAGTCACAAACATCCAAACCCCTGGTGGGAATCGAACCCACGATCCCTGGATCCGAGCGGTGATGGTCGCTTCGAGCGCTGTCGGAACACGCCGCCTCAACACACTCGGCCACAGAGACGGTTAAAATTTTCGTAAATGCCTCATATAACTGACGGAAGGTAATGTGCTGGCCACATCAGATTTTTTTTCTTTGAAATAATATCTTATGGGAATGAAACCTGCATATCCAAATAATACTTCAAACAAAAATAGCATTTAAATATGTTAAAGGAACAGTAAGATTATTTTACTATACAGGTAGACAAAGCATCAATGTATGTTTTCTTTTCAACAGAGCGGTAAAATGGCATCCAATGTTATAAGGCAAACATTAGCAATATTCTGCTTGTCATAATTTCGATATTTACAGTTTTATTGCTGAACACGTCAATTTTCTTGACTATAGTACCTTTCATCCTGTACCCATTCTCCTTTCAATTTCTCGGTTAATTCGTCTATCCCTCAAAATTATATTACCCTAATATAGAATCTCATTCACCTGCTCGTTTCATTTCATCCACCAACACAAAATTCATATTTCTTCCAACTGCATGTATTCTCTCTGTCATTTTTCTCAGTTGCTGTTCATTTTCACACAAAACAAGTAGGTATACTTACATCATCCGTACACTTATGCAGACAAAGTACTCTCACCCGTATTGTGCACCATTCATTCCACTCAACGCGTTCCGGAATACTTTATGCAAGTCAAAAGTATGTACCTAATTTACAGAACTTGATATATTAAAAATAACCGTATCTAAGGATCAAAAATTATTTTATCAGAATTTTTATGAAATAGTCTTTAAGATCAATTTATAAATAAATAAAACTTTTTTTTAATGTCGAAGTAATAATATATGTTTATATCTTCCAATATCTTTGGCAGATTCAAAACCAGTTATACAATCTCCGGTTTGAATTTTAACTGCCAGTTAAATAAAAAATATCGACAGTGCATTTAGTTTCAATTTTGTTTACTCAATTGTCAAATCAGAGATTGTAAAATTGACCCTTTGTCATTATCAGACTTTTGAAAATAATCTATAGGTACATATTTATCATTCAGCCGTGGCAAAGAAATAAAAAAATTCTTACTTTATTTACATAATTTTTGTCTTTCTCCCTTTGGGCTTAAAGCATATAAATGTCATTAACAATAAATAGTTATCAATGATATGTGTTAAAAGTGACATTTTATTTTGGGAGAAGGAAGTTTAGAACACGACGCGAAGCGGAGTGCTCAAAACCTCGAACAAAATAAAATCACATTTAGCACGTATATCATAATCATTTTTTGTACACACTATTTTTTTATTTAAATTTGTATTTCTAATATTTTTTGACATTATGCCAAAAATGTCTATTTGTTTTTCTGTTCGTCATTACCAAGGTAACTAATTAACTTTTAACATTAGTGTTAAAAATAACAATCTATCACTCTGGTGTCATAAAATGACATTTTTAACCCTAAAAACAAACATTAAAAAGCCTACTTTTACTAGATTAGTAGAAAATAGTTAATTATGATATAAATGTTAAAAGTGACATTTTATTTTGTGATGGAACTTTGGAACACGACGCGAAGTGGAGTGATCCAAATCTTCGAACAAAATAAAATCACTTTTAACACGTATATCATACACTATTTTTACTACAAACACTATTTTTTAATTTAAATTTGTATTTCTAATAATTTATTGACATGCACTCTTGACACTAGTTTCAAAAGTAACAATGATCTGTAACTTTTAACACTGGAGTCATAAAATGACATTTCTAACGCTAAAAACAAACATTAAAAAGCCCACTATTAATAGATTTGTAGAAAAAAGTATTTTGATTGATATTTTAACTTTCAAGAGGAGACATATTACATTGCTTTTAGTATGCTATCAAGTACGTAGGCAACTTGATATATTACGAGTGTATTGGCATTATACGTTTTGAGAATGTGGGCGAATTCAATCTTGAATTTGTTAGAAAAATATTTTCCTCTTTCAGTATAATAAACGTCATTTTTATTTCGAAGAATTTTATTTTGAAATTGTAAGTTATATAACCTCCCACGACGAAATCGAGAAAATATTTCAAAAATACACTACCCACGAGTAAAAATGGTTATTTCTGTTTTGATATCTCGCGCAATTCTAAAGCAAATGGTGAAATTAATGTGAGTGGTGCGCAGTAAATTAAAAGCATCCTAAAACACCCTCGCATAAAATAGTAGGCACACAACAGGCCATCACGGGCATTAAATAAGTATAGCGCGCTATGTTTGCTTCTGATAATTTTGTTTGCGTAATTATTTTTCGTATCACTGGCACTTTGCCGCGAAATGACTGCACGGACCATTCATCCGCATGTTGGAATATGTGCTGCATGGACGCAGGCGGATAAATATAAATATTTACGGCCGATGGGAACTATTAAATAAATATTTGACGTCGTTGGGGGCCCATTGTTCGATTATTTAAACACTTTAATGTTGAACCGTCAATTAATTAAACGTTATCGGAAAACGAGCGAGGAAGGAACTATTGAAAATGTTGTCATATTGTTAACTTTATAATTTAATTTGATCAAAAGCTTTTGGGATATGTGATACTCGATATAATAGTTCTATTGTAAAGTATTTTAATGCAAATTTTATATCCGCTAGATTAAAATAATAAACTGATTTCATTATTCACGACTTGAAAAGTCAAATATAAATTGATTTAAAATGATTCATTTCCAGCGATTACTGTGTGTTATTTTACACCCAAAAATAAAAATAAAAATAAAACTAAATTTATAAATGTACGCGGAACATGGATAAAGATTAAATTGTAATATTGAACACAAACTCCCAGTACCGAATTATATGTTTGAACATTTGTCACTGTGTAATAGTGTATAGCGAGTTTTAAAGATTATTACCACAAGAGCTAATGATTAAATTTTTAATAAATATGTATGTATGTTCCTATGAACATTAGACCTAGCTCATGGAAAAATATTATCTAAATTACAAATATTTTTATTCACAATTGGTTGGTAATATGAAGATTTCTGACTTTTAAAAAGTTATTGTTAATCACATTTTCCAAGAGATTCCAGTTAGACCCACGCTATACTTTCCAACCTCGAGGCGAAAAATAGCTGCCCCCGCTTTAAGAGATCAATACGTATAAGTTATGTGTATTTATATATAAAAAAACCTCCTTTACAATTTATATGAAATGGAATTGTAAATAATACAAGTAATCAATGAAGTAAAAGCAATATTTAATATTAGAAATCTAACTGACAGTTAGTGATGTGAGTTGATTACATGACAGTAGTCAATCAGAGTCATTTACAAAATGACCGTTAGGTCATTTTAATTCACGTCCACGGCAGTCAATATTCCGTCATTTTAAAAATGACGGTCAGGAACATGCGTGAACTTATATATTTTTTTCTTATTTATTCGAAGTATACACTTCTAAGCTTGAACATTTTTTACCTACAATGTTTAGTAGTGAAAATAAGCAATAGCGTTGCCTTCAAGTACCTCTTTTGCCTAATAGAATAACTTATCTCTAGTCAAGAGTTAGTTCTTTTGATTCGGCGAACGGACTATAGTTATTATTTTTTTGTACCTTTCTTACGTAAAATGATTAGAGATGCAGGAAATTACGAAAGCATGATTTTTCATGTTAAATTCCTATGTTCGGTTGTGCCGGACACCAGCTGTATATGCAATTGTTCATTTTTGTGAAATGCATTGCACGAGTATTGCGTTCACTTTGCTACCATTATTTTCAATCAAGTATTTATTTTATTACAAATTTATGTTAGGTATATTTATTCAATAAATTAATAAATAACTAAAATGGCCAAAAATGACCCAATATGACTGAAAATAACCATTAAATGACTGTCACGTTATTTAAAATGAGTGTCATTTTACATTACTACTGACAGTTTGTGTTATTTTACTAAAACTGGTACTTTTATTTATATCCCCATCATTGATAGCTAAGCTGCTTACATTATGTAATACAAATATTATTACCTTTTATATGTGGAGAAACGAATGAATTTGTAAATAATATAAATAAGTGTAGATAAATATAAATTCAAAATTTTAGGTGTTAATTCAAACTAACAGTTCATGTGACAAATGAACAATCTCAGACCGTTTGTTTATTTATGTTAGGTTATTATTATTAGAATTTCAATTATTAATTTTTTATTTCAGATTGTGAATAAAAGAGTATAAAACCTCGGTGAAAAATTTCATTGTCTCGGGCTATAGCTAACTTCGGTGCTCCGCGTCTTGTTTAGCGATTTCGCCCTCGATGATGAAACACTTTCCATCTCGTTTAGTAATATACTATTTAACACTTGAATCCGTTTGAATTTAAATGATTTAGTTAATAACCACAATAAATATTTTACAATAATAAGAGTAAATAGAGTTAACAAGAGTTCCGATTTTAATTTGCACTTGAGTTCTTTAATTCGTGAGCGACTTTGCTAAATGAAATGAAAAATTTTCTGGGTTTCAGCCACATTTACTATTTCAGTCTTGACAGTTTCGACCCCACGTGGGTCTTCTTCAAGAGATGAAAGTTGATATAAATGTACTTTACATTATAATTATATCAACTTTCATGCCCTGAAGGAGACCCATCTGGGGCCGAAATTGTCGAGACTGAAGTAATAAATTCGACTGAACCCCAGAAACTTTTTCATTTCAACTATCCACCCAATAAACAACCATTGTCTCGAATTTTCTTAAGTTTATATTAATTCGGCCAGAATTTTATACTTATTTGATCAGAATTTTTTTACATTAATGATCAGTATATAATCAAATATGATTAGTAAATATGAATATTGTGCCTAGGTTAATTGTGTTCAATTTGATTAGGATAAGTTACGTTAAATTAGGTAAGATTAGGTTAAATTATATTTGTTACAGAACATTTAATCTGATCATTTAATTAAAATACTGATCTAATAAGTAGTAAGCTTTTTCTAATAATTTATAACCGGAATCGCTGTAGAACGTAACTAGTTATTTTTGCAACAAGTAAGGAAAAATATACTTTGCACACAAGTTTTTTTTCTACTCCCTCTTGTAATAAGTATATTTTTTAAATCTAATAATAATTAAAATTTATGTCATCAGAATCGTAACATCGATACAAGTACATCGTACATCATATAATATTTTTCCTGCAACAGTGCATGAAAAGTACTTTTTTAAGCACTGAAAGAGTCACTTTTCAAGAACTAATGCGTGAAAAGTACTTATCACGCACTAGTGTTTGAAAAGTAAATAGGCGTTGCTACGGAACATTAAAATTCGGTTAATTTACATGGTAAGTAGATAATTAGGTAGGAAATAATTATGAAATTAATATAATTTGTTAAGAAATACTAATTTACCTGTAAATGGAACAAGTGTAATAAGTTTTTTAACAGGTTGAGTACTAAACTAATTTTTAAGAACATTAACACTTTTTTGAGCTAACCTAATTTTTAATATTAGTATTAAATGTACAATTATAGAAGACTAATCCACTCATGTCTGAGATTCTTTCAAGTGTTTAAGTTACATTTTTTACATTTTTATGAGAAAGAGCGCTAACAGTATTGAAGATGTTGGATGCTTGTACACTTAATATTATGAGAAACATCACTTACATTTCGGTTGTAGGAAAAATGTTGTGTAAAATAGTTATTTTTATCTCGAGCTACAATACCTTATGCGTAAAACATTGCACTCGAACAAAAAAGTACTACTTAATACACTTGTTGCATAAATATCTGTTATCTACAATCACTATTTTTTTCAATTTAATTTGTATTTATAATTATTTTATCACAATGTCGGTTTTTTGTGTGTTCCATTCGTCAATTCTAATCCACTTTTAATGCTGGTGTTAAGATTGGTGTCATAAAATGATATTCTAACCCTAAAAACAAACATAAAAAAGCCTACTTTTAATAAGATATAAAAATAATTTCGGCATTCACATAAACTGCGTTGTGCGTTACTCAAAATATAAAAAAATAATTGTTATTCGTTTGAATAAAGTTCGAAAAATTTAAATGAATAGAGCGTATCAGACCGCTCGTTAACTGTACTTATTGCATCGACTATTTTCCGAGGAAAATAAATATGTGCATTACAATACATTTTTTTCTGAATAGCACAATAATTACTGGTACTATAAAACCACATGCATATACTTCGTATAGACATGGTGTATCCCTATCTAGGGTCGGCAAACGCTAAACGCAGCCATGCCGGCGCGTTTAATATGCATAGTTTATTTTTGAGCGCGAAGACGTGATTGTTTGAACGGGGCTTATACAATATTTAGAAGTTTCCAGTCTTTTGTAAAGTAGCAAGTTAATAAGATTGTTTCGGTAAATTCGAGCTGCTTGCTACGAGCTGTGGATATACGCCTTTCGCTCTCTTTGTTGCCGTCCTTGTTGGTTATGTCTTTGTGTTGATTTTGAAAAGCTCGCTACAGTTACATTGTTCTTTTTTGTCTTTTATTCGGCAAGTTGATATGCTGCATTTTAACAGAGTGTCGTGTTTATATCTTTGCATAAAAGTTTTACACTTTTGTCTGGAATGAGTTATCTCGTTTCGGATTTAAATTGCCTGTGACTTTGACAAAGATAAAATTGTTATCAAACTACTTAAAATTGCCAACACTCACTAACTTGTTTTATACTTATTACTATATCAAGATGCTGGTAGAGTGCACACGTTAACAAACTACAACTATTTCTTCTATCAAAAGATCTACATTCATATATAGTATTATTCATGAAGGATGACTATCCAACATCATTTATGTGCCGTTTGATATAATATTACTTGCAGATAACTTCACAGCATTTTGGCCTGCAACGCGAAATATTTATGCTTGCATTTTAACTGAAAAAAGATATATGTTTTATTAGAAAATTTTGTTTCTTTTTAAATATTGCTTTTCTCAAAGTTTTATCTTCTTCACTCACGTTTTTGCATAAAACAAAAATAAAGGGTTTTTCCTTTAAAACAATCAGCGCTTTTTTGGGCGAACTAACAACTTTATAGAAAAATGTTTAATACCAAAAATGATCAAGAATAAGGGGATAATGTATCAATAGTAACAAACCGAATATTTAACAAGTGGTTCTCAAACGCTAGAACAAAATTATATTTTTTTAAATGGCACTCTATATAATTTTTTAGCCCTTTAAATAGAATATTATTTTCTGATTTCAACCATATAAATATAGCATAGGGTTGTATAACAATTATTTCGAGAAAATGGTATTAAAAACCAGAAATAATGTAATAGAAATGGGTTTACCTGTGTATTGCATATCCTATTGTAATATATTATAACATTATTTTTAATACCATTTTTCTCGAAACAATTGTTATACAACCCTATACCATATTCATATCGTTGAAAACAGAAAAAAAATCTCTATCTCATGGGCTAAAAAATTATATAGGACACCATTTAAAAAAATATAATTTTGTTCTGGCGTTTAAGAACTACTGATTGAATTTTCGCTTTGGTATTATTAATAAATCAGCCTTTTATTCATGATCATTTCTTGTATATAACATTTTTTTCTAAAGTCATGAGTTCGCCCAAAAAAACCCTGGTTGTTTTAAAGGAAACACCCTGTATAGACTTGACGTAAACCATAAAATAATAATTTGATTTGAATGTTAACTCCACTGGATAAACATTAGTACAGAGGGCAGTATAGTAGACAATTACATGTCTATAATTCTACGACATACGTCACTGCTATTTTTAGTGTGTTAGAAAGTAATGGCACTATTAACGTATATCTGTCACACCACACAAATTAAATAGAGATGCGTCAAATAATTATTCGCTTCCTAATATAAAATATTGCTAAGCTATTGTTATAAAATGCTGTGTATTTTCTTCGAACAAATGACCTTGAATAGTCATCTTTCGTGAATAATAGTTTACCAACACACCAGTAATCAACATTATATCAAATAAAGTATTGCTATAATATTTTATCCTAAATCTAAATGCTACGAGGGTTAGCGGTATAAAGTATGTACCTAGTGATGCACGAGAAATATAAAATATCGATCTCGTCTCGTTTTCGAATCTGTAATCTCGATCTCGCTCTCGTTCACGCACATTTTTTTGGTTCTCATCTCGTTCTCGCACGAGAGTCTCGCGAAAGTCTCGCTAAAAAAATAAGCGCATGCGCACTACGTATTTACGTAACTGTTTAACTACAAGAGACAATTTCACACCAATAGCACCGTCTTCCATGTATTTGCAATCGTATAACTATAATAAAGAGACGAAATACTAAATTCTGGTCACCAAATAATTTCAATACGAACATAATGTTTATTCATTAACAGTCACCAGAAAATGTGATAAATTGGTAAATAATTTAATTTACCTGTAAAATATCTAGTTTATGACCAAAATGTGATCCCTAAACTATTTCAATTCAAACATCTGTTAATACATTCTGAAAACGAATTAAAACATTAAACAATTCTTTTTGTAACTTATTAAATCGCCGGCAACCAATCACTCCGCTTCTCTTCATTTTGGCTCTCATCGACGCTTAATATAACATCTTTTACTTTTTACCGGCGGCAAGAAAATGTTAACCGTGGTTTTAATTGGAGTGAATTGCGGAGTAAAATATTAGAGAAAACTAGTTCTATTGAATGCAAAACAGATTTTGTTTTTATTTTGCATTTCCTGGCTCTGGGACCGATACCAATCGACACCTCCTTGTACGGTGCATTTTTCATTGAATATATGAATCAAAGCTATAAAGTTACAAATACTTTTTATTGCGAGACTCTCGCGAGAATCTCGCGAGATTTCTCGCTTCTCGCAGTTGTTATATCGATCTCGCCTCGAATTTTAAACTGCAATCTCGGTCTCGTTCTCGTTTCGCATAGTGCTGCGAGACGAGACGAAATGCGAGAGTACTGTCGCCTCGTCGTGCATCACTATATGTACCAAATATTAGCGTACTTGTGTCATTAGTCCTCGAGTATTGCCGAAATATGTATGAATTAAATGTTTAGAGAAACTGCAAGTATTGAAAAAAATTGAATTTCCGGCTGGTATTGTTTCTCACAAAACAAGAAAAATCCCCTCAGATCATTTTCAAAGAAGTGTCAGCAGTTTACCTTAGGAAACCAATGATTTTTAAACAAAAGAGAGTCGATTAATGACGATTTCCTTCTGGGCCGCCGATCAAGGCTGCTTCGTCAAAAATTATTAAAAAAGCTGAATATCTTAAAGTGGAAGTGAAACATGTCCGGCTGAAGAAAAAGTAGCTTGCAAAAGAGATTGATGTATCTCCATTTTGAAAATCCTTCATCAAATTTTAATGATGGAAAAAGTGTGTGCTGAGTGTGCTCATGCCTCAACAGCGTGCCAAATGTTTTATTTTGTGTTTGGACTTCTGCGGAGATGAAGCTTGTGTTCGATATTATGAACAGGAGTTCATGTAGTGACTCAAAAAGAGCTCACTACGCCCGAAGATGTCACTATCGGCTAGGAATATCATAGCTACTTTTTGTGGTACACAGAGTATTATGCTAATTAATTAAAAAATAAAGATGTTCTGCTGAAACAATTACAGGAAGCCATACATGAAAAAAGAAGAGGAAAAGGGACCAAAACAATGTTGTTTTCATACGACGCACCCGTACATAACAACTCTTCGCGGTTTTTTCTTCCAAACTTTTATTTATTTATTTATTCCCATGCTTTAAAAATTAGCAGCGTCGGATTAAGAAAGTCGCCCGATTATCGTAATGAAATATTATATTCTTTAGTAGGGTTATTAGGTAATTTTTATTGTCCTCGCCATACTAGTTATTGTTATTAATTTTAAAATGATTTCGGAAGATTCTTTTTCAAAATCATTCAAGTAAATTTTTAACAAAAACACTTGGCAACTTAAATTTGTTACAAATCATTATTTTGTCAGTTTACTTTCTTCTAGAAGTGCGCAGGTAAATAAAAAAATGTATATCTGGCGCAAATAATTTGTACTTCAATTTCAACTGACAACAAATTTCTTTCAAAAATAGGAATCTTGTTTTTGTTTAACATCTCTCAAATATTGTAGAACGTTTTTGTTCGGGTTCTTACTTAGTAACAACTTTTGATTACCATTCCAATAATAATTGTAACCAACAAACCAATGAAGATGTTAAAGATTTGTATCAACAAACTTGTGAATCAGTTTTAAATCACCGCATACATTCCACTTAACTGCATATTACTAAAATAACGTCTCGACAAACTTGATCAGTGCTAGTAGGGTGTTCCAGTAAGCGACTAACAAGTAGGTATGCTAATGAGCTTAAATTGATAATTGCATTTATAGATGTTTCTTTTAATATCTTGCTTTATTATAGGCCAAAATATAATCTTGTTTAAAACTTATTCGGATTCTAGTCTTTTTATTTGTTGTGAAAATCTATTATATTCAAACAGAAATACCTCAGATCCATAAAATTTAATATAATGAAAATAGTAAAACTGTTGTTGCATTTTACAAACTTAAAATTAAATTATTTGCATTCACTCTTTTGTTTTATATGAAATAATAGCCAACCGGTAAAAGAAGCGAACATATTACATCGGCATTCATGCATTCAGAGCTAGTTTGAAAACACTGCAAACGAGAATGCAAACAACATAATTTCACAAATAGTTGTTGAAGGAGAATTTATGAGAATCGCGTGTGCATAGCAAAGATATTTTTCTTACTTTGTCGCCGTTAGCTTCTTATTCCATTATAAAGTCGCTTCGGAAATCGATTCCTGCTGTTGTCTGGTGCTCCTGTGGCCCAACAGGCCCTACGTCCACGGCGTTATTGCACAGGCGGCAGCACATGTTGACTGGACACGTGTTATGCCTTTATGGCGGTCAGCGAAACGAGAAATTTGTTTGAACTTTTAAAACGTCAGCCGTATTTTTATATGGCATGCATGTGCAACCACTTTTTAGTGGTTTAGTGTTTTCTACAGCCCAGCATGGAAGCGCGGCTCTATTCACTGTAGGGAATTTAGTTTTGGTATCGATTCCCTTAACGTCGAGCTTTACAGGGTTAATACTTTTTATGGCTTTGATTTGAATTTTTACTTTCTGATCCCGTACAAGTGGAGGTTTCAATTTTATCTAGTAGCCAACGGTTTCACTCCGCAACTGAAAAGTCATTGAAAAACAATGAACAAAACTTAGTTTCCATAACCTGTGATATAAAATTTATATTTTATGAAATTTCTATTTTAAGACTAAAGATACTATAAAAATGTCAAGTTTATATACATTGGTTGTATCAAAATCATCGTAAGGTTTACACTGATCTTCCATATTATTTATATTAACATTTTCTTTTGCACACTGTAGGATACAAATTTGACTTCCTTATATCCAAGACCATATATTATATAATTAATTATCTAGGCTTGTGTACCAGTATACACGTATGTCAAAAACTCTCTTATTAAGATTGCCATAGAAAATTGATATACAGAGAATTTATTTTAACGTGCAACATATGGTCAATCACTTCCATGGTTACACACTACTGTCAAAAAATGACAGCAATGTAATATTTGTCCATTTTAAAATGCAACATACAAAAATTTGTAGTTATGTATAATCAATACTAATTTCCAATAAATTAACCTACATGCTAATAACAAAAAATCAAAATTTTAATGTAGCACATCTTAACAAACTTTGTCTTACAAAAATTCAAAATTTTAATGTAATAAATATTCAAAAATACCTCCATTCACATTGAGGCAATATCTTAGTCGCTCGTAGAAAGAATTGACACCATTTGTGATGTGTTCTGGAGGTATCTCCTGTGCTGCAATACTATTCATAATGTTGCATTTTAAAATGGACAAATATTACATTGCTGTCATTTTTTGACAGTAGTGTGTAACCATGGAAGTGATAAACCGTATGTTACATTTTAAAATAAATTCTCTGTAGATCTTTATGCACTAACTTTTTGTAACAAAAAAAAAACACATTTCAGATATTTTTTTGTTTAGAGTTACGAATAAAAAACGCAAATTTGATTATTTTAACTTTTGGATACAACTTTTTTTAATTTAAATTTTGAAAAATGTTTCAAATATGTTTTATGGATAAAAATAAGAAATATTTAATTAGATGAAAATCTTTTTTTCCTATACAGGGTGTAAAGAGTTACTTTTCAAGCATTAGTGTTTGAAAAGTAAATAAGCGATGCTAGGCAACATTGAAATTCGGGTTATTTACCTATCAAGTAGATAATTAGGTAGTTAATAATAATGAATGTAATATTATTATATACTGTAAATGAAACAAATGTAATATTTTTTTTTAAAGATTGAGTACTAATATAATTTTAAGAACATTAATATTTTTTTGACATGTATTCTAACCTAACCTAATTTTTAATATTAACATTAAATGTACAATTTGTACAATTATAGAAGACTAATTCACTTGTGTGTGAGATTCTTACAAGTGTTTAAGTTACATTTAGTACAGTACTATGAGAAAGAGCATTAACAGTATTTGAAGATACTAGATGCCTATACACTCAGTATTAAAAGAAACATTACTAACATTTCGGTTGTAGGAAAAATGTTGTATGCAACACGTGTGTAAAATAGTGTTTTTGTATCGTACTACAATTTCTGCCTCGACCAAAAAGTACTACTTTACACATTTGTTGCATTAATAACTATTTTGTATATTTGGTTTGTAATTTGAAAACGATTATAAAATTTTGAAATTTGGATACGGGCTACATCTTATAAAAACATTACTATTTTCATTTTTGATACACTTATTAAATTGTTTCTGATGAATTCTGGGGAGTGAAAAGAATTAAAACTTTTTATTGTTACGGTTAAAAAAGGTAGAGGTACTATTAATGGCATTCATTAAAATGCACAGTAACAATTAAGTTTTTATTGACTCTAAATAATGTAATTAACTACAGATATGTAATTTATTAAGAAAATTATTTATTTGTTTTATTTTAGCGTATGGATGTACAGTCGTCACATAATATTGAAATGTACTTACAATCAAATATAGAAATATTTATGTACATATGTGGTATTGAAAATTACCTTTCGAAACATACCTACCTACATATTGTTTATATATAATTATTAATTATCAAACCATGATTTGGATGTTGTATTCAAAATCATTACTCTCAATATAGTAGTTTTCTCTCATTATTTAAACATAATTTATATTGTAGGGATGATGAGAAATAATTGGAGATGCAACCGTGGTAAACAGTGTTTATTAAATAGTAATTTAATTAACTTTCCTACGTTTCGATTCCAAATGAATCATCATGAGGGATAGTTAAATTACATTTGGAAAATAAGATCATTACATTACAAAATCAAAAAGTAAGGATGAAAATGTCATCAAAAAATATCAGAGGTAATAAAATGCGTGCATACATCAGAAACAAATAAAGATAACTATTAGTTGTGTTAAAAATTGTTATATTATAAAAAAAGGCTAAATAGCCTAAAAATTGTCGGTTATATATACATAACATAAAAATCAATTGTCAAATTGTAACTCGGAAGATGAAGATGAATTTTTCGAAGTTTCAATTTTAATATAACATCAACATTGCTATTCTCATCTACTATATATATATATATATATATATATATATATATATATATATATATATATATATATATATATATATATATATATATTCAGGGTGTTCAATTTAAGTGTTTCACTATTGCTATCTCGAGAACCGTAAGAGATACGAAGTCGGTTAAATTAGCAAACAATTTCTATATTATAAACTATTAAAATGAGCATTACAATAGTTATTTATATATCAAGGCCGCGAAATCACTCTTTAGCGTACCGAGAGAAAAATTGTCGCCAAGGCCGCTTGCGGCCGAGGCAAGATAATTTCGAGGGCGCTAAAGGATATCGCGGACAAGGTGTACACAATATTTTTTGTGCAACCGTAAAAAATATGTAATTACAGATTTTATTAATTTTAAACAGTTTCATTGTAAATAGAAAGTTAGCTTTCAAGCTGACCATGGGATTAACATTTGATAAACAAAACCATGCAATTCTCAAGTGTCAAAGTGATTGTTTACCTAATTTCGCGGCTGTTACCATGACTATGGCCACGAAATTCATTTCGCGGCCGTTACCATGACAACGGCCGCGAAATTTAATTTTGCGGCTTATATTGCGGCTGCGAAATGCTAATTTCGCGTCCGGTTGCACAAAATTTTTTTTTCAACCATTGGTTCTCAAATTACTGAATTCAACTTTTTAATTTTAAATGAGAATCTACTTTTTTATTCGCCTTTTCGATTCAGCATTTTTTTCTAAATACAATGATATAAAATGTGTATACCTTTACATAACGAAAAAAACACAAAAAAAATGCAAAAGACAAATTATTATTTTTATATTTATTTCTACATGTAATCGGAGTGCCATGACAAAAACAATTGAATATTTTGTTTCTATCATTGTCTGGGCGATTTAGATGCTTTAAAAAATATTATAAAAATTGTTCGAAATTATTGTCATGCTGATTATACATAATTCCAGCCTTCTGAACATATTACTTCTTACTTTGCAGCAACAGTATTTTTCATAGACAATATGAAAACTTCGTACATATCAATTTTTTCTTCGTGCGTAAAATTCATTTTAACACAAAAGAAAACAAGAATATTCATAAACGAACTACTTTGACATGTGATACAAAACAAAATATTCAATTGTTTTTGTCATGGCACTCTGATTACATGTAGAAATAAATATGAAAATAATTTTTCTTTTGCATTTTTCTCGTTGTATTCAGAAAAAATTCTGAATCGAATAGGTAGGTGAATAAAAAAAGTAGGTTCTCATTTAAAATTAAAAAGTTGAATTCTGTATTTTGAGTACTGGTTGAAAAAAAATTTTGTATTGCTCATTTTAATAGTCTTATAATATAGAAATTGTTTGCTAATTTAACCGACTTCGTATCTCTTACGGTTCTTGAGATAGCAATAGCGAAACACTTAAATTGAACACCTGTATATATAGCTCAGTTAAGTTATAGCATCACAACTGGTTACATAATGAACTCAGCCACGTAATCCTAACAACTTTACTTCTTTTATGTTAATTGAATTTTATACCAAACTACTCAATATTAATAATTAATACATTTTCAAAGATTTATCTTTATTGAGCTTGTATACTTTTTCGACCGTATCAACAAAAGAATCCATACAGCATCGAAAACAACTTCCTAAGTGCTAAACCTTTTACTATTCCTAGAAAAACTTATCTT
The DNA here is from genome assembly GCA_963082715.1 of Harpalus rubripes. Lineage (NCBI taxonomy): Eukaryota > Metazoa > Arthropoda > Insecta > Coleoptera > Carabidae > Harpalus > Harpalus rubripes. Next base: position 20,836,896 of record OY720456.1, read on the forward strand.
AGCACAATAGTCCACTAGCACTATGTGAATTTCGAATCGGAAGTCCATTACAGTCCACAACAGCGGTCCTTGCAGGACAATAGGCAGCGATTGCCGTTGTAAAGCCTTCATGCGCAGTAGACTTTGGACTTACAAAGCGACCACACCCAGATACATCATTGCACACGTGGAATTAATTAAATGTAGGAGCTAATTAGCTAATTAATATAGAGGAAATGGTGCAATATTATCGTATGTTAGGGGTAAGTCAATCATATTGGAAATTAATTATACCTGTATTATATTAAATTTTAAAGTTTAATGTGACATGCATATAATATTAATTAAATGTACAACTATGCGAGGTAGTTTTACGATATAATTATATACTTGTCACTTTCTAGTACGTGGAGACTAAAACCAGAGTTACGCTAGAATTATTGAAATAAGACAAATGGTTATTTTATTTTGAAAATGGTCAAAGTAGTTCGCTTTCCGTTCAACAATAATAACCTACATTATTCCTTCCTTCCACTTCTTAAAAATCTCCCAACCAATCTTATTCAAACGAAAATCTTCTACCCCGTGAAATAACCAAAAGTCTCACATTACCAAATCAGATAAGTATGGCGGGTGTTCTGTTACTTTATAGTTTATTCGCCAAAAAATGAAGAAATGCACTCTAGTTAATTCCATATTTTCATTCGCAACGTTACGTCAAAACTCAACTTTTGCCACTTAATTTCAAATGACAGATAATTAACTGTTTAAAATAATATTGCATGTTTGGTTTATCAAGGTCTCCCCGATTTTCTCATTTTCAATAAATCTAGTGTGTCCCTCACGGTCGTAAATTAAAACAATGAAATTCCAAGGGATGTAAATAGAATTTTTATATTTCAAATTATTGAACAAAAAATATTTTGTACAATATAATAACGATAGTAATAACTTTTTATATTTATATTTTTATTCAGTTGGTTAAATACATTTGTTTAAAAATACTCGACATATAAAAATTGTTAAAAAAGCGGCCCAAAAATTTAGGAGCATAAATTTTTTTTATGAACATAATTTACAAAATATAATTGACATTTTTGTGGCAATAAAAAGATAAATTCAACTAAGATTAAAAAAAATATGACACAGTTATTATGATACCTATGTGTTAAAAAACATTTTATTTTGTGAGAAGGAAGTTTGGAACACGACGCTAAGCGGAGTGGTCTAAACCTTCAAACATAATAATACCACTTTTAATACTAATATCATACAATTTATTTTCAACAAACTCTATTTTTCCATTTCAATTTGTATTTCTTATAATTTTTTGACATCTGCCAAAAATGTCGATTTGGTGTTCCAGTCGTCATTACCAAGGAAACTAATTCACTTTTAACATTAGTGTTAAAAGTAACATACTACGTTTACATGCAGTTTTAAAAATGGTTTCAGTTTTCAGTCAAAATTACGCGAAACTGTTTACATGTAATTTTCAAAACAGGTTTACAGATTGATTTGAAAACAGTTTCGGCGCATGCGCATTTGGCCGATGTAAGTGACAAATCCTCTTCACTCCAAATTCTTCGTTTTACCATTATTCCAATTATTTTTTCTACCTTGTACCACTACGCACTAAAACTACACAACTGGCAGTTTATTTGTAGGTTAGTAACACCAAGTAACAAACAGCGACAGAAACGTTATGCTATGTACGCATGCGTAATATCGAAACTGAATTTTAAGTGTTTACATGAGTAGTTTTGAAACTAGTTTTCAAGTCAAACCCATGAATTTTAGTTTTGGTTTGAGATAACTCAAAACCGTTTTGACACTGTATACATGGCGTTTTCAAAACTAAAAACGTGTTGAAAACGGTTTGAAAACTGCATGTAAACTCAGTAAATGATCTGTCAACATTGGTGTCATAATAGTATATTACAAAACGAATGACATAATTGTCATTTTATTCCATTCGAACAAAATAATCGACAATTATGATATTACTGTAAACTATTTTTTCCATTTTGCGCATTTTATGCTGTTTTTAAATAAAAAAATCGTAGTTCGAAAATCTAGGGAATTTGGTGTTAATTGGTTATACTAATTCAAACTCTAACCTTATTTTTGTAATACCAACTATCTACGATATTTTCTATTTATTTTATTTCTAAAAAATTGACTTTATGGAAATGTTGCCTAGAGATAAGTCCTTTTATAGCAAAAATATACTTAAACAACTTTAAATTAATTTCTTTATAAAATTAAACGATTTCAATTCAGTACAGATATCTCTAATTACCATTCATTAATATGATGATGTGAAACCGAAAATGAAATCAGTCGCAACAGAACGGAATAATTTATTCCAGTTTGAATTGAGGATTGTTGTAATAATCCTTTAGTAATAACAATTAACATGTACATACAGACGTATATTACATTAAAATTTACAGAATTTAGATAAGGTTAATAAGGCTCACCATGAATGATTCATTAATGTAATTGATGAGACCTATTGTTCTATTGCACTGCATTTGATTTGTCATTTACTATAAATTACGAATGCTCTGATGCACAGAAATTGTTCGAACCTTCGGAGGCTGCTATTCTAAATTACTGAGTTCATCCAGTAATACAAGTAGTACCTACATAACTCTTTCCGAACTTGATACATAAGACAAGGTGCGTTAAAAGTGCTTTTACAATTTTATTCATGGGGGCGAAAATAAATCCAAAATTAAAAGTGGATAATTAAGATTGTTCTTCGTTTTCAAGTTATTGATAAAAATGTAAATAATCAGTTTTTTCTACTTCTATGCCTTAATAGTTTCAGGTTGATATACCTATTATACATGTGTCATCTGTAGGTACTTTTCATTTCGATACAGATTATCATTAAGATACAGATTAATTTTATAAACAATTTATTGGTTTATAGTTTACTTTGTTAGTTATTATGAATAGTCGTAGAAAAAATAGTGTATGGAACTCATGTATAAAGACTATTAAATTAATACACTCGTTCCGTAATATACTATTAACGCACTTATCGCTCCAATTTGTTATGCAAAATTAATAATTCAAGTGGTTACGTAGTAAAATAAAATAGACTTAATCTCGATTGTAGTAGAGGATTGTTTCATTTTAAAAACACAAGGCCGAAGGAAACTATACTTATTAGTATGGCAGAACACAAATTAACAATTGTTATATTTTCTACGTATAAAATAATGAACATTTAGAAATCATACTTCTCTGACATTCTAACTTAAAATGCATCAATGCTAAAAAATACATTGCTATTCGAAATACTCGTAGTATAAAAAGTATTCTAAAGAATTACAAACAATCCAGTATTATTTCTTACTTGGAATTTATTTGTTAAAAAACTGTAAAATGTACAGTTTAGTTTATACACAGAGTGTTTTTTAACTTCAGGTAAAAACTTAAAGAGCATACAGTACTGACCAAAATGAATAAACAAGTTTAGTCATCATAACATAGATCTAGCTAATATAGTGATCGAACAAAATTTTGTCTATGCCAGTAAATACACTATAAAAATACAATATTTTTTTTCTATTTTTCTTCTATAACAAAGCTATTACAGCACCAAAAAGAGTTCGTTTATACCTCATTCGAATGCTGTAATGTATTACTAAATTTATTTTTTTAAGGTTAATGGCTGGCTGGGAATATCAATACCATAAAATGTCAAATCTCGCTATATAAACGAACACAAACGATTAAAAGTAGTAATAATAAGACGAGAAGAAATAGAGTAGTAAAGTCATAAAGATATAGAATATATCGTACATATTTGATATTACAAAAATAAGGTTACGTTGTTGAAAGCTCATAAAAGGTGCAAAATAGAAAAAATTGTATAAAGAACTCATTTCATCATTGACGATTATTTTGTTTGAAGGGTTGGGAAACTCTGCTACGCGTCGTTACCCAAACTTTCTTCTCACAGAATAAAATGATAATTATGACTTTCGTTTTTTAATATGCTATTATGAAACATTTCTTTGCAATTTAAGCTTATTTGAAAATTCAATGTGGGTCAAGGGCTCCACAATATTTTGTTTGGTAGAATTATTTTATTTTGTTTTTTGTTGTTTAAGAAAAGAACATCTATGCTAAACAAAATGTCTCATTTAATCGTAACTCTTAAGGTGCATTCTCAAATGAAAATTAGGTTTATGTTTTTTTTTTAGGTTTAAGTAAATCATTCATAAATGTAAGTTTAAATTATTTAAAAATTAGTTTTGATATGTATAGGCATCTATGTAAATGCTTCAAAAACAAGATTAAAATATCGGTAGAGCAGTACTCAACAAGACACCTGTGCGCCGTGAAACTGTCATTCGCTTGGCATTATAGGTTATATTTCAGTAATTAAATTATGACAGTATCGATGTTCTTCTCGCATTTATTTAAAAAGCCGAATCAACCAAGTGGATACTAAATAAAGATGGGTGTAGGTATATATCTATAGCATTTCAGACTCGTTCTCATTGGTGAAGTTTGTGACGTCAAACTAAATCATAAACCTAAAGTTTGGACCTTGCAATATTTAGCTTTATGATTTGGATTTAGAGACCCTAAATTCTGAAGTGTGAATGGAGTCATTACATAATATGCGACCAAAGTCTTTAAATCTAAAGTATAATCCATAAATTTAAACCTAATTTTGATTTGTGAATGCACCTTTAAGGTACATTTACAAATCAAAATTAGGTTTAGATTTATGGTTTATACTTTAGATTTAAGGACTTTGGCCTCATATAATGTAATGACTCCATTCACACTTCAAAATTTAGTTTCCCTAAATCCAAATCATAAAGCTAAATATTGCAAGGTCCAAACTTTAGGTTTATGATTTAGTTTGACGTCACAAACTTCACCAATGAGAACGAGTCTGAAACGATATAGATATATACAGCGATCTTTATTTAGTATTCACTTGGTTCTTAAACAAATGCAAGAAGAACATGAAGACTGTCAAAACTTAATTGCTAAAATATAACCAGTAATGCCAAAAAAATGAAAGTTTCACGGCGCACGGATATCTGTTGAGTATTGCTCTACCTATATTTTAATCTTATTTTTGAAGCATTTACATAGATGTAACTAAATTAAAGTAAGTTTAAACTCTCATTTATGAATGACTTACTTAAACCTAAACAAAAACCGTAAATCTAATATTCATTTGTGAATGCACCTTTATAGTTTACGAGATAGCAGAGATAAACCTCGTAAAAACTTTATTGTTCGCCTTTTATATCTCGAAAGCTATTGAAGATCGGGCCCATGTTTATTAGCGTTTTTTAATAATTAATGTTCAATTAAAATGGCCACCTAATGGAGAATTTTTTTTCTAATTTGTTCTATGTCTTATTGATTGTTTTTGAGATTTTCATCTTATCCTTGACTTCCTGTACAATACACTATTTATGTACAATATATTATGCATTTATTACTTATTCATCCTAGTCACAACTTCATATCCTGATGAAGAATCAAAGTATTGTTAAAATGAAACACCTATTATTCTTTTTACAGAGAAAGAAATGTATGTGAACAACGTTCGCTTTAGTTCAGACGTGGAAGAGTAAGAGAAAATTCGATTATAAGGTTGTAGGAAGTATTGGAAATAGGTTAAATTGTGAACATTATAAATCAAGCGCGTGAGTGAAGACGAGACAAATGAATGTCTCCGCCTTGCAAACTGTTCGATTGTCTGACGGAAGACATTTTTTCCATTGTTCTCTCCATTAATTCTTTTCCTTTCATCTCTTCTCGGACGTGTAAAAAAGCTCGAGTTAATTCTTTTCCCCGTTGTACTCGGTACATTGTCTTGGATTAAACTTATTTTTTTGGCGCAACGTGCTGGCCTTTTTGTCTCGGATGCGCTGGCTGAAATGGCACTCAAACATTGCGTCCGTCCTAATTATATTTTGCCCGTGAATTGGATGGATAGATTCGCGTACTTGTTTGTTTCTTTTGCCAATTTATCTTTAAATGTCTTTGTGTTTTCTTTTTAATAATACGTACTCCGGATACAATTTACAAATCGTGATTAGGTTTTTTGTTGGTGAAGAACAAAACGAGAATCTTTTAATGCGATGACACTTGTACAAATTTAATAAGAACCCGACAGTTCTACGGTTGTTTTGTTCTTTCAATAAACGCGGATTCATTTTACAAAGGTAAAAAACGTTTTGCACTTAAATACATCGAGAAGATGGAATCCTAAGAAAATCGATTTTCGTTTTTATTAATTAAATCTTTGTTGTTCTTCTTAATACAATCTTCTAAAATCTTTTATTTTTAATAAAGCTGCGTTTTATAAAATTGTTTTATTTTAAACAACTTAACAAATAGAAATGTTATTTGTACGTTACCAATAAAAAATATTGTTAACTCAATAAAAACAGTTAAAGTTTGACTTTTCTGACAGTTACTGGTCCTGCCGTTGGTGAACCTATAAAATTCGTTCATCCATTGATGTTTGTGCTCTGGACGCTTGCATAACTATTTCAGATAAGACGTTTCCGAGTTGGACTTGATGAAAAACTATAATAAATATTCCAATTAATTATAAATATTTATTATGTAGCAAGGTAATACACATAAATTTCGTTATATACCCAATGAAAAAAAAAAGAAATTTCAAAGCACTCTTCACAACTCTAAATTAATGACACTATTCGGTTTTGAAATTAAAAGTATACGATTTAAAAATATTTTATTTATGTGGAGTTGGTGGCCGCCTGCTAAAAGTTTGTGAAACACTAACAACGACATCGAAATTTATTTTTCTCTTTCTATCGAGTTCTAAAAGTTATGGGACTGTAAAGTCGACCAATTACAAACCAGCTTCTTATTAAGTTAAAATCTACAAATCAAGTTGTTTCAAAAACAATAATTGTCAGTTGTCATAAATGATGTTGATCAGTGGAGTAGTAATTTGATATTTAGAAATGCCTGTCACTTTTACTAACCAATAATACACGGACATGCATTAGGTGTACGGAGAAGTGTGCCAAAACAGTGCTGCTGCTGTTAGACGCTACAGGGAGTTTTACCCAGACAAAACGGTGAAGCTTTTGTCATTAATAAAAAATGTTTAATGCATACTCCGCTTCTGACTTCAAACCTTCAAAAATGACAAGTGTTGTTGTTTTCATTCAAACTACTGTGATTTTTAAATTATTCCATATTCAAATAAATTATTTTGATTGATCCACTTTGAAAACCTTTTATAATTGCACCAAACACATTAGAAAAAAAATTGTTGCAGATTACGATACATTGCAACCTTGTTTATTACGTGGTAACGTATGGCACATTAGTTACATAACAGCCTGTATGTATATATTTGTATGAATTTGGAGAACCAGTAGTTTCTAGACACAGTGTAGAGCTACTGATTTAATAAAATATATAATGAATCTAAACTATTGTGGGGTGGAATGTTCTGGAGAATATTAGGGCTGCTATATAGGCGACGCCGCTCTACCATAGTTAATAAGTTACATGAATAACAATCAGTAACATCGTGTAAAGAAATAGTGCATTGTTAATTTTTTAATAAAAAATAATCTTAGTGTTAGTGTTTAACTAGTTAATTATATTCTTAGTCTTAAATTAGTTTTTAATATTTGTTTAATATTAGTAGTAGTCATCGTCTGTCAAAAGTCTTCAAATTCGCCACAGACAGTAAGTGGGACAGGCATGATTTTATGTATGTTGTATGTATGTTTATCTGAATTTAAACTAGTTTCTCATTAATCCATTACACGATTAAATTTAGATCGTTCTCTTATCCATGAAAATAAATCCTTACATATAATGTAATAAATAATCTAAAAAGGATCCAAATATAATTTTTATATAAAAAGTTTTATCGAGTAAATGTATAATAACGGAAGTAAAATATTCGAAAAACAGTAAACTTAAATAAAAAATCTGATGTGGCCAGCATATAACCTCTCGCCAGATATTCTACCTGGTTGTACGCATAAAACGAAAATTATATTTAAATACAAATACATATATTCATGTCTCACTACAAAATAATTCTCACATATATTTGCAAAATCTATGGGATATTTTAATATAAATTATGTACAATACATACATTTTCTTTATATTCAATATCCTGGAATTTTCTTTTTCTACTTTTTTTTTCTTTATATTCGTCATTTTTTCGCAAATTCCTTTTATATTCTTTTTTACGTATATTCTTTTGCGTTGTTGACTTTTTTGTATTTTCATAATCTTCATAATGATGTACAAATATTTTTGACAGTAGCATACAAATATTTTTGACAGTGACATTTATGTATCAATTACAAACATTTGAATTTCTTGCCTTGAAGTAGTTTGATCTGAGAATTTTTACATCAAATTATTTTATATGCATTTCTTTATCTCTAAATCTATAGATGATATAATAATGAATTTATATTTATCGAATAAAGAGTTTAACGTTCTTTAATATAAGTATATATATAAATTTTCGATAAATAATATTTAAAGGTTTTTTTCTTGTAACTACTACTTCCGGTTGTCCTATTGTTACTAAAACTTAATCAACTCTTCCCATTATTATTAGATTGAAGAATCCGTAATTAAAAATGTCTTAAGTCTTATAGTATTTGAGAAATCGTGGATTCAACATCCACACACACATCGACACACACACATACGGACATCATCGTAAAAATGTTATAATCGAAAAAACCTTGACTCGGTGTTTCTAAAACTGTGGGGCGCGAAATTTTTCATGGAGGGCGCCAAAAGACTAAATGTGTAGGAAATATACGAATAAAATATATGCGAAGGGAGGCGCATAGAATATTTGAAGTCTGAAGGGGGGTCGGGAAGAAAAATGTTTGGGAAACACTGCTTGACTGATTTTCCATTATTTTTCTTCCTTTATTACCATTTTTATGTATTAAGGTTATTTAACGAAAAAGTGTTTGGCGGCGTATAACTCAATATATTTTAAGGTTTATACTTTTTTATCTATGATTTTTTATTTGTAAAATTAAACTTCTAAAACTTCGGGCAGTACGGGTTAAAAATTCTGTAAATATCAATCATACTCATTAAGCATTTATTTTTACAAAACCGACACATTTTAATATATTTTAATATTGCTAGCTAGGAAATTAAAACAATAGTTAAACAAATATATGTATAATGTTTTGTCTCTTATAAAATATAATTTATTTTTTAATAAATAAATTAGTACCTATTTATTTAAAAAATTTATTATAATTTTACAGTTGCAACAATAAATAAATCAAATATTTATTTTATCGACAAAATTTACATAAAATATAATATATTTTACATTGTTTCATAAAATTTTGAATATATATTTAGTTTTATTATTATTTTACTAGAAATGTAATATTTTAATGATTGGCCACTGTATAAGATAACATGCATATTGTTTTCATAGTCTTGAACACAAAAAATTCATGTATGTACTTTTTATATATGGATAAGTACTTCTACAGTTGTTTTTGTTTTTTTAAATGCACTACTTTCAAATTTATGTGGAGAGATAAATAATATTATGTTATGTAGTTCAAATCGCTAAAAGTAATAATAAAGCTTAATATTTACTGGCTTATTTATAAACGGACATCTTGTATGTACATACATAATACTTAATTTGTATTCACCCTAAAAGCCACAATTTTTGATAAAGCTTACATCATATGCTACCATTTTAATCCACTCAACAAAATTTTTGTGTATAGTGCATCAAAATGGCCAACTCGACCAGCAGTCATCACCCCTGTAGAAACAAAACAAACCTCATTGGTAATATGGAATGACACGAAAATAACAATACCATAAAGTTGGTTCCCCTTGACACGGAATCACTCCCTCGGTCATAAAATCTGTAATTACAATCATCCGCTTCTGTACACGCGGTGTTATCCGCTGACGCAACCAGACAAACACCCCAACAATGAGAGATATCGCTAGAGCTATATGGAACTAGTAAACATACAGATGTGGTCAGTGAAATAATGAGTAAGAATAAAATACGGAATTGCTTTAGTCAATTTACAAAAAGTAATAATCTGATATAGTATTGCTGATATATGTGGAGTGATGCTTACTCTAGTTTTGGCCAAAGGTATTAGATAATTATTTGTATAAATTGCAAGTATTTAAAATGAAAATTTGTTGGGTATTTTCAAACGAAAGTTGGGTCAAAAATAATTTGCTTTAAAAAAGCATCTAAAAAAACTTCATGTAAATCTTCTACAATTATTGTTATTTCAATAAACCAGCATGTACGTAATTTTTTATATGGTTAAATTATATAATAATTCATTATTTTTCATATGTATAGAGCTTGACATACAAATTATGAGAATATTTATTTGTTTCAAAAAGCAATAACTTGTTCATCAATATTTAATATTGTCCCCTGCAACGTTATCCGTTAGATATAATACACTTATGTCTTATGCCAATATTGTTTCTACTCCACAAAACACTTATGAAATGCACATTGTGGTATGGTCTTCAGTTTCTTCAGCTATTTTGTCTTTATTTGCTCTATGGTCATAAAACGTACTTTTAATATCTTCTTCATCTTCGGGAAGAGGAAAAGTCACAGAGGGTCCGCGTCTCATATATATATATATATATATATATATATATATATATATATATATATATATATGTACAGGGTGAGTCTGGGAAGACGCCCCCCCCCCTTTAACATTTTTATTATAAGTAATAGAAAGAAATTACTCATATAAAAGTTTTATTATTTTACATATACTATTTGATGGCAGATGTAGATATTTTTTATAAAATCAGGTTTACAAGATACGACTATCAACTTTTATTTTTCAAATGGCAACCTATAATTATTTTAATAAAATAGAAACCGTCATTTTTTTCTCTTTTCAACGATGTATTATTTTTTGTTAATGTATTTGAAAAATTTCGAGATAATTTAGAAATATTAGAAATAATTTTTAAACAAATATTATAGGTGGCTATGTGAAAATAAACAAAACGTAACAGTGCTATACAACTTAGCAAACTAAAACAACAAATTTAGTAACAAAAACAACTTAAAACAAATGTTCAAAATTACGACCATGTTCTGTAATACAAAAATTCAAGCGTTGAACGTGATGTGTTGGAACATCTGCCAACATTTCAAAATGTTTTTTTTTTGTTTACAAAATAATTTAAATTAAGTAACAACCAAATGTATACTTTTTGACATTAATTTAATTGTTTTACATTGTTACGTTTTGTTTATTTTCACATAGCCACCTATAATATTTGTTTAAAAATTATTTCTAATATTTCTAAATTATCTCATTTTTCTTGAAATTTTTCAAATACATTAATAAAAAATAATACATCGTTGAAAAGAGAAGAAAATAGCGGTTTCTATTTTATTAAAATAATTATAGGTTGCCATTTGAAAAATAAAAGTTGATAGTCGTATCGTGTAAACCTGACTTTATAAAAAATATCTACATCTGCCATCAAATAGTATATGTAAAATAATAAAAAATTACATAATCCGTCACTCAATAAGTCCGTAGGATGATTTTAAGGAAGTACCCACCTTCAAACGATACGTGTCAAAATTTTATGACAATATGATTAGTTCACAAATTACAGTGGTTTTAGTGACGCTAGTGTTGTAATTTTCAATACAATGGTAAAATCTGAATTTCGTGTGTTGATAAAACATTGCTTTTTAATGGAAAAAAAATACCGTTCAAGCAAAGCAATGACTTGACAAGTGTCATTCGGACGCTGCTCCATCGAGGCAAATGGTAGAGAAGTGGTTTTCTGATTTTAAACATGGCCGTACAAACACCGATGATACTGAACGCTCTGGTCGCCCAAATTCGGCAGTTGTTCCAGAAAACATAAAAAGTTCACAAAATGGTTTTGACCCATCGTAAATTGCAGTTGCGTGAGATAGCTGACTCCTAAGAGATATCAGAAGGCAGTGTATTCACCATTTTGCATGAACATTTGAGCATGAGAAAGCTCTGTTCGAAATGGGTACCGCGTTTTATCACAGACGATCAAAAACAACAACGCGTTGACGATTCAGTGCGCTATTTAAAGCTGTTTCAGCGCAATAAAAATAATTTTTTCATGCGGTATGTGACAATGAATGAAACATGGATGCATCGCTTCACTCCATAGTCAAATCGGCAGTCAGCTGAGTGGACAGCAAAGGATGAAAACCGACCAAAGCGTCCAAAAACGCAAATGTCAGCTGGTAAGGTATTTTAGGATGCGAACAGTATTTTATTCATAGATTGCCTTGAGAAAGGAAGAACCATCAATAGCGAATATTATATGGCGTTATTGGTGCGTTTGAAGGAAGAATTTGCGAAAAAACCACCTCAAATGAAGAAGAAAAAAGTGCTCTTTCATCAAGATAATGCACCGTGTCACAAGTCGATTGCAATAATAGTAAAATTTCACGTTTTGCACTTTGAATTGCTTCCCCATACACCGTATTCTTCGGATCTGGCTCCCAGCGACTATTACCTGTTGGCAGACCTAAAAAAAATGATCCAGGGAAAGAGATTTAGCTCCAATGAAGAAGTAACAGCCGAAACTGAAGGGTATTTTGAGGCCAAAGATAAATCGTACAAAAACGGCATCGAAATGTTAGAGAAGCGTTGGAATCAATGTAACACTCTTGAAGGAGACTATGTTGATGATTAAAGTCGAATTTTGTCTAAAACTTGTTGTTTTATTAGTCATCCTACGAACTTATTGAGTGATGAGTTAAGTACTCAAGTAAAAATTATATTCAGCTGCACTATAGCCGCAATACTGCTGTACTAGGCTGTTGATGAACAATCACGACCAAACCCTCTTACGCACACAGTACGGCCGCTCCACGACCGCACAAGTGTCACACAGACAATTAAATAAAAAGTCCACATGCAACCCCAAACTGCAAACACACTTCTGTCTGTAAGAAGCATTACTCAAAAATATCATCGCAGCCCTTATCTTGTTCTCTCATTCTCTCCAATCGGTGCTATTCTGTAACTTTATCATTATATCGTTAAATTAATGACAATCGTTTATTTTTAATGGTCAAGTTATCGATTGTCTCAATTTTCGTATTCTATAACTACAATCATTTTCTTTGTCATTAATTTGAAAATTTTACGCATTTCGCACCCATATGAACTTAGCAGTCATTTAACAATAAGTTTTTCAATTCTTTAATTATTGCGTTATATTGTAATATTGTACATGTATATAAGGAAATATTCACTCACAGAACTGCCGAAAAAAAAATAGTTTTAACAATTTAAAATGTATCTTCCTAAAATTTTCCAAAAAAAAGTATCTAATTTAAGAAAGAGTAATATAAAATATTTTTTAGTTTTAAATAATTACAGGCACATTTTTCTAAAGAGCCCCTTAATACTATTATTTTTTATTGATTACAACAAATGATATTTTTATTATTGCTTAAGAAAACTCATTGCACAAATTAATCCAACAAAAAAATTATTATGTAGTATTTTGCAAAGAATAATTATGATTTACTATCATATATTTTTTATTTATTTAGAACTAGGGTGTCATTTTGAAAGCTGATTGATTTTATGTATTTTTCTTTTCCACCGATATTCCCCTGACCTACTATTGATATTTAGTAGAATTTTTTTTTTAAATCCTTCCAAACGCATATTTCTCTGGTATTGTCATATTGAAAACTGTAAAATTATTGATTACAACAAAGAATATTTTATTGATTACAAGAATGAATCCAACAAAGGAAGTTTCATCAATATTTTAATAATAGCATTTTTTCAAGAAAAAATTCAATAAAATTGTGGTAGAAATTATAAATGTATAGTTTCGAAGGAGCTTCGCATGTCATAATAATTGCTCTGGGCCTCGCGGTTGCTAGCAATAGAGCGGTCCACGAATGTCATTTCTACCATTTCGCAGATGAGGCTTGAGTGTTATGATTAAATATTGGGCGAGTTCTCGGATTACTAAAAAGATTTGTTTAAAATTTTAATCGCATAAGGATAAAGGGTCACTTACATTTCTTAGTGCCTTGTGCCTTGTTGTGGATACATAACCATAACCTAAATCTATAAACAATATAAAAATGTAAATACTACGAATTATATTATATGATATAAAATGCTTACTTCTATATTCTTTCAATTATGTATATTGCTTTGAAAGTACAGGGGTATATAATTCTATTCTAACTGATACTTTTATCTGATTTTGACATTTGTTATCGATCAATAATATGATAACGACAGCATATTACTGATCGATAAATTGCAGTGTGTTATTAGGTGCGTTCAATAAGACCAGCAAAACAAGCAACCGGAAGTAAAATTTGTTGAACGACTTTGCTACTTTAGCAATTGCCTGATTTGCTCGCAAGCAATCCAAGCTACAAATTTCTCGCTTGTGTTGCTAAGTGTCAAATATAATGGCGGGAAATATAAATTATACATACATGAAGTTAACTAGAACTGTTTCTATTTCTTTATATGGTGTGTGTTTTTCAAGCACATGTCAAAAAGGCATTGAGAGTTTCCTGATGGATGTTTACAACATTATTAAATTTGAAATATATTGTTATAGTAAAACTAGCTTCTTCCAAATTAATCCCACTATCTGGAAATAAATGTGTAAATTAATTTTCCATAAGTTAGCAGACCAAGAAAAGAGATACGAGAGATACACATGTTATATTCTTATATTTACAACTTACAATTTCTCCAATTGACTATCATTAACCAATTTTAATGATCAAGTGACTTACAGAATCCCAATTTGAATCGCAATCGATCATTACGTCGATAATGATCGATAAATGATAATGATTGGGTTACAGAATATCCCCGACTGATTTCTTTACACATTCAAAATTTTATTATTATACGCTTGTACCGTAACGCTCGACGCGACGCCAATCGGCCGAAATTGCAATATTTGAGCTGACAGAAGTATGTGTATTCAATAGGATTTACGTGTTATTTTAACTTTAAAAGATTTTATCATCGATAATGATTACTTGACTCAGTGGAAATAATTAAGATAAAAGGAAGGTGAGTATGCTGCGCACAAAATTTATCAAATTTTGAAAGTAAAAACCCAGAATTCTGAACTTTGATTAGTTGAATAATATATTAATAAGTAATTTTAATACAAGAAACATTACTTCTATCACTTAAATATTTTAATAAATAAAGAAATATTTTGTAAATAAACTTGAAATTATAATAATTCAGTCTTATCCAGAGTTTAATTTAGACTTTTATGGGCCCTAGGCAAAAAATATTTTTCAGGTCATCATCAAAAAACTAAGACCTACAATTTTACAAGACAATGCAGCTGAAAATATATCATAAATTAAATTGTATTAGAATTAATGAAACATTCGTGATTAGCCATTTTCATTATTGTAATCAAAGTTCCTTTGTTGTAATTATATAAGTATTCCTTTATTGTAATCAAATCAAAATTCATGTTTTTTCTTTAAGAAAACAGGGGCTCTAATCAGACGTAAGTACATATATTCAGTAAATTATCTACATAGGTATACATCCTTGATATACATATATATGTTCATATGCCACGATTAAATTAAAAAAACATACAGTAACGATACAATTATTGTAATAATTTTTCTGTGATTAGTCGTTTCCGAATCAGAGAGCCACATATTCACTATTATCTCCAGCCATATGACACGCATTAGACATGTGCCCGATTAAACTATAGTTTTGTAAAAACATAAAACTATTATAAATTTTTTGTATTATTAGTCATTTACATTATTGAAATCAAATTTTCTTTATTGCGAAATATATATTTTGTAACAGTTATTTCGTCGATTTAAAATTAAAAAGTTTGTCTTTTGGGAATTACAAGCCCTAAGCAAATTCAGTATAGTTTCCTTGGCCTAAATTAGGTCCTGGTCTTATCTCAAATTTGACAAAATTGCACTGAAGTTTCCTTCTTATCAGTCATACATGATTCTTGTATCTTTCTTCACCTAACATATTTTAAAATTAATTATTATTTAAACTAGTAATATCTACATTATTTTACCTTAATTTCGACATTATAAAAATATTTTAATGTGCTCTATTGCCAAGAGCTCCTGAAGTTTCTCTTAAAACAGCACCTTAATTTTCGAGAATTATTTTCAATAATTTCCTTGACTCTAGAAACTTCATAGTTTTCCACTAATTTTTTACCTTCACTTTCACTTTTATTTCGAAAAACATTCAAGTTTACATCTTGAAAACCACAAGTAACTGTAACTGACATTTTCCGGACTATGACAATGATCCGCTCAAAGATGCTTATCACTTCCAGTAGTCGGCGCTGCCGTCGCTCAAAAAGGAACGGTACAAGCGTATAGATAAATATTTAACTATGTTTGAATGTTGATATTTAATTATAGTTTTAAACCGTTTTGTATTGAATATTTATTGGTACCAAAATTAAAGAAGTTAAGAAGTCAGGATAATGACGTGAAGTGCGCTATACAAAGACCATTGATGTTGGTCCCTGAGTAGGTAATTGATTTATGAGAAATGATTTGCCAAATGAAATTCCATTTCTTCGAAAATTCTCTTTTCACTCTCCCCTTGAGGTCAGTGTTTAAATAATGAACCCTGGGAGAGTCGGTGTCAGTGCACATCCGCTGGTATCTAGTCCAATTGTTCCGCGGCATCCGAATCGCCGCATTCTCGTGGGGCGGACGTGCTGGTCGTAGCAGGAGTGGAAGCAGGCGGCAGCAGGCAACTCCTGCCGTGCCCTGCAGCCCAGCACGGTCCGTGTCGGAACACGCCACCGCCCTGCTGTCATATAAATCATAAGCAATTCTGCACGTGACGCTATTCTCCAACGCGGGAAATGGTGCCGTGCGAAGTTGGCACAAGATGAAGATATGTTGGTCATGTAGGGAATGTAGAACATAAACTACCCTTTAAAAGTATTTGCCTGCTTATATTTTTATAGAACTGTGCTTCAGTTATTGCAAATTCATTGATAGACCAGTCGGCAGGACGTTTATAAGAGGCTATTGTGGAAACAAATGGTGGCAAACTGGAATAAATTTTATTCTCTTTATTGGAATCATGAGATCTCCAAAAAGACATACTAATTTTGCACATTCTAGTGACCACGGATTTTGCCGCCGTCATTGCATGCTGAATTTTTGAACCGCGTTATCGTATCTTTAGCCGGGTCAAAGTTGTAGATGCATGAATTCGGAGGGATTGAAAAAAATTATTCAAAAATCATCAATATTTTACTTCTTTCGATGCCGCGCAGAATGTAAACTGTTATAAATAGTAAATCCTTTTATACTGTGTATTAAATACCTTATATTGTTTATTTTTTGAGTAATTTAAATTTCTATCATAAATTGTTTTCAAGAAAATGCACTTTTGATCCAAGATGGCGGCAAAATCCGTGGTCGAAAAATTAGTATGATTTTTTGGTGGTCCCAATAAAGAGAAAAAAAAATTTACTCCAGCTTTCCACCAATTATTTCCACAATACCTTGTCGATTGGCGTATGATGTGAGTTATACAGGATGTAAATAAAATAAGTGCATTAAATTTAACCAGTAATATAACTCGTCGATAGCAACAATATTTCTTAGTAACTTTTTCTTGAAATCGCATATTTTTTTAGCATTTTTACAGCACCGTAAATTGACGAGTCGTTCCACGCAGTTTTCTAATAAGTTAATGCAGTAGCAACAGCTATGAAAAATTTTGTTTTAGCAGCTGACAGTCTTGTCATTTGTAGCAATTAAATTTTGACATTAGTAATAAACTTGTTTATAAGGAAAAATTCTGTCAAAAATGCTTACGTGCATGAATAGCGAGTACACAGACAATGTAATTACTAATGGTTTATTTATTTATTTATTCGTATCTGTACTACATTTTACTTTGTTATTGACATAAAGACACTGCCATGGAGTTGCGAACGCATTTAGACGGCGCGTTTTCCTAATTCTGTTCGTAATATTCGCACATTTGTAAATCTTGTAGTATCACAGTACGGAATGATAATTTTAAAAAAGCAAAAGTTATAGTCATACTATGTGCAAAAAGTTTAGAGCAATAGCAGCCTTTAAATTTTGCGAATGGCTAGTATTGTTCACTGATGACGCTGGGTTTACTAAAGAAGGTATCTTTAGTGCACAATACACATCACGACAGACGAAAATCCTCATACTGTACAAATTTTCATTGGAAAATATTTGGGCGAAACCAATAAATGGACGATTAATTGGTACTCACATACCTTGTTTAATTGGACAAGAGTTTTTACTTACATTCTTTAATTAACGTTTAAACTATTATGATTTTTTTGTCGATAAAGTATAACTCATCTCATAACCTCATAACTATGCTCTTCCTCTATTCACGGATGTTTTGAAGTCTGTTTTAATACATAATTTTATAATTTTGTTATCCAAACTTTAAATATCTTTATTTTAAAAATTGTATTATTACAAATTTATTAATAATAAATATGTTTTCCGTTGACCGTTTATTAATTACTGTGTCTGCAAGAAAGCAAACACCAGCCGACAATTTTTGTGCCGTGTGAATCGAACTTAAATTCATACTAAATAAAATTTCTTCAATTTTCTTTGGTTCCTAAAAAAAGGCGTTTTTTACTCAAAGCGTTTCATGGCGGTTATCTGGTAACCGCGTTTTATTGAGCATTCAGATTATTTGCCGTTACTTCAAACATGTAACCGCGTTATGTAGGTAGGATTGTTACTTATATGCCATATTTTTTTTTGAATTTTGACAGTTTCAATATTTTCGCAGATAAACCCCTTTCAATAAATTTAAAAATGAAATTTTTAAAATTTGCGTTCACAATGAAGTCATTGCGAAACCTAATTGCGTATCGAAAGACCCTTCATTTGAGTACGCAATTGTTGTTTTAGGAGGTTGGTACTAGATGCCATTTACTTGTGTTTATAAATTAGAATTGACATGAATTTTCAAATAATTTTATAAATGTCAATCTAATGCTATCAACTACAACATTACATCTACAAATTTACTTAAATCAACTCAGAGTAATAGTTTTTTTTTAAATAATAGTATATAAAAGTCGCAAAGTATAAAAAATAGTATAAAGGACTCATTTTATAAAACTTTTTCTCACACAAAACATATAAATATTTTCTTCGCCGATTGACATGATTTTATGAGAATGATTTTATTGACACACTGAGAGAAATGTATTGTAAGAATATTATTATAAAGTGTTATATTATAAAACGTATCACAAACATATTTAAATTAAAAATTCGGTGTTATAGAACTTACAAAACCGCAGTATATCTTTTACATAACTTGTGTTGTTAAACCGTTTATTGTATATCTTACAATAAATATTTTATACTTGGCACATTAATTGTACCTTACAACAAAATCATTTTAAGTGGTAAAATAATATATTGTTTAAAATTACTTATAACTTAACATAGCAAATAATACAATAAATATTGTGTACCTTTTATAAAAACTAAATATTTCTATAATGCATGTATTACACAGAAGCAAGTTGCAACTTTTATAGTTCTGTACCAGTCATCAGTCGTTTCTATCCCTAGACAGACAGTCGTCTCTAGCCTATTACTGATTACTGTGCAGCAATACGTATATTTCTTCAACGATCAACGAACAAGAAGATAGATATTTAATAATCAAGTGCATTGTGTTGTGTAGTTCGTGGCAGAATGGCAGACGAATTTGTTAGACATGTTGGATTAATAAATTTACGGTGCATGCGGTTCGAAGCAAAACATCAAGAGTTGAAAAAAACTGTCAATAACATTGCATCAAGAATAAATATTAGTAATTCTCTTGCGATAAGACATCAACTAAAATATTGTAAGATTTGTTTGCATTCAATTACGTTCAGTATGCTTTTTTTCTCATATTTATGATTTTATGAACTAGAACCAACGGCTAAACTGTTAAGTATGTATCCAGTAGTACATAAAACATACAAAAATGGAAAATTATATCTATGTATGCGCTCAAATTAATTCTTATATATATGTAATGTACTTTTATTCATATGTATAGTAAATTATTCTTTTACATTTTTGACATGTACTTATTTTCTTATTAATAAATACTATAAGTAATAATCTTTTTTGATTTATTTTAACATTTTAAATTATTAAAGGTATATACATAGTACAAGATATATTATAAAAATTATAGTATACTTTCCTGTTAAAAATAACAATTTTTAAATTTTATCGGATACAATTCAGTATTGTAAACCTTACAATTTAATATAGTACTAACGTATACTATTAAATTGTATCACTTATAATAACATTTATTTTAAGGTATACAATGGTACATAGTACAAATTTCTATAATAAAATATTATAAAATTTGTATAATATTCATGTTGTATATTGTACAATGGTTACTTTGTTGTCCCTAACGTATTATAATTTATTTTACGGTATATAATATTTATTTTTTGCGGTACAATGGTTTTCTCTCCGTGCAGTTACTAGAGAATAGTATATTATGTTATTAGGAGTAGAAAGCGGTCTTTTTGTGTTGAGCCCAGTTATTGCGGCCGAGGCGCTAGCCGAGGCTAGGCAAGCTGGGTAAAACACAAAAAGGGCGTTCTACTCCGAATGACATATGCTATTTTTTCTTCAAGTGTTTCAAAGATTTTTTTGACATTTTTTTGGAATTTTTTAATTGTAGCGTTTACAATTTCAGCCAAAGCTGGCTGTGTGCACTACAAAACAAAAACGATTTAACTGTCAAATAACAATTTTAAATATAATCTGTGTTGCTGTGACAACTACCGCCGCCAGTGGTGAACTAAGACACTAACATTTTATTACTAGTACAACAATAACAACATTTTTGTACTAGTAAGACAATGAATATCTTCTATAGTGTGTGTACAGTAGCATAATATGAATATTATAATACGCTTGAAGAAAAAGTATTATTTTCTTGCTTTGTATTAAGACAAATTTTTATTTACGAAACGATGGAAATAACATTTTTGCTCGTTCGTTTTTTTAAATGTTTACCGATAGTGTTTCCAAGGCAGTAAGGTTTATTTATAAATTACTGATCGGTAAGTTATATGTACCACTTACCGAGAGTAGTGACAGCACGCACTTAAATTAAAAAAATTAAAATTGACGTTTGACAGTTCAAGTAGCGATTTTTCGGAAGTAGCGCTACTTAAAGTGGTGAGAATACGGGCCTACTACTTTTTGATCCGTTATTGGCTTGATAAATAAATTCATTCATTATAACGAATATTTATATTTATGCTTTGACATTTTCTATAATATCAAACAGCGTACATGACATTTGTGAGTCTGATTTGATGAAAAACTGTAGGAAATATGTTAATTAATTATAAAAATTGACTCGCGTTTAAAATGTTTATTGTATATTTTTTATAGAGAACTATAAAAACGAGTTCTATTTTTAATAAGCTTCAAAATGCTACCTTTCATTATCAATTCATATATATATTACTGAAATTGCAGTTTTCCCAAATTATGCATAAATTTCATCAGACAACAGATTTAAATAAATACGTAAAATATTACAACTCTGTAGGATAAATATCTTCTTACATTCAAAGATGTCGTTTATATCTCATTTATATACCTACATTGTTATTATTCTGTTTCTAATAACAAAGGTATATCAAATTTAGAGAACAGCTCTTTCTGGTAGCTGTTTTTATGTCAACTTCATTATTTGTAATAAGCTATTTTATATTTTTCTTCATAAATTGTAAGTTCAACTGAACAGCGCAGAATTTATATCATTTGAGAAGATGATACAATTTCGTTTGGTACGAGTTAAGACAGTATCCTCCTTGTTCGTTCTCGCTTCTGTTTCTCGCACACGTGCCAGAGAGTGTGACGGGCCAGTTGAGATGTTTTTATTCTCTTCTGCTAAGTTCTGAGTCTCTTTTACCAAAGCTTTCTCTTTCTCTGTCTTGTTACTTCACATATTCAGAGCACATTTCGTGTTTTGTACTGCCTACTCCAGAATGTTTGAATTAAAAGGAATTTCACGTTCGAAATGTTATGTATTGCTTCGAGTGTTGCGCGTGCAGATGTTTTCAACACTTCGGATGATCTGCCCAATTTCAAACCGTTTTTATTCTTGCATGCGTGTTATTTAAATAAGGGTGGCTACTCTCTGTTTTATCCCAGTTATTTACGAACGCTTTTTGTGACTTTTCTAATAAATAAATAAATACGTACATCATAATAAGGTTTCAACTGCAAGTGAAGTAACGTTTAGAAATCCCAACGTATATTCAACCATTAAATTAATTTCATTCTGTTTAGTCTGAAAACAATATCTACACATGTACAGAAAATAAATTTAAAACAAATAATTATGATTACGTCCATTCATTACGGAATGAGATTTTCTGTTTACTACAGATATTAGTGAATGACACCTATATATATATATATATATATATATATATATATATATATATATATATATATATATATATATATATATATATATATATATATATATATGCACGACATTTCATTACTTGTATAAAAATACATTACCTTTCGCCAATTTTATTTAACAGTATTTGTAACAAACCATTGATATTATTCAATAAATATACTCGTACTTTACATTATTCTTAGATACCTATACTTTTTATATCATTTAAATATAGGCATTTAAATATGTATACCATATTTCTTAAAATACAGCCTAATCAAAATCAGATGTTAAATTCAATATCTAGAAACCTTAAAACATGCTTTTTTATTAAATTTTCTATGTACAATTGTTAGTAATCTCCTTATACCTTTCTTACTTAACGTAGATGGAAGTAGAAAACGCTCCGTCTAAATGCGTTGGTAATTCCGTGGCAGAGTCTTCATTGTTCTATTTTAATCATCATTCTTTATTATCTGTCATAATAATATTACAATTGTTTATGTCACAAAACACATAGTAACTAGATATTATAATATAACATCTATATCAATAAAAAAGTAAAATGTTGTACATATATGAATAAATAAATAAACCATAGGTAAGTAATGACATTGTCTGTGTACTTGCTATTCTTAAACGTAAGCATTTTGACAGAATTTTACCTTATAAACAAGTTTATTACTAATGTCAAAATTTAATTGCAGTAAATGACAGGATTGCTAAAACAAAAGTTATTAGAAAAATACGTGAACGACTCGTCAATTTACGTGATTGTAAATATGCTAAAAATATGCGATTTCGAGAAAAAGTTATTAAGAAATATTATTCCTCTCAACGAGTTAAATTTAATGTACTTATTTCATTTACATCCTTTATATAATTTTTGATATCGAGTCGTTGTATCTTCCAACAAAGAAAAAATGCAACGCGTTTTTTTTGACAGCAATGATTTAATATATCATAGGATCAGAAAAACAGAGTCGAGTAAGTTCATTTCATTAAATTTACTTGACTAAATTTTAAGTAAAGTTTAAATTTCTTTATAAAACCGGTCTTAAATTTTTGTAGAAATATCGGAATTTTGTTTAAATTATTTTATTGATCAAAATAAAACAAAAATTATGGTATGAAATAGTAGGTATACTATAAAATGAAATAAAACTTGTAGAAATTATTGGGTGTTATTTACTTTTTAAAAAAGAAGAAATAAAAAATACTAGTATTAAGAAACGTATATAGTAATGAAACTTACCTTTATTTTTAAGTCAATCCTTACTACTTTTGGGGAATATAAAATTATTTGAAATAATTATAGTTGATTTTCGTATCATAACGGTAGCACTACTGAGAATGTCAATGTTTACATTGAATTTAAATTTAATTACAACAGTTTCTTCTTAGTTAAGTATTTGTGAGTTGTGTCTTGTGCTATAGAATTACTGCAGTGCCCAATTATCGGATAGGCTGACTAGGCTGCAGCCTAAGCCGCACAGATTTTGAAGGCGCACAATTTTTTAATTTTATTATAGTTTTTAGCGCTTTTTTATTTGGTTAGAGCTAAGACTGCCTAAACCAAGCCCTAAGTATTATTGGTTCATTGTAGTATATATTGTAAAACATCAGCGTAACACGAGAGTGGACAGTTGTTTTACAATTGATTCATTATTCAAAATTTTGTCTGTGCGGTTAATCAACTATCAAATTATTTTTATCCTTCTTTCTTCATAAAATTAGCTTGGTGCCTGTTACGCCTAACGAAGAGATAGATTTTGTTAAATGTCCTTCCATCGTGCTTTAGGTCTTTCAACGTTTCTTTTACCTCCTGGTTTGTAGTTGTAAAAGATTTTTAGTGGTCCGTTCTATGTATGTTGTGTCTCCATTGTTCACAAATGTAATTTCTAATATGTTGACACCTAATTCTTCTCTCAGAAAATGCATCTCAGCTCTCAGCGCTTTGTATTCTTAAGTGCCATGTGGTACCAATGTAGTCTCACACTTTTTGGCCGGTCTGGCCGCGTGAGACCTACATGTGTGGACTCATAATGTCAAATTACATGTTCGGCTGCGTGGTGCCGCACTGGTCTTGAATATAGCATTGAAACTTTGTTAGAGGGTAGAGTGCGGCCTGACGTGTCAGAAACCGTGCTTGACCTTATGATTTTGTGAGATCAATGTGACTTCACGCAGCCATAAATTCATGATTATACAGATAGTAAGTTTAGAAATATAACTGTCATATTTGGTGAAAAATTTATTTAATATATAAAATACATTCAGGGCCAGTTTTACAATCATTAGATAAACCTCGTATAACGCTATACTAGGTATAAAATTAAAAATTGCATTTTACAAACCACGGATAGCACAAACATCAGTTTTTCTTATCCCATGGAAATCGGTCGTACAAAACTCGGATAACTTTATCCTTTGTTCTGATGGATACCACGTAAACACAAACGATGTGTTGTTATTCATACGTTTGATAGATGTCAATAAAGTATTTTATCCTCAAAAATATCATTTATGTCATCTAACATCGTGAAAAATTAGAACGTAGATATAATTACAATATTGAAGAAAAATAGTCTTACAAGAAAATAATTTTATTTTGTCAGTACCAACCAAATGTGATTTAACGTAACTCTTGGTATAACTATCTGATAGATAAAAATGCATTGTAAAAGACAGTCTTGTTTATCGAAGGTATAATTACAAGGATAAAGTTATACGTCCGATAGCTATACTATAGTTTATCCATCAATTGTAAAAGTGGGCCTAAAAGACAGTCTTGTTTAGCGAAGGTATAAATACTAGAATAAAGTTATACCTACGATAGCTATACCATAGTTTATCCATCAATTGTAAAAGTGGGCCTCAGTCAAATATTACTATTGGAGTTATGAACATGGTTCAGACATGAAACGGTGAGGTGACACGCTGTTCTCACACGACCGTATTGTATAATATGAACATATGAGACATGTAATGGAGAGGTGGCACGTTGGGCTCAAACGGCCGTATTGGACAATTTTAAAAGCTGGAGGCCGAGCCAGACCAATGTGTCACCACAAATTTATTTTGATCTAATTAACGAAAAATTAACTATTTTCATACCTGATACCTTAGAATGAATTTTTGTAGTAATAGCAACCATTTGCAGTAAAAATGTGGTGATGGCCCCTGGGACCAATTTTTTTTAACGGTGGCACTTAAAGTTTTATTACTGTCAAAAAACAATTATAGCAATTTATTCAAAATTTTATCTGTGTCAAAAAGTGTAAGTGTTCTTATAGGATAGGCATTTTACGCATCGCTATTAAAATGTCAGACTTTATGTACTGTTATGTGTATCAATGTGTTCAGATACTGTTTCACATATGGAAGTAGAAATACAAGTTCCAAAGGAATAATATATGCCTTTATAAATAATAACATTACAGAGTTTGTCTTTCTTCCTTTTGCTCAAAGATATACGCATACATTCTTAGATGCATAAATTACACTTTGTAGAATTAATAGAGCAAATATTCATGTAGGTCACATATTTTCCGCTTTTTTGTGCTCTCCTCTTTCTCGTCATATTTAACGCGGATATATAGCACACATACGTTACTGACGTATAACTCTAGCGGAAGAGACGGCTGTCTCCTCTACTTTCGCCTCTTCTTTTCGTCTTCCTGCTTCCCCTCTGCCCATCTCGCATCTCCTACACACCACAAGCACCACGCACTTCCTAAAACGACTCTGACATCTAGAGGCCTACTTCGTTTTTTGAATAACTTACACCCACAGACGTAAATTCCACAACAACGCGGAATTTTATGCGATACATTACGGAGAAAAGAAAATTATAACATTTTTTCTCATAAATGATATATGGTTATTGTAAGAACACGATATAAGAGATCCATTTAGTCGTATTATAGCCATTTTCAACATTGCGAGTATAATTTTAAACTTAAGTTGATATATAACGAAAAAAAATTTGAATGATGCGTCATTTTGGATAGTGTTTTGGTATTCGGAGTTCGCCACACTTTTTGTAAACTAATGCAAGGGAGATAAATGTGTGACATATTATTATTATATGGAATATAATATTACAAATGACAGATTTCGGTAAATATATTTTAATTTTATATGCGTTCTTTATTCACCTAACTGTGATACTTATGTGTAACCGGGTAATAAACTTTGAAACCTAGTTTGAACAACATGTTCGGTTTCCTATTAAAATTTTTTGCAAGGTAAATGATATTAAACCATGTTTTTTGTCGGTATTAATTTTAAAATGACAAAGGATAAAATAAATATTTTCATTTCGACAGTCTATATTTTGTGTAAGGCCCGGGCCACACTATGCATTTTGTCGGGACCGGTTGAACGGGACCGGTTGACCGGGAAGACAACAACTTATTGTTTTAAATGAATGCGTCTACACCGATGCGATTGCGGTCCGGTTGCCGGATACTACCGCAGCATGTTGCGGTTTGACGGGACGGTCAATTTTTTACTACACATTGGAGATAATGCGAGCATTCACAAGGGTCTGGTTTTGTTTTTTAATGGGCAACGTGTACTATTTGGGCTCTGCACTGATCAGATGTTGGTCCGTTTGTGTCCGAATCGGGTTGTCATTGCTGCCGTCCTGTTTAGCGGGACAAATGTAGTCGCTGTATGTTCCATCCCGTTTAACCGGATGAGGTTTTACCGGTCCCGCTAAAACGCATAGTGTGGCCCGAGCATAAATGTCAAAAATGTAAAAATTAGAAAAGGCTAGCTTACAATGATATGTTTTTTATTTGCTATTTTTGTTTAACTGTTTTAGTTATAAATACCTTACTATTTCAGAATTAAAAATCCAAATAAAATTCATAATTCACATCATATTACAGAGTACCATAGAACTACCGAGTGATACAAGGTCTGTTAGAAAAGTATGCGACCTTATTTTTTTCGCGAAAACCTGATGGATTTGAATCAATCGCGATTGCATGAGCCGACCTTGAACCTTCGTGCGCATGCGTGAATTTTTTCCCGCCTGTAGATAGCGTCTGTTGCTGGCAAGCAGCATTTGAGTGAGGTAGTGTGTAGTGCTCTCGTCGGTTTTTCATTGCAAGGAAAATGACGGAATGACTGTAGCAGCGCTATTGCATCAAATTTTGCCTGAAACTGGGTGACAGCCAGGTGGAAAACATTCGGAAGAGTCAGACAGCTTTCGGTGACGATGCTATGAGCATCACACAGATTAAGGAGTGGTACAACCGGTTTAAAGACTACCACACATCGGTGGAGAGCGAGCCAATGCTCCGGTCGGCCATCAACATGCCGAAATGACAAGGTCATTGCCAAAGTGAACTCTGTACTACAGGGATGTCCTCCGTCGCCTACATGATGCTGTGCGGCGCAAGAGACCGGAGTTGTGGTCAACAGAAAGTTGGCGCCTCCATCACGAAAATGCTCCAGCACATTCAGACTTTTTCAGACTTAATTCAGATTTTTTGACGAAGAACATGGTTCCTGTGGTTCAACAGGCTCCTTACTCTCCTGATATGGCCCCCTGCGACTCCATTCCGAAAGAGGCGTTCTCGGATTGCTTCCAACAATGGCGGTAATGTTGAGAGAAGTGTGTGGAGTCCCAAGGAGACTATTTTGAAGATGATTAGGTTTCCAACGCTCCAGTTATGCCAGTTTTTTCCCCGGTCAAAGGTCGGATACTTTTCTAACAGACCTCCTATATTGTGATTGTTATCATCTACTGTTTGTTTTAGGTTTGTATGATAAATTGACAAATCTGATAATTTTACTCTTGTTAGTAAATGATTTTATGTAATTTTGACACAAAATTAAAATTTGTATAAGAAAAACTGTAAATAACATCAATGGTTGCATGGTAATAAAATATGCTGCAAGTTGTGGATTTTATATTACGGGTTTCGAAAATTAAATTAGATCTTTCCTCTAAAATTAATAGATAAACTATATAAAAAAATTATATTGTATTTCCAATATAACAGATTTCAAGCAAACATTATGTACCTATAGGGCAAAGTGGGGCAAGGTGAAGAGGAAAAACAGAAACACATTACATTTTTGAAGCAAGCATTAATTTTAAGTATACCTATGTAGGCTATCTATCTTATAAACAAGAACTTAAAGATTATTCAAAATCTTGATAAAAAAAATAAATTATTCCGTAAATTTTTGTCATCTACGGGGCAAAATGACGAGTCTATTGGGCAAGATGGCAGTTATGCACAATTGTCATATTTGAATCGGCCTATTCTTTCGTAGCTGGGTAAGCTTCATTAATACCAATCACACTTTATTTATTCTACAGATGTCGGATCATAATAAGATACCTCGCAACCAAGGCATAAAATGTTCTTGTTAAAATAATAGTGGTTCAGCTGAAACCGTTTCCGGTAAAACATTTCTTTTTATTGATTTGCATTTATTTTTCACTTTTTTAATCCTTTCTCTTCAACTAGATAATTACTCGCTTATTCTACATGGTAACCAATTCGCCAATTTGCTTCACGGGTAACCTCAAAATATAAATTTATGTAAAAAGTATGAATTAAAACATAATCTACGAATTAAAGTTTACTTGTTGTCTTCATATCTTACTGAATACGTATAAATATTATTCAATCAGAAATTATCTTTGTATTCCTTAAAAATATTTATTTTGACAATGGCAAATATATATATATATATATATATATATATATATATATATATATATATATATATATATATATATATATAGGGTGCCCATCTTATTTGTTCCCGCCTGAAATTTTAAGAATAGGCAAAACAGAGTACATTTCATAAGCCACTTGGTAAATATTAGTACTTTAAATCGAATAATCACAATTGGTATAATAGCAAATCAATTTTTTTTTAAACTAAGTCACTTATGAAATGTAGACATGGATTGTCTATTTATGATTTTCAGGCGGGAACAAATAAAATGAGCACCCTGTTTATATATATATATATATATATATATATATATATATATATATATATATATATATAACACTGCATGTGAAAAATTATCTTTGCTTCTAGCTCTCTTGGAACGTTGTAACTGACACTAGTAGCACTATTTTGAGTATGGTACAACTAGGTACTTAGTAGACTATCCATGCTTAACCATTTTTCAAATACATACTTTTCTTTGGCAAAAAAATAAAATTTTCATTTTGCTCCGTTCGTCGCCTTGCCCTACTCACCCCTAATCGTATATTGTTGTTACCTTGCATGTAACCTTACTACATACCACGGTTATACATATGTGTATACATACTAAGTTCTTTTTTTGTATAATTGCAGTCAACCTCGTTTCCTCGTGATGTTCAATAAAATACATTAACGTACCCACAAATAATTCTTATACAGCCTCTTTTCATTAGTTTTTTCACTATAGTTTTAAAGAGCTCTCCTGTCGATGTATTTATGGAGCTGTACTAACATGGAACAATATCGCGAACGCGCCATGAAAAGGTTTTCTGAAAATAATTTCTCGATAACTAAGACAATAAATTTTATGTTTAGTGCTGAACTTCAGTATTGAAACTTTACTGTCACCGACGTTAATAGCCTCTAAATTGAAGTTAATTACTTACATGTACTGAATTTGGTATGGATTAAAATGAAATATATTTCTTAAAGTTGTGCTTAAAGATGTTTCCTGCTTATTGGGCCTACTAAATACAATACTAAATGCTCTGATTTATATCCGTCAGGAATCATATCTACTTCTTTTATATCTAAAAGTTTCTAGAATCTGAACTTTTAAATTATGAACGTTCTGCTGCAATTCAAAGGTGTATTAAGAAATTCGCGGTCGATCACGAAGATGATAGCACTAGGCCCACAATTATTTATTGCGAAATTATGTGAACTGACTTGTGTCTCTGCGAAATTTTACATTATTCTATTAATAATTTAATAGTTAATTCTTTGAATTAACGTTTGTTTTGACATTTATAAAATGTTAAAAATCGAACACAATGCAGTGGTCAAATACCTGCACAAAAAGGACTTAAAGTTGGACGAAGGAATCTATGAAACTCATAATAGAATCGACCAAGTGTCCTTAATAAAGTTTTATGAAACTTGTGGTAAGGATTACTAGAGCCAGGTAGAATTTCTATTCTGGATCGTATCGGAAATTTGCGTTCAAGACATTTACTAATTATATACTTTTAAATCTGTATTAAAATAATAATGAGTGTTAAATGTATTCCTTCGAACATCAATTTGTAAATAGAAAAGAGATGAAAATAATATAAGATGTTTTTGTAATTATGTACTTTTAAATACAAACAGTTATTGGCAATTTTCTTTTGTGTTGTGTTGAACGAGTCATCAAAACGAAACGTCGTTTCTTTGCTTCACTAGTGTTTGAATAAAATTGTGAATATGTGGAGACCCTCGGAACCTAATTTTGTGAACGAGAATGATGGTGAATGCAACATTGCAGAAGAAATAGTTCAACAGCCGTCAGAAGATGTATCAAATCAGACGTCGACTTCTTACCTACGATGAGAAAAATTAATTTTAAATATTTTTCACAAAATAAAAAGCGAAGATGAAAAGCAGCCTTTGGAAAAACCGCTGTAGTAACTGGAATATCGAAGACTACAGTGTGGAGAGTGGTAAAATGTGGAGCAATAAAATGGAAAGTAAGACGCGACAAGGGTTCATTTAGAAAATTTACTCTTACTAATGAAGACTTAACAGTGAAACAAATTAACGAAGACGTAGCAAATATTTTGTTAATATCTTATCGTTCATACACAGTTGTAAAGAAGTGGGCAACTGAAACAGTGAAATTGTTACCATTGACGAACACTTAAATTTGATTCGCGATATGTTCATGACAGTTCGGCAAATCATAATTAGAGAAATGACAGTGGCTGTGGATATCTTCTGTGAACGGGTTCAAAACATTCTGAACAATGAGTTATTAATGAAAAAAATTCTGCAAAGTGGGTCCGCCTTCTTCTGATGGTTATTCAGAATTGTGTTCGCTTCCCAACATTGTCCAACTTGCTGCTCCTTTATAAAGCTGATCCGGATAATATGTTTATGTAAAGATTTGTTACTACCGTTAAAATATGAATTCACCATTTATCAACTTGGATGAAAGCAACAGTCGAAACATTGGAAGCATAGGAGTTCACCACTATCACCTCCCAAAAAAGCAATGCACATGTTAATTTAATTTTTTATAAAATTAAGAGACAAGTTAACGATATTACGTAAAACATCCTATTGACACTGATAATAGTTCACAGGACCTCACAAAAAATATTTGTGTCTAGTATTGCCCTCTATGTACAGGATCAAGAATTTTTCAATCCACTCTCAAAATTAGTGCGATCTTTTACCCATCATGAAATACAATCGGCATTCAAAATGCCGGTTATACTTTCTAACAGAGAGAAGACAATCTTTACATATTTTTATCGTAAAATTAAAATCTTCATTAGTAAAAAGGCCTTTAGTTAACTATTATTTTTAATTCAAACAGGTGGAAAAAGCTAATATTTTATACCCAATTATACCAAATTGGCAAAAAGGTTCCGATAAGTACTTGTATAACGGTTATCGTAAATAAATAAATTATATAATCATAAGTCTGCAAACTGCAATTACTGTAAAGAACTTTATGGTATGAATGAAAGTCAACAAGAAAATAACCATTTATAAACATAACATTAGCGTGTAGATTTTCTTATATTTGAGGCAACAAAACAATAAATGTGCAAAACAATGAAACATGCAATCTTGCTATTAATTTCCCCAACGGTTTGTACGAGTTCAACGGAAGCTATGAAATCGTCTATTGCAGTTCTAAATTCAACTATGTTGAAAACTATTATGGCTGAAAAGTAAGGTAAATTTTACTGTTGAAATAAACATAAACATATTGTTCGTTCGCGCTCTATCGTCGTTCATTTCATTTTACGTCCAATAAACTCAACGCGAAATCAGGGCAGCGCACGCGCGCGTACTGTCAATTTAATCTGCGCATAAAAACCAGGCGCAATCAGATTCAAATTGGTAACATCGCTGTTCAATTATTTCGCGAACAATGCGCGCGACATTTGAACGATGTTATTTTAAAATTTTATGGGGTTGTTCACGCGTGTTTTGACGTTTAACTTTGCTGGTATTTTTCAAACAGTTGTGCTTTATGTTTGTGGATTTGTCTGTTGATTTTGTTTTGGTGCAGAATGAAATTATATTTTGTTGGATTTAATTTCGTGCATGTTTACACATATTTACCTATTGTTTCAACATGGTTGTTTTGTTTACCTTTTGCAATATGTACATATTAACAAAAATAATACTGATTTCGATTTTATTTTAAGAGAATTTTAACAATGTCAACGAAATAAAAGTAGGCGTATACAACAAAGGAGAAAACGTTAGAATATTACTGTTTCAAACATTTTTATTTACAGGAGTTTAAAAATTTATAAATATCGTTTATTTGCCTGCTTTATTTTTAACACACTGTATTTATACTAGTTTAGCAATAAAACATTGAACAAATACGATTTATCACAATGGTTGCAAGAATAATCACAAATCTAATTTGGCATTCATTGTTTGCATAACATAACAAATCAATTTCCAAATTAATAGTGTCCTGGCGCGCCCGATTATCCAGTTATGTAACTGACAAATCAAATTCTGGCCCTCTGTCATATTTAAAGATGTAGTTCCCTAATATTCCTTATTGTATACACATATGTATAACCACCACTGAAATATATTGACAGTGGAATGCCCATACGTAGTACTAAGATTCACTATATTAGTACGTATGCGTGAACCGTAAAAGCCCATTGAATGCCGGCTGCTGGACGAATCGGCAAACATCGGGACAATTTGTGATTTGACGAAAATTATTTTGTCTAGTGCACTCCGTTTACGCAGGTTATAAATAAAACAGATGTGAGTAGTAGAGAGGAGTGTATACGACTATTCATAACCGAACATAGCCGTTCAGTGAGACACGATTATACGCAAACACGCCAGCCATTATCATTGAATGTACCTTCAGTTAAGCGCTTGCTGATAAATAGAGTATGCGAGTTTCAGTCATTACGGCAAATAGATACAGCCGAGGCTACGAGACTAAAGGCCTGAATGCTCAATTCGCCTCGAACCATAGTAGGGTAAGCATAGAAAATATATGGAATTTTAAACAAATAGGATTGTAAAATGTAATTTATAAAGACATACAACTCGTAAATAACTATTCATATATTATGTAATAACTATTTTATATACATAACTAAACAAATTAAATAAAAAACGAATTATAAATGGCTTAAATATACGAATAAACTCATGTTTTGTATAAACTCATGTTTTACTTTTAAATAATATAAGAAATAATAAAAAATAATAATATTTTTCTATAATTACTTAGTAAAATGTTGCTGAATATCCCTAAAAAATCTAAATTTGACGTTCTGCATGATACACATTCACTATACATTAGGAAAACACTGTTAATACTTGATAGCCTAACATAGCCCGTTAACACGGGAAAATCGTTTTTCAAATATCAAATAATATTTATTATAATATAATGTGTATTTTTATTACGTATATACCTTGGATCAACTAGTTTGGGCAGAATAAATTTATAATAAAATGTTACTATTTTATTTTCCATGAATGTTTTCCAAAAATTATCGTCTCTATTAATATATTCAGTTTTCAGTTCCTCTCGTTCTGATGCCCAAATTTGGTTACTTATATGCGAGCATTCGCCATAATCCGGTTAGTTATAAAAAAGCACAAAATACATGGTAAATATAAGATTTCGTTATTGCTGGGGTACATTATATCTGAATTCATCTGTATTCGCGATTTTATTATTCCTCACATACTTTACTGCTAATTTGATAAACGTTAAAATATTAAAAGATAAATATTTAAACTGGTAGTAAAAACTACGAAACCAAAACCTAGATACAAATGTATTTCATATTCGATTATTACTGAACACAATACAGAACATTTTATGGAGTACAACCCTGTATTGAGGGCGAAGCTTAAATGAATTTCGAGTATTTACTATTAGAGACGCCACTGCTTGAACCTATTTTCGCGTCGAAAATGCATTTTATTTTCACCTTAAAACCGGTTCTATTTACTAAAATATTTTTATAATTATTTTTACCTCCCGTCATACCATAGGTAAGGGAGGTAATGTTATCGGTCAAAAAATTCGAAGGTGAGCTTACAGGGAATAAGGACGAATTAAGATCCCCACAACACACTTTTACTATTTTTACGATGATGTCTGGCGGGCATGCGTGCGCGCGCGCGCGTGTGTGTGTGTGTGTGTGTGTGTGTGTGTGTGTGTGTGTGTGTGTGAGAGACGATTTTTTCGTCCACGATAACTCTTATAACAAACTTCCAAATATTTCTATTTTCCGTATGTAAGCTTTTTGCATTCACATAAACATAAAGAGTTGATTAGATTTTGGGTAAAATTGGATAACCGAAAGTGACTCTTTACTTGAAGCCTATAACAGGTTATAATGAAAAATTATATTAAAATATAATCCAAAACATTTCAATTTTAGTATTTAAGACTTTTATATCAAGAGGAACAACATATTATATTTTGGCTAAAATTAATAAACCAGAACTGATACTTTATTTGAAGCTCTGAACAGATTTTCGTGGAAAACAAATTGATACAATCCAAAACTTTTCAAATTTGGTATTTAAGACTTTTATATTAATTAGAACGACATACTACATTACTACTTTACAGGAAGCTATAAACAGATTTTCTTGAAAACATATATTAAAACATGATTCAAAACTTCTCAAATTCGGAATGAAAAACTCGTGTATAATTTGAAACAATATTAGATTATGACTGGCATTGGTACTTAATTTGGAGCTCTTACTAAATTTTCGAGGAAAAACGTAATAAAATATAATCCAAAATTTGGTATTACAGACTTTTCTATTTATTGGAACAACAAATTATATTTTGTTTACAAACGATCAACCGGAAGTGATACTTTATTTAAAGCTAATTGTTATTTCAAACATGGAATTGACGGGAAGTCATGTGTTGGCCACATCAGATTTTTTATTTTATAAATGGAGAGTGATTGTACCTTATGACATTTCAGTGTTGAAGAGGGGAGAGGTCGGACATCAATGGGCATATTCTACAAAACTTCTACAGTGAAATTTTTCTTGAACAATCTCATCTACCAAACAATATTTACCAAAAATGCCTCATTTGCCTGATATCATGATTAGTTTAAAAATTATTTTAAGTGTACTCTAATTGTTTCAATTTTGCTTTTAAAATTGTAAGTATTCCTGAAAGCAAAATTTAAACTTGTCAGAGAACAAATTATAAATATTTTTTTTCATTAATTTTCGTTATTAATATTTCTACAAAGAATTGTGCAGAACAAAAACATTGCTATTTACACTAATGACTACAGATTCATTGTAAAAGCTGTAATAAATGTTGACATCGCTGTTTTTGAAACAAAATGTCGTTTTTCTGTGCTTGTATCTACATTGTGTTGTAGCAAGCAATGGAACATTTTGAACAAGAGCTTCATATAACAAACACGCACACAGAAGTCGTCGACGTCTTTGATTGTAACACGAATGCAAAACCTCAAGTTTATATCTAATAATAAGAAGCATTAATCTTTGCTCATAATATCCGATGATGCCTTTGCCCTCCCACTAGTGCAAGGCAAAGCAGAACACGAGATATGAAACGAAACCAGCGTGTAGAAGGAGGAAGAGCGATTCCCAAAATGTTACGAATAATAAAGAAGGAGAGTTATAACTTTAATATAACAAAGCCAGGAGAATATAAATCAAATGTTATATTTTGCAGAAAAATATATGTATATAACTTAACTTTAACTAACATTGGCAAATGGAATCATAAATTTTTTTAGCACAATGATAACAGTTTTATAAATTAACGTATTTTATATGTTGTAATCTGAAATTCGTCCATTTCATCTACTGCCGACATCCACTTTACGAGAGTGGTTTGGTACTAAAGACAATAATTTGAGTTTTCTAACGCACTTGCCCCAATAATTCGCCAATAGGATTCTTTGTGGCACTCAAAATAATTGTTTACCCTTGTATAACCTACTTTATTTTTGTCCAGGTAGGAAAATCTTGTATTAAATTTAATAGATGGTAACGCGAAGAAGCTAGATCGGGTGAATAGGGTGAATGCGAAAGCCATTACCGAACGATTGTTTTTTATTATTATTCCAAAATTGGTGCGTAATTATTCTCCAGTACCTAATGGTTTATCTTTTCTCATGGTAGTCAATGAGGAGAATTCCTAAACTGACGCCACCTTTCCAAAGAATGAAGAGCATTCGTGTTTACTCTAGTGGTGGGGTGAGCATACACCATCTTGTACAATGTTTTTTTGTGTGTAATTCATTAAGCAAAATACATAAAATGAACACACCCAGTTGAGATGCCCGTGCATGGCCTCTACTAACTTATGCATTTTTATTCGTCTATCGGCCAAAACCACATCAGCTCCAGAAAGTGGTGCTGCTTTGATGCTTATTTTGCCAGGCAATTTTTATAGCAAAGTCTTTCATAGGAATAATTAGTGACAGGGATGTAAAATTATCGTAATTTATTTTCTTGGTAAATTACCGCCGTAAGTTTTTACAAAAATCGCGTAGGGTATAAAAGTTGTACAGCAAAAAATAAAGCTGGTTTAAGTGAATTTATCAATTTGAAGTAACCTCGTTTTCACTAACTCAAATTTTTGCTATATTCTCGGTAATTTTTTTGGTAATTTACGGTAAGCAAAATTGGGCTACAAATTTATTTGATAATTAAACGGTAATTTACGCTTTTACAACCCAGTTTGTGAGCTTGTGCCCATCATAGAATTTTCATCCAAGGAAACTTTATGACCACATATACAGTGTCGCTGTGGCCCACAATTAGTATACGCACTAATTTAGTTTTCAAAAATCCTGTATTAAAACCTAAATTAATTTAACAAATTTTTGAAAGGTGACGTTTTACTGTAATTATCGGTTGGTATATTTATTAAACTATATACCGCTGAACCCCTATCTGTCGTATAAGTGGAAAATGTCCAAGACATTATTATTTCCATCCTTGTCTACCGCCTGGACACGCGTCTACAATCCCATGCACGCAAATAAGTGGAAAATGTCCGGGACATTATTATTTCCATCCTTGTCTACAGCTTTAACATGCGTTTACAAGCCCATGCGCGCACAGTTGTTAGGCGTCTGGCAGCCAATAATGAATCAAATGCGGTTGGCGCATGCGCACAAGAACCCGTGTCCACGCTTAAAGAGTGCAAATGTTCCGGACATTTCCTGTGTGCCTTTTAGCAGTATACGAGTATAGTTTAATAGGTATAATGTTGTAAGCAATTATTTTTATTATTACAAACCTGGAATAGTCATTAATTTTCTTTTAAGTTATACTTGAGTTCTTGAGCGACTTTTCATAATTCTTTAGATAGGTGCTTTAAGCCTGCAAAACACGCACTAAATTTTGATGCGCTCACAAGTGCACGCATCGGTCTGAGGGACCATTCGGCTAAAAAATTAACTGTAAATTATGTTTTAGTTCTTTATAAATTATTAATACTTTTTTACTTCCTTGTACAAAGTAAAGGAAGTATTGTATTCGCGAAAAATTTCGGTTTTCAGATTTCAACGGAAATATCCATTTTGACCATCCTTGAATCCATTCTGACTAATTTCGTCGTGACGTCTGTACGTACGTACGTATCTCGCATAACTCAAAAACGGTAAGCCGTAGAAAGTTGATATTTTGTATTTAGGATTTCTATAACACCTAGTTGTGCACCTCCCTTTTTGGTCATTACATAATTTCCAGAAATGATACTTTATTTGAAGCCTATAATAGATTTTAATGAAAAACTATATTAAAATATAATCCAAAACTTTTCAAATTTGGTATATAAGACTTTCATGTCAATTGGAATAACAGCAGATTTTTCTTAAAACAGGCTAACCGGAAGTGATATATTACCTGAAGTTGTTAACAGTTTTTCTTGAATAAAATGGTTTCATTTTGATGTTAGAAATAAATGCTTCAAATAAGAGTTTTAGAGAATTAAATTCTGCGCCTAGCACATCAAGTATTATTAAATTAGCCCGTTGTATAAACGAGATATGCAAATTTATAACATATACTTTTTGGTTTTTGTAATGAAGCTTCCTATGGATTAGGACAAAAAATAACAAAAAAATAAAAAATAGATGTTATGTCAAATTACGTCAAATACGTGCAATTTTATAATTGAGTCTATACTTCATATAAGTCTTACGTACAAGGAAGTCTTGTGGTGTCCACATCAGATTTTTTTAATTCACACCTGTGATCGCAGACATAATAGAAATTTTAACTATAATTGGTCCCTAAGGTTTAGTTGAAAAATATTAATGATTAAAAATGCTAATACCACCATTACAACTTCCAAAAATGTCCATAGTCTCTTATCTTTTATTTCTTACATTCATTCTTCATTACGAGTATTCTACTCATCAATGACTTCCTTGCTGCACAGTATATTCAAGAAAAAGAGCCTGCACATATGCAAAGTTTAGCAGGCACTGTGCTATGCTAATGGTTCCCTGGCATAAAGAAAACCAAACGTGCGCCTTAAATCAACAACCGGGGCATAATGCGATGATGTATTGCAGCCATTTTGTGTACGCAAGCAACGCTTAATATCCTATTATGTCAGAGCCCAGCGCGACCAAAGCAGGCTTGCCAACTTCGCATTGCTCTGCGTTCTGTTCCTGCTCTAGGCCCTGATCTTGTATCCCACATCGTAATCGTGTTTCGTGTTCTGCAACTTGCGGTCTCAACTTGAAATGTATTGGGATAGTGATGGTGGTAGCAATACCACAGCAATAGATTGCTGTGAACTTGGATAGTTCGATAAGGGCTATTGAAAATTATGCAGAAGGACAATGCAAAGGAAAATCGAAAGAGGGATTAATATTTTCAATATTAACAATATTATATAGGATGGTGCAGTGAAAGATGGTCATTCAATCTTCAATGTTGCTTTTTAAATAGTTCAAATATTGTTTTTCGTAATTATTTTCCAGTCAAATTGTTAAACAGTCTTTTTTGTAGTAAAAAAAAAGAATCTGCGTCTAATGATATCCTAAATTTATATTATTCGGAAATCAGTGATGCCATGGAAAAATAAACAAATACATACACTGGCAACTATTCTTTTTATTTGATATTTTGTGCTTAACATTAGTAATTATATAAAATTTGTTTTATTTGTTCTTTTGCCATTTCTGAGGACAAGCAGTTGTAATTATATATATACAGGCTGTCCCCATAACTTCAGGTACATATTAGAAGGGCATATAGTTCTTAATGTCCTGATTACGGAACAAAAAGAATTTTTTCAAAATTCCTATAATTAAGGGTAGTTCACTTAAGAAGAACATTTTTTGTACCCCTGGATACTATAATATTTGGAATAGTGAAATTAGTTATAACTATTACATAAAATAATTTAACAATAACATTAATTTATGCAATTACGTAAAGCTTTGTCACACCAATTAAGTTTGGGAGATGTGTCCCAAAACTGTTTCCTTCAAAAACCAAAAAACTAATTTTTGAATTTTGAAAAAAAAATTTTGTTCCGAAATCAGGATATTAAGAACTATATGCCTTTCTAATATGTACCTGAAGTTATGGGACATCCTGTATAGTTATTCGGCATAGCGGAAACCGTGTCCGCCTCGACTCCCCGCGAGTCGCGCTTGCTTATTATTGTATTTCCGGCGCTTTTCGGTGATGTGATTTTTTAGGTTATATTGCCTGCAGCTAAGTTTTACTCGAATATTTCTTCGATAATTTGTAGATAGTCAATTTTTTCCGTTATTCTTTATTATTAATCTCGTTATGAACGGATCTATAAAGACTATTTTGATTATTTTTTTTCTGTGTAAATTATACATCTCACCTCACATACAATAGAAAATATGTGATACTTTTGTTGATTTTCTAAGGGCAATAAAACTTTATCGAATAAGGGCTTTTTTAACACATACGCATATGAAACTTTCTAAAATTAACAGAAAAATAGGTTCAAATTAAAATAGGCAATAAGGAATTACCATAAAAGGAAGTTTCGATTTCGGTCGAAACTGAGATTGAAACCGAAATCAACAATTCAAAATTAACATTGAAGTTGCTATAATACGTTGTCCAATACACCGCCCTGTATAAGATTTTTTACATGAAAACGTTTGTGAACGTCCAATATTTTAGAAATAATATGTCAGAAAATTCCACACATAGTTAATAAGTATAATGAAGGACTAAGTTTATTAACAACTAGTTGTGTTGAAAAAAAAATTATTACTATATGATTTCATTCAATCAATATTCAGGTTTCGTTTTCAAAATAACAGGTAAAACTTAAATGAGTACCTAATGTTATCTCTAAAAAGTAGTTCACATTAAGAGAGATCTTCATAAATTTGTACATGTTTAACTAGATTACCTATTTTATAACTTTAAAAAGTGTAATGAATCCTGCAAACAAATATACAATAGACAGTGTTTTTATTAGTCTATTTATACGTCCTACAAAAAAAACGTCCCTTTTAACCTCAATTTAAAATCCACACCGTTGTTCATATATTCTTCTACGAGATCATAAATAAGCCGCAGTATGCACCGCAAAGAAATTAACTTATATTTCACAAAAACAAGCAAAAAAAACTCGGCCGCAAACACCACGACGTAACACCACATCCCTCATCTGTGTCCATGTTCTTTAGTTAGCGCTGCGCGGTCGTGGGATGATGAAAAATTCATATTTGATTTTTCTCGCGCTAACTAGGCGGCAGTAATTTGCATTTTTATTGTGCCCTGGATTTCATCTTCATCCTGAGGTCATGCTGAACTCGTTTCCTTACTAACTCGACCGTACTTGTTCCCATTTGGCCCGGAATTGGTAAATGAGGGCTTGAGAATTGATAAGGCTATTTTGCAAAGCAATTAGGACGTACGATGGATGCTATTGATGTAAAGCTATCGTGTATTTGAAAGACTTTGCTTATAAATGAAAAGAAATTAACATTCTTCATGCTGTTTAATTGGTGTCCTTCCTTTTTTAAATAGAACATGAAATGATTTCTCATTAATGTTATTTCATTTTAATTTGAATAATGTCATTGTTATGTTATTAACCCTGACTGCGTCTGGGCATAAGAGGCCTAATTTTAAATTTCATTTATCTGTTAAATGTCAACTATAACTTTTATGTTCTTCTGAAATATATTACTCATCATAATCATAGCGTTCCATAAAAATATTGTCACACTACTACCAATTTGAAGATACAGAGTAGGCTCGCGTTTGCCACGGAGGGGCCTTTGAGGCCTATGTATATTATTGTTTTTGTATGTCTGCAAGTGCAAACATGTCTCATATTTGTTTTTAAATTTCATTTCTGCTGGATGCTGCACATAAGTAATACGCTTTTTTGCTTATTTCTCAGTGTCTATGGTACTTTCGTTTCGTATCTGTAACATAGTATGTATTTCGTTTTACTCGTATTTCAGTCGTTTATCTTCTAAAAATGTTTCCCAAAAGTGACCTTACTGACAAGTTATTGAAATACGTTCTTGAGAATGGCATTTTTTCAAATATGTGAAAACAATAATTTCAGTCTACTGAAGTAGTAAAAGAGGAGGATGCGACCCAAGGTCAAAGTAATAATTTTGAGCCACCTGTTAATATAGCAGAACATATTATAGACGCTTCTCTTAAATCAGATTTATCTTTTTCCAAAGACTGAAATGAAATTTAGACAGTGGCTCCCGTCTCTGAGTCTACAGGAAGATTTTGTAAAAAAGGGCTTATGGAATGAGGATAAAGGACCTCCGCGCTTTGTAATTAGAACCTGGGAGGACGAAATGTCGTGCTTTATTTTTCTTATCTAAATTCTTACAAGATGTAATAACACAGTCATTTTATATAAATAATAATATTAATATTTATTACTCAAACAGGTACAAACCAAAAGAAGTAAATGGTATAATAGGGTACAGAAAATTACATATAAAATATATCAATCTCGTCAGAAATAAAAATAAAAATAGCACATTACATATAAAGGTGATTTGTACAGAACATTAGAGTTAGGAACGGGAAGATAAAAGCTTTGATTGCAACGTTAATAATATCTAGCTACGCGAAAATCTAGCATGGCTAATAAATCTGGACTGTCAATTTTATTATGCACAATTTTTCCTAGAGGTTTGTTAAAGAGATATTCTTGTGTCGGGTTCTAATAGAGTCAATATTAAATGTCTGCAGTATTGTTTCAGTTCTAGTGAGATGATCGGGGAAGACTTGAATATATATCACCAGATACTTTAGGAATCTGCGCTGTAACTTATCAAGTTTGTTTATAAGGATATCGTAAGTTGGAAACCATATAATTATGCATTATTCCAACTTGGATTGTATGAATGCAG
Source organism: Harpalus rubripes (assembly GCA_963082715.1). Lineage (NCBI taxonomy): Eukaryota > Metazoa > Arthropoda > Insecta > Coleoptera > Carabidae > Harpalus > Harpalus rubripes. The sequence continues at coordinate 20,880,064 of OY720456.1, forward strand.
AATATAATGATCTAAGAGCAGCAACACTTGAAAACTGTTTACAATTTCTAATAACAAAACCAAGGATTTTATTTGCTGATGTTATAAGATTGTCTAGGTGAAAAGTAAAGGCTCGTTCTGGATCAAAATAAATACCTAGATCTTTAATAAATTCAGAACGAGATAAAGCTTCGGAATTAATTCTATAATTGTAGAGTATGGGAGACTTTCTTTTAGAGTAGGTTATCATCTGACATTTACTAATATTAAGTGCTAATTTATTGGTATTGCACCACTCTGACACAGTATCTATATTATTATGCAGTTGGTTACAATCGCGAACATGTTGAATTTCTGTGAAAATTTTTATATCGTCGGCGTACAGTAATACCTTACAATTTAAGTTATTAACAATGTCATTAATGACAAGCAAAGATAAAAGGGGTCCTAAATTTGAGCCTTGAGGCACACCGGATTTAGCTACATAATAGCTAGACTTATAACCATTGTATGATAGTACAATTGACGATTATTTAAATAAGATTAAAAAAATTCTGCGAGGTTATCATGAAAACCAAAATTACAAAGTTTATGTGTTAACATGGTTTAGCTTATCAAACGCTTTAGAAAAGTCTGTGTAGACAACGTCTACTTGACCTTTTTGTCCAAAATTCCTGAAATGTATTGAGTAAAAATACATACATATAACCCTTAAAACATCACATGTAGTAGTAGTAGTAGTAAATTATTTGTAATTGTTTTTTAATTACTAAATATAATTGGAATATATATATATATATATATATATATATATATATATATATATATATATATATATATTTATTTTATTAATTGCACTCACTAATTATTTATTAATTTATAATAATTATTACAGTGAGGTTTATTTAGTGTCTACTCTACACTGTCTGTATTCCTTCTGGAATTCCCTAGAAAATCAAATTTAGGCATTAACCATTCAGTAGTCGCGCCCATTTTCAGAACATCAGTAGTCACAGACTCAAAGTCTCTATTCCAGTACTGAATGGATTTAGTGGCGTTTCGAGCCCAGCCCATTTTACACACAGAAAACTTATGAATTAGTTTTATATTTCGTGTAAAAAGATGAACTCATTGTTTCTATGAACTAATACTCGAATACTTGTAAACACCAAAAAGAAAACGATGTAGGTACATATCTAATATGAAATTAAATTGTAATACTCCTCCTACTATTAATTTAAAAGTTTGATTTATACTAATATACAGTAACGCTGAAAAATATTTGTACATCTGATAACTACTGATGTATAAAAATCAATCTACCAACTTAAATTATTTCCCTAACAAAATTCTTAAATAATGTTACAAAATACAGGAAAATGGATAATTTAATATTATTTTCGTCACTGTTTTTTTTTTTACCTTGAAATTTCAAATAATAACATTATATCTCAAATCAACCTTAAAGGCCTAAACATACTGCCGTTTCAAAATTCCTGCTTTTTTCTTCAACTAAAGGCAGATTCAGCGACTCAATAATATATTATTCTTCCTACTCCAAAACTTCAGAGTGTAAACAATAATATCTGTTAATTTAAATATCTAGCTACAGCTACAATAAAATACGTAATGTTACTCGCAATTAGTCCATTTTATTTACATATCTACAGATTTTGTTGTAAAAGTAAAGTAAAAGTTTTTCTAAGATTTCTCCAATAATTCTGTTTCTCTTCCTTTGTTAAACAAATATTTTTCCCCAACCATTAAACTATCGTTTACATTATTCCAAATAGTTAAACAAATTGTCCTTCCACAAACCGTTTCGGATGTTTTCTCTTGCGAGTATACCTCATTCTCTCTTTAAACATTGAACTGTCAGTGTTTACTATGAGAGTATTGCTTCTAGTGCTTCAGTCCATCCGTGTTTGGTAGTTGTAGCAAGCTGATGGGATTCCTGAATGCGATTTCTTTCCGATACAACAGCGCAGCAGTCGCGGCTCTGAAAGTCTAGATCTAGAGTGTTTGTGGAACAAGTGGAGCTGTTGTTGTAGATGGATGGATCAAAGAAGAAACCTGAAACGCCGGAAATGAAAGAGAAATATGTATTAGTAGAAAATTGATAGAAATAATCTGCAAAGGAGAATAAGCAGCGAGTTATTGATATGATGGTACAAAATAATATTGTATTTCATTTAGAATCATACTTAGTTTTTACAAGAACACTATATAGTAGATGAAAAATCCCTTACAAGCTACTAGATAAGGGCGAAAATATGCTGGATGAACAATGAAAATATCAACCTTTTTATTTGAAACATTTTCCTAGATTACCTATAAATTGTTTAATAATTATTTGAAAATATTTTTTACCAAAATTAGTTTTTCGTTATTATCTAGTAGCCTGCGAGAATTTAGGGTGAAATAAACACATCTAAACTGTTTTTCCAGAGGCGAATGCCATATATATATATGAATAATATTTGAATTTACCGCCTTCAGCAGGAAAGCAGGGCATTGTTGTGACGCAGTTGTAAATGTACAGAGCAGTGTCAAGTATGCATAAATAAAAACTATTATATTGAATACATTTTATTATTATTATTGTTATTACTATTATTATTATTGTTATTATTATTATTATTATTATTATTATTGCAATTATATGTATATGCTACTGTGTATGAATGTATATATATACGTATACATAAGTATGCGTACATACTTATTTTTTATAAAATATTTTATGGGTAAGGAATTTGTCTTTCTTGTATGTAATATTTTTACGACTATACATAAATTTTATAGAAGCGATATTCTCGTATATTTGTATATTTATTTATGTATTACTTTTGAGTAGTACTTGGGCTAATAACCCCAGCAGTTGATGCCCTAACCTAGTTAAAATTATTATTATTATTAGTATTATTTAAAACAAAGCAGGGCGTTGTCGTGACGCAGTTGTAAATGTACAGAGCAGTGTCAAGCATGCATAAATAAATACAATTATATTGAATACCTTTTATTATTATTATTATTATTATTATTATTATTATTATAATTACTATTATTGTTATTATTATTAATTATTATTGTTTTTATTAATTATTATTATTATTAATTATTATTCTTATTAATTATTATTATTATTGTTATTATTTTGATATAAAACATATAATGATACAGCGCACCAGTAGTGATACCACGCACTTTAAAATTATATGAAATGAGTCAATTGTTTTCGCTGCTTATCTCCAAGAAACGAACATTTTGTAGCATGCAGCTTGCGTGTCTCAAAATATTTGCTTACAAGCGTACTATTCGAGACGAAAGAATTAAGCAATTAAACTAATATGCTAATATAATTTTTTTGTCACAATTAAATTCAAAGTCAAGTTAAATAGTATATACAAGTACAAGTGTTATTTTTATTCTAAATCTATAAAATTCTAAAATTCCCAAAACAGTAAGTGAATATAGAATTCTAATGTGCATACTACCGAGATTTCTAAAAGTAGAATCGCATTCGTCTATTTTCTTCCGTAGAATTTTAACGTGCGTACTGTCACTAGTTGAAATTCGCAAACTTTATTGCTATGTATTGTGCTTATGAATTATACGTTAAATACTAGCTGTGAATGTTCCTGGACGTTGACATATAACAAACTTCGTTACGCATTATCTATTAGCACTATATATTAGCATTATGCATTAAAAATGTAGCTGTGAATGAGACTTAACTGTCTCAATATTTCATACACGTAATACAAACATCAAACAATTTAAGTTTTTTGGAAAATACTACATTTATCTTTATAAATTTAATTATATAATATTAAAATCTTAATTATATACTTTTTATATAAAACATTTGGAGAAAAAGTTTTGGAATGTCTTCCTGCTCTAACAAAAAGCACCGGAATGATATTCTGGGCGGTTTCGGCTCTAGTATATTGTAGACCACTAGTTTGAAATAAATTTTTGTTTCTCCGCTTTGCAGTATTTTTTGTTTAACTGATAACAGTTGAGTGCAATATATTCGTAAGTACTAGTTTCATTGTAGTCGTTGTAGGTCTATGAAAGAAACCTGTGAGAACCATTTTTAAAAATTTTCTGGTCGAAAAAGAACGAATAGTTTTTATTTATTTACTTCCTACGTTAAAGCTATAGGTACCTATATTCATAGACGCCGACTACGTGGGGGCATCAGGGCTCGAGCCCCCACATGGAAAATTCTGAGGGGGCTTTGCCCCCACACGAAAAATCTGAAAGGGTTCTACCCAGACACACAAATTATTTTTAATACCAATAAAAAGTACACCCGTTTTGAAATATTTTTAATACATCCATTACTTATAAAAAGTAACAATGTATACCTATTCTATTATTTAACTATTGTATTAACTAAAGTACTGTGTAAGTGACGCCTGCAGACTAGCAAATAGTACTGCCACCAGTGTTGTCAGATTTAAAATAGAGTATTGTTGGAAATTAATTATAAAATTATCAGATTTTAGTAAAAATTACAGTAGATTTTCCTGTTATCAATTTTGTATATACAGTGTGTTTGAAAAAGTGGTTACACCCATTTATCTGGCTTATCATTGCAGATACGCTTATTGCTTATATATATATATATATATATATATATATATATATATATATATATATATATATATATATATATATATATATAATTTATTCAATACGATATCTGCGATTATATTATATGAAAAGTGTAATTTTGGGACTTCCGGTATAACCGGAAGTGATATCAACTTTGTAAATTTAAATACAACCTATACAAGTTTTTTATAAATTTAGATTGTATTTTTATTCTCTTTACGACCATACCAAATTTCTTAGTATTTACCATATTCATTTGTTAAAAATAAATACTTTCTTTTGCTGAAATTTTATCATTAATGGATGTAATTTAATATGTGAGAAGGCTATGACAGCAATTGTTTTCTCGATTGTTTTCATCATATACTAATTAGAATTGTCATACCTTTGTCGTTTGTTATTAATAAATAATAATAGTGTTATGCGAGAATTAAGAAAACGTATTTTAAAATGTATTAATTTAAATATTGAATAATTATTTTATTACTTGTAAATTTAATTTATGGGGTCTCGTGGCCGCGTGCCTGAGTGTCAGGTCGCGAATCTGGGGAACCGGGTTCGATCCCGACTGACGCCAAATATTTCCAATTTTTAAATGGCACAAAATTGACCCCTGTGGTGCACTCTCCGCGCCAGCAGTGAGTGCCCGTGAGGTGACGCCTGGTAAGCGCCCGCACGGTGCAAATATTTCATCATTACCGCATCTGTGTACAAAGCAGATTGGCACACCCAGCAATGGGTAATAAGCCGTGATGATATATTTATATTTATTTTATATTTTTTACTTGTAAATTTTGAATTTCATATTATTTATTTCAGATTAACATGAAAATTGAAATTTATGTTCTATCTGTCTCATGTTGAGTTTCATGGTAAATTTAGGAAAGTCCAGATTTTTTAAAAATTAGGTAGATATTTTAAATCATACGATAAATTTGCATCTTTTGTACAATTTTATTTATTTATGTGTCAATTTTAAAATATGAAGGTTTATTTGCTAAATTTTCTGTTGCCGCTTTTTAGTTCCCACATGAAAATCTATAAGTCTATATTTTGTTTGATTTACTTTTCATAACGTTGCTAGTTGACATATTTGTAACATTATTACCTATATTGCACATTTTTCTTAATCGGATACCTCCCGTAACCGAATTAAGAAGTGGTGACCATTGGCACCCACTTATAAGAGCATTCAGTGTAGATTGAATCTCATGAGAACAAATTTACTGATAACATAACGTGTAGTCTGTCTTCATCATTAAATAATATTAAAAATTGTGAGCTAGGTAAATGGCAATATAGGTCATTGCTTCGTAAACATGTTAAGGGAACAATATAGTATTATACCATGTAGTGCCGCTTTTTTTAAATATCTGTAATACATTATCCAGCTTCCTATTCTTCATAGTCTGTCACTGCATGAGTGCACGTATGCACACAACATCTAGCGCATGCGCTTTATATAGAAAATGGTCGAGTCTACATTCATGTGAAGGGAGCAACGTTACCGATACGAAAAAGAAAACGACAGAAAGCAAAATATGAGGTGCATGTAAAACGACAGCATGATAAAAATACACTCAGCTAGCGGGCGATAACGGTAACTGGTGGAAATGGTTTTCCGATTTGTGAAAACTCCCCACGGGAAACATGACCGGCCATTTTAGATGTTTGCATTCGGGTCGGAGCTGTCGGTTGTCGGAATGTGTTCCCGTAACGTCCACTCACCAGGGTGAAACAAAATGTAGTATTATTTCAAAGAATGTTTGTTTATTATGAGGGATAATAGTTAGAATTGAAATTCGGACCACGAAATCTTAGTGAATCTGTCAGAAGAGAACGATGTAGAGAATAATATATTCGTATGTAAAGGTGATACTGGTTGTGAATAAAGTAAACCTTTGGTAAGTTTGAAATACGTAATTTGCGAACCCCAAAATCTACATAGTACCTACTCGTACATCGAAAAATATTGTAAAACGAAAATAACAGTTCTCATTCGAAATATCAAATGTATTTCTTTATAGAAAAATGTCATTATTCTACATTCCAAATTCATTGGAGATTATCACATTGCATCTTTATCTCAAATATCTGTATATTACGGTTCTGGTACATACATTTTTTGTACTTTTCGCTTTTTATTTACAAATTTTGTGCCCTTAGATATGTCTATAAAATTTAATAAATTTTATTTGCAATGTCAAAATCAAAAATGTTTATAAAAAAGATTACAATTACAAACAAAAAAAAAAAATATGTTACAATAGTAGTTAAATTAATTATGTTTTATTTTTATATATAATATTTACTTTATACTAATGTAAATTTATAGGTGGTATCTACTCATATGTCAATGTTAGAATAAAATTTGTAAATGAAAAGTACAGAGATTTGGTGAGACAGTCTCCTGCGGTAACACATTTTTCATCTTCCCTGTCCTTTCATTTTTGACAGGGCGGTACTGTTTGATACACATTTAAAATACAACTGAAAAATACATAAACAACTGCGTCACTCCGCCTGACGTTCAAGGTATGATATCCGTCACAATCTCTTGAGTGACAAAACCTCCATCAGATGGAATACGATTTTATAAAACCATAATCTTCGTTTTATTGTTTTGTATTTGCCATAGCATAATATAATTTTTAATATTTCAAAAAATTATACCTAATGCTTTTTCACATCACTAGAATTAGAATTTTATAAGGAATTATTTTATTATAATCACGCTTTAATATTGTAACGTTTTTATTTATTTGGGTGAAATGTAAATATTAGACAATTATTAAAAACTAATTAAGACTAAAACTCTAATTAACTAGATGACACTAACACTATTTATTTATTTAACCAATTAACACTACTATTTAAATCCACGATATTACTAATTATTTATATCACTACGCGTTCCAATCTTAGACTGCCGGTTTGTTCAGACTCTTGTAGACTGTTTACGCGATATTTATATCACTATATTTATGTCACTATATACTTATATCACGTTCAATTGTCCGCCTACCGAACTCCACAGCGTCTATATACTCAACTGACTCAACAGCGTCTGTATATTCAACTGTTTGGACAGAAATCACACTTCACCTCATTATTTGTCTATTTATGTAACTACCAGTCTAACTTCCACAGCTTCAGTATCACCGACTGTACGTATGCCACAATTCTTCACCACTACTGCCGAGTATCCACTGCCACTTGCCGTTACTGTTACCTAGCTTTCCAATACTCTTCAACACTACCAAGTATTCTCTTTCACAGCTGTCGCAGTATACCAGTAACTTCCAGAGTACCTACTCCACTCGACACTTTACTGCATACGTTCACTACGATACTGCTGTGCTCCCTTGACACTCTATGTGAATGTCTCTATATGTCTCTCCATGTAACTAACTCTGTAACTATGTGCGTAACTAACTCACTCCCTGTGTAACTCACTCCCGAACATAGCTGCGTCCCTTTTATACAGCTGCCATTAACTTCCAAAGAGCTCTAGAATGTTTACCGCATAATAACAATGGACACAAAAGGTTCAGGCGACCGGAAGTAATTAAACACGTCGCGACTGGTCTGTTTACGTCGCCCGGCTGCTAGCGCGATTACGTCATCGCTATAAATAGACACTCGCTCAATATTTAAAATCTTGCAAATATTTTGTAAAAAGAAAAAAAATGAGCATGATAATAATCAAGAGAACATGGTTTATTAAAATTGAATCCTATACTTTTTCTTGTAAAATAATTATTACAATTTTATCAGGGAAATATTGTGTAAATTTTACATAGTTTACAAGATAATCATGCAATATTCGTTAGTGAAAAAAACGCATTATTTAAACTTTCATCAAAATTGCAACATAATCTAAATTTATGGAAACAGGGGCGTACTCGTGATAAACATCAAAGTATAAAAACACTTTAATGAGCAATTTATGCAAGTCTTCATTAAGCAACAAAGTATCTTCTAGCAATTTCAGCTCGCATAAAAATTATAAAATACTACTGAAATTAAAATTTCAACATGCACTTACGATCTGACTCGTAAACTGAGTCTCTCCTATAAACGAGTCCTTAAATTGAAATTAACGTGCTGTTTTTTAGAGAAAACTATCTCTGTTTCCGAGAAACTTAAACCCTCAATACGTAAATAGCAGTTAGACGATATTAGTAGTTAAGTTGTCGACGTTGTTGTAATAAGAACAAATGGCAGTATAAATTAACTCAATTGAGATGTTAATATTCTACGAAGATGTGCCTTTCTAGTTGGTATACTGTTTCTCTTTGTTTTTATAATTAATCCCGATGCCAGGAGGCTTTCTTTCACTCTCTACGATATTTAATTGCATTTTTCAATAGAAGATGAAATACTATTTATATTTTCTAGGTACTAGGTTTTCGTTTTTTACATTATGTACATCTATACTGTCCAAATCATATACATAACAAATAATTAATACATAATAAATATATAAAAGATTACAACAAATATTTCTCATTCCTTAGATACTGAAGTGACCGATTTTCGGTAGCGAAATATCGTATCCGGACCACATGGACACTAGATGACAATATTGACTATGCACCAAAATTATGTTAGCGTTTACATTTCCGATTTCCGATATAGCGTTTCTTTTTATATAATTTTTTTTATATATATTTTTAAATAGCGTTTATCCAATGTATATACCGTTTTTCCATTCTATATACCTACCTTTTATCAATTCTAGACAGCGTTTATCCATTCTATATAGCGATCGTCCATTTTATATGTAGGTATATAAAGTCAATTCTTTTATATAAGGCAGTAATAAAACGAGAAATTAATATTTTCACTACAGATCATTAGAAATATCAATTGTATTGCGCCAGATAAAAAACTCAATTATGTATAGCAATATTCACAGTGTTTTCAAGCTTTAAAACTTCCATGAGCGAATGAACGGTTAACTAAATTGTTTCTATTTATTTTATTTTTCCTACGAAACATATTTTTATTAAATTAACAATACAGTTGAGCTTAGTTTACGGTGATTTTAATGGAACATGTTTAATTTTAGTTTTAAAAAAAAATTAACGAAGGAATGATTTGTGAAAAGATTTGTGGACCTCACTCGAGACCTCACTGGGATTTAAACCCAGGACCCTCTTACACCTATTAGAATGTTCTAACCATCTAACCAATCGATCTATATAATCACATTAAATGTCATGACAATCTGGCCGGGTTTTATAAAATGACTAGGCGTTTTATAAAAAAGACAGGTTATACAATTTGGCTACGGCCTTTAAATACACCATTATTATAAACACTATATTAAAGAATGAGTCCTTCATACTATTTTTATATTTTGCGTCTAATATACACAGAGAATATATTTTTTTTAAACTGCTATATTAAACCGAGTTGATTTAAGGAAATCTGTATATATATATATATATATATATATATATATATATATATATATATATATATATATATATATATATATAATGTTGTAGTTGTTAACATTGGATTAATATCCAATTATTTGAAAGTTCATGTCAATTCTGATTTATGAACATAAGTAAATGTTATCTGGTCACCAAACTTCTTTTTGAAAATAAAACATTGCGTATCGAAATGAATGCTCTATCGATTCGCAATTGGGTTTCGAAATAACTTCATTACGAACGCAAAATATAAAAAAAACATTATTTTAACATCAAACCTTTCCCCATTGGAAACCCAAACAAGAGAAATAAAATCAGCGAGAAGTAGAATCAAAAGGTATTAGTTCTTCCATCCCTCTCATCCGAATGAAGCTTTTAATATTCTCCGCAGCAGCTGGATTCTAATAGAGTCCTTCCTGTTCTTTTGTTGGGTTAGTTTTGATTCCGGTGTTGGCCGCTGTGCGCTACTTGTGTTTCGCGCCATTTAGCCCGTTCGTGACCTAACGACCCCAGGTACAGCTTACTGGAAGAGGTCACCTGAGAGTAGCTTGCGAATAATTTTCCTTCTTACACGGTTGCCACGGTTGCCAGCTTGCTGTTATGTGGTGGGAAATTGTTAATAGGGTGGGCAATCGCAGGGGATTTGAGCGGGAAGAGTACTGTTTCATACTCTTATTATGCAGAACTCATTTTCATTATATTTAATGTTATATTTCTTACAAAATTATATAACTTTCATCTATGTAATGGTATATGTTTCTAATATTATTTCTTCTGTTACAGGTAAGTATTTCGTCCTTCTATACTACTACTTATTAGGCAAAGCTCGTATAATAGGTAAGAACATTTAATACTCATTTCAAAATATTTTGTTTGGAAATATAATGAAGTATTAAATATTTAAACGAAGACGGATTTGTGAAAAATTCACGGACCCCAGCGGGATTCGAACCCACGGCCTCCCAATTTCTAGTCGGGCGCTCTGCCAACTGAGCTACAGGATCCCACTGAAGTTCGTGAATTTTTCACATGTCATAAGCTTGTTGGATACGAGGACGGTCTCCCACATGGAGTAACGTTGCCCGCACAACAGCGAGACATCACCCGTGGTAGTGAATAGGCACTACAGTATTATGTATGAGAGAAGACTGTTTTGGTGTAATGCAACAGTGAAATTTCTGTAACTTAAAGTTACCATCAAATATATTAAATATATAAACGAAGACGGATTTGTGAAAAATTCACGGACCCCAGCGGGATTCGAACCCACGGCCTCCCAATTTCTAGTCGGGCGCTCTGCCAACTGAGCTACAGGATCCCACTGAAGTTCGTGAATTTTTCACATGTCATAAGCTTGTTGGATACGAGAACGGTCTCCCACATGGAGTAACGTTGCCCGCACAACAGCGAGACATCACCCGTGGTAGTGAATAGGCACTACAGTATTATGTATGAGAGAAGACTGTTGCATTACACCAAAACAGTCTTCTCTCATACATAATACTGTAGTGCCTATTCACTACCACGGGTGATGTCTCGCTGTGGTGCGGGCAACGTTACTCCATGTGGGAGACCGTTCTCGTATCCAACAAGCTTATGACATGTGAAAAATTCACGAACTTCAGTGGGATCCTGTAGCTCAGTTGGCAGAGCGCCCGACTAGAAATTGGGAGGCCGTGGGTTCGAATCCCGCTGGGGTCCGTGAATTTTTCACAAATCCGTCTTCGTTTATATATTTAATATATTTGATGGTAACTTTAAGTTACAGAAATTTCACTGTTGCATTACACCAAAACAGTCTTCTCTCATAATGAAGTATATTCTTGTGGAGTGATTTTTAAACTTTCTTGCTGTTGTTTTAAGTTTTAGTTACTTGAATCAGTAGGGTGAAAAGTGAAACTTTGTCACTTGAATAACAATTGAACGCGGCCATCTTTCGATAGTGTCAAGCACTTTACTTTCACGTGTCACACACACGTGAAACAAACAATTTTTTCTTAGTTTGTTCAAGAATTATATCTTATTTCTAATAATATCATATTTCAGTTATCCGTGTTAAACCAGTTCCAAGGTATTTTTGCGTTGTATAATTGTACTCTACTAGAATACTTTGTCTATTTGAGAATAAGAATGGCATATTCTAGCTATCTAGTTTCTAGTACGATTATTGATGCCAAAAATGAGTTTCATTCTCAAACGATTTTTGGTGATATTTTGTTACAGAAATAAATTTACACGAAATATCTAGGCAACGAATTAAAAAAAAACCCAAATCACTGTGACCAACCTAACGATTCTACCAAAAATTTCCCTTATCGGAAATTGGGAACTATTTTTATAAAAAATATAATGTAAATGAAAGCCGAAACAGAGAAAACAGTATAAAACATTTGCTGCAGAAGACTGTTCAAGAACTCGTTTATTATGTCTCTCGCCACTATCCAACTCGTGTCTAAATTTCTTATTATAGAAAATTTTACCTACAGTAATTTATGTTTTAATATACTTATTTATCCACTTTTAAGCGGAAAAATTACATAATGTTCTATCAATTGCAAACGTCAACTTTCTTTTCTAACATGACAACTTAAAAAAACCTCATTTCAAGACATACATAGAAAAAAGTTCCTTATTCCTTATTTTTTCAAGCAGTTTAATTTTTTTATCAAATAATATTAAAATAGTTAGTTGATATTTTTATATATCAACTTTTTAGTGAAATTGGATGAAAACTTGTGTGTCTTCTCATTAGAAATAGTTATTTGGTTACCAAGGGTTGAAAGTAGCTCTTTTGAGGTAGAGATAGTAAAGTCTGCAACGATACTTTCAACCATATAATTTTTTTTCTACTAGTAATTATTTTTATATTTTTCGTTTTATATAATCACATCTATTAAAACGATTATTTTGAATATCTGGTCTGCAAAGTATCTACTTTGTAGACAGTTACAATTAGCAGCGGTCTGCAACTATACATTTTCTCTAACCAAAAGATGTTCGAAAAACCTATATTTTTTAATGATCATAACAACTTTTTTTTAAATAATATACAATTTAGCTAGAAAAAATATAATGTAAAATAAGCTTTAGTATAAATAAGAGATTCAAGATTTATAGATGTTGAGATCGTAAAAAGTATTCATTTTCATTAGTTTACAAAACATATTTTACAAAAATGTGACTTACACCAATCATAAGTACTAGAAAAATGAATTCCTTTCCAAATTCATTTCCGTTGATCACATAATAGTTTCTAAATTTAATTATTCTGTGTAAAATATTTCCCTCGCTCGGTAAGATAGTAAACCACACGCGCCACATCTGACCTACTTCATTTCGGTTTCTCCGGCTCAGTCAGTGCTTACTGCCCGGAATTCAAAATCGCGGGTGGCTAGGTGCTTGATATCACAGGAGCACGACTCCTGTTGGATGTGTTCAATGCTCAAAGGAGCCAAATCGAACTAAATTATTTTGTTGTAGCACGTGGAAACAATAACAAGAAGGCTAGAAAATTGTTGCAGTTCCGGGTTTCTTAAATTTTCTGCAGGTGTAGTTTTAAAGTCTTTGGGCAAATAATAAAATTGAATTTGTAGTGCATACAGTGAAAAAATGCGAGTTGTATAAAATTATCCGTTATATAATTGATACATACTGGAAAAGTCTATTTTTGGAATAAATATTTTCAGTATTTTCTTTTTAATAATAGATTTAGTTGTTCAAAAAAATATGTTAGTATTTGGTATAGTTATATAGTTTTGTTCATACTACACCATCCGATGGTACGGATAAAATAATGTAATATTCTAATGATCATAATTGTTGAGCCATTGATTCAATTGTATCATTATTAGTAAAATCTGTCTTTTAAACAGGTCTCACCGAAAGTACTGCCTCCACATCAGTCTGTTCAGTCCAATTATCTTCTCCAATTCTTGTCAATACCTCCTCATACCGTATTTATATCTTATTATGTTTTGCACTCATGCAATACAATACTTCATATAAAGCATTTTTCAAACTTTGTCCCTAATTTTAGATTGACACGTCTTGCTATTAATGAATTTTATTAAAGGATACCTTTCCCTGGTTGAATCTGATCCTAACCTATTCTTTAAAATTACTATTCCAAGTTACTATACCTCCTAGATATTTGAAGGAACTTGTTTTAATTTCTCGCTTTCCGACCATATACGTATATTTTTACGAATCGCTCTTCCATAAATATCCTTAATACTTTTGATTTCTTTTGACCAAAATTTCGCGGCATTTTGTAAATTTGTTCTTAGAATCCAATTGCCAGGTTTGTATATTCTCTCATATTATGGTTATTTAAATTTAAGTTCAATATCTTAGTAACAAACCGAGATATCAATCTGGGGTTTAAAGTTTAGAATCTGCATGTTGAAGTAGTTTATAATGACAGTTTGATGAATTTGAGAATTCCCTGTGTTAATTTTTTTACCTCTCGTCATACTGTAGGTAAGGGAGGTAATGTTATCGATCCAAAAATTTGATGGTGAGTTTTCAGTGAATAAGCACGAATTAGGGTCCCTACACAATTTTTACTATTCTTACTGTGTGTGTGTGTGTGTGTGTGTGTGTGTGTGTGTGTGTTTGTTTGTTTGTGTGTGTGTGTGTGCGTGCGTGCGTGCGTGCGTGCGTGCGTGCGTGCGTGTGTTTGTGGGTGTGTGTGGGTGTGTGTGTGTACGATTTAAATTTCTATTTTCTGTGTTTAACCTTTCTGCATTCATATAAAGGGTTGATTAGATTTTGGGTAAAAATGGATAACCGGGAGTGATAACAGTTTTTAATGAAAAACTATATTAAAATACAATCCAAAACTTTTCAATTTTAGTATTTAAGACTTATATCAAGAGGAACAACATATTAGATTTTGGCTAAAATTAATAAATCACAAGTGATATTTTACTTGATGCTCTCAAAATATATTCCAAAACTCTTCAAATTTGGTATTTAAGATTTTTATACTAATAAGAACGACATGTTAGATTTTATCTAAAATTGATAAACTGGAAGTGAAATTTTACTTTGAGCTATGAGCAGATTTTCGTGAAAAATATAATAATATATTCCAATTCTTGTCAAATTTAGTATTTAAGACTTTAATATAAAGGGAGGCAACATATTAGATTTTGGCTAAAATTAATAAACCGAAAGTGATACTTTATTTGAAGCTCGTAACAGATTTTCGTGAAAAATAAATTGATACAACCCAAAACTTTTCAAATTTGGTATTTAAGACTTTTATATTAATGAGAACGACATACTAGATTTTGTAAAATTGATAAACCGGAAGTACTACTTTACAAGAAGCTATAAACAGATTTTCTTGAAAAAATATATTAAAACATGATTCAAAACTTCTCAAATTTGATATTTAAAACTCATGTATAATTTGAAACAACATTATATTTTACCTACACTTATATGATAAACCGGAAGTGGTACTTAATTTGGAGCTCTTAACAGATTTTTGAGGAAAAACATAATAAAATATAGTTTTAAATTTGGTATTACAGACTTTTCTATTTATTGGAACAACAAATTAGATTTTGTTTACAAACGATCAACCGGAAGTGATACTTTACTTAAAGGTCATTGCTATTTCAAATATGGAATTGACTGGAGGTCATGTGTTGGCCACATCTGATTTTTTTAAAACGCGATGATACAATGCTGTCTATCATTTTATATGTAACTATAATAACGACACACACCCATATCCATTGATTAGAAAAACTTTCGGTATATACTAAAGGAATAATAACACAAAAATTGGTAGAGATACAAACATATTTAATAGTTTCATTACTTGATTCTACAGATAAAATAAAACAAAGTTCACAATTTTTTAAACGTTATGAAAACTGATTCCATTTTAGAAACATATATTTTTTTGTTATAATGAAGAATTACGACAATTTATATCCTAAGTTCATTAAGTGGAGTACATAAACTACCACTTGACGTAACTGATCTATTAGATACCCGGCATCGTTTTATAACCGCAACAAGTTTGAATTAAACTCAACTGTCGGTGCTGTTTAATTGGTTATTGATGGGCCGCTGTATCGTGAATGTCACTGGTTTGTTACACTTCGGGATCGGCTTCGGCTCTCCGGATCCAATGACTGGTTAGTGAAATGGTAATGAATAGCAGGTTGGCTCGTTCATGGTTATGTTAAGTGATTTTGCTGGTTAGTGAAAACCGAAGTGGATTTAGGACTCCACTTTTACCCAGGTAATCTAAATGGTGCGAGCAAGGTAATTACACGCCATGTTTAAAACAACAAACGACACTAAATGGACTGGAGTACTTTAACACAAGCAAAAAATAATTACAAATGGGGCTTCGCTTGTTTGTCATGTATTAGCAACGGTGTGAGTTAAGTAATTGTTCAGTTTAAATGGAAAACACTTTATCGTACATTTATTCATCAAAAGCTCAACAATTTTTTTTGTGCGATAAAAAAATATTTTAATATAATAAATTGCCTAAACATTGAGTTTATTAATTAATAATTATTCATACTGTAAATTCGATATCAAAATAATTAGTTTTATCTTTTGTGAACAGAGACACGTTTGATCATAGAACATAAACTGTCGAATATTAATAAGTTAAATTATTATATTATCGGAGAAAAATGTTTACTTACGATAAAGATAAATATGTATATAATAACAATAAAATATCGTACGTATAGTGACAGCGCTTTTATTACTTGCGATTACAATACAAATATTGCTAAAACTTGACAATTTATTATATATGCGACAACTATACATATTGCTGTCAAATCAATTAAAAATATTTGCTGTAATAGCAAAATTAACTTGTATACGATAGCAGCAATATATTTTCACTTTAACAATACAAGTTGGATGTTGCTGATAGTTCATATATTTAGGGTAGCAATTATTATGCTTATTTTATGTATTAAAAATTGTTACCTTTAGCATTTTGAGAATGTTATTATAGGTATTATGATGTTTACTCTAATAATATATGTTATTTGTAGTTAATAATTTATATATTTATGGTACTAATCTTTTATTTGTATTTCTGCAATATTAATATACTTAATTAAATATTTACCTATGGAGGTAATAAAAGACCAGAGTTTAAATAAACATTTATATTTAAAAATAAATAACATTATGTTTAACATTATACAAATTTAACAAAAAATATATATCTCACCCCACATTTTTTTTAAATCAATTAACACTGTACTTTCTTGGCATGGACTGGGGAATTTTAAGTGTAAAAAAGATGGTCTACCTTGTTGTTATGTACGTACAAATTGCACTTTTACTAGCAGTATGTTAGTGTGAAGTAGGTACATTTGTATATAACATATTACTCGTATTTTCTGTCTTCTATTGCAAAGATCACATTGTCCGTTTATTTATTTTTTTCATAATATTTTTAAGCCCTGAAAAGAAGGAAAAGTAAAAAAATTGAAATATATTTACTCCTTGAAATAACATATATCATTATTTATAAAACTTACATTCAAATACGCCGATGGACACTTCGAATCCCCATTCCTTTAAAATATCTTTTACGTAGACATCAGCCATGGGCTATGGCGATAGAAAATATATACAACATATCACACGTCGTATTATTGTATTAGTTTTAATTCCAAAAGAATTGCAAAGAAAGGTAGTGTTAGCTGTTATCACAATGAAAACACCAGAAAGAACGTCCTCGTCTTGTTGTAGCGCAAGTCGTGTTTGTTGTACACGTTTATACTAAAATGGACGTTACTAGAAGGAACCCGCAGCAATACAGATTGATGTGCTGTAGCAATACCAGATAATGATGACAGATATAAATATGCTTGTAATACATATCTGTATACACCCCGAATTTAAAACAATAATAGATACTTGATTTTATAATATTTATATTGTTATAATATTTTTAGCAATATATATTCTAAAAATAACAATACAAAATATTTAAAGTAACATTGCGGATACGTACGAAAATAACAATATTTATATTGTAAATTTACGTATCAAAAATAATATCAGATTGTTATTGTAATTTTCTATATTGTTAGTACAAATATAATTTACTTAGCAATCAATTTTTAACAATCCATTTTTCTCCGTTTATGCTTTCATTCGTAGATTTCGATAATGTCGATACAGAATGGCTCAAAAGTAGTGATGTGCGTTGATTATATGACAGTGGTCAGTCATAGTCATTTACAAAATGACCGACAGCTCATTTTAGTTCATAACCATGACATTCAATATTCCATCACATTAAAATTGACGTGTTTGTCATTTTGAAAATGACGGTCACGAACACGCATGAACTTCATCGTTTTTTCGTATGTATTTGAGGAATGTACTTCTTAACTTGAACATTTTTTCAATATGTGTTGTAGTGAAATGCTAATACTAGTACTGTTAATTTATTTTTATTATACCTTGTTCCATGTAAGTCATTTAGTATTGAATGCAGAGAATAGGGGATAGTTTTGACTTCTCTGATTGGCTGAAATTGGAGACAAGTTTACCCAATGTAATATTGGCTACTTAAAACTGGTGTTTATGTGAGCGCCATCTGCTGAATAACAAATGAAACAGACTATAGGTATATTATTCATAATTTATTTTCAAGTAAATAATTATCAATTAATTTAAATACAAATTATTCACTTGAAGATAAATTACAAATAAAAATAAATTAATCTTAAAATGACAGATAAATTGTTAAATAATTGTGAATATTTTTGGCAAATTACAAGGATATTGCTATTTTTGGTGGAATTTTCGACATTTTCATATGTAATTTCTGCCGTTAGAAAGAATGCAAATTTCATTTTATTTATTGATTCAAATTTTATGCTCTACAAATTTTATTTCAAGCTTTTTTACGTAAAAAAAAATAGTCACTACCCTATATGCAATTGTTAATTTTTGTTAGAATGACTTGTTCGAGTATTACCTTTGCTTCGTTCCATTACATATTTTCAATCAAATATATACTTTCATGGAAATTTATATTATATTTATTCAATAAATTAATATAAAACTAAAATGACCAAAATGACCCAATATTGATCAAAATGTAAATAATAAGTTTTAATGCACGTTCGCTTAAATTAGTTGCGAGATTAGTTGTGTACTCTTATGTTATTAACACAAATCATTGTGGTAGCCACGATTTTATTTAATAATAATGTACACACAATCTACCTAACCTACTTAATTCGTCTTTTTATCTTGAATTATTAAATGAAAATTTACCATTCCCATTACTGGATGAAGTCCTATTAGCAGCTACATGAAACTTTTGGTTATAACCAGTGAAAATTTTATGAATCAAAATACTTGATACGTTGAATGGTAGAAGTGGATCAATACCATGGCCTCCTAGATCACCAGGTCTGAATCATTTACATGTCTTCTGGGGCTATTTTAAAAATGTTTACGAATAAATTGTTGCGTATCTGTACCTAGCTTGTATTTACGCTGCTGTGATATTGATAGATGAAAATATGCTACAGAGTAGTCCAGTCAGAAATATTCGGTTAATCGGTTATCTGGTTAACCGGCTACTGCGGTTTGCAAGAAATATAAACCGGTTGAACGGTTTAGCGTAACCGCTTACTTGGGTTAATTAACTAGTTAGCCGATTATTGCAAATATTCGAATAATAGTCGGTTAATCGGTTATATCTAGTTATATGCTCTGATAAATAGCCGGTTGTTCGTTTAACCAGTTGGTAGTATATCCTGGTTAACCGGCTATTATTCTCTACAGTTTTTGACAGCACTACTACAGAGCGTTCATGGTACAATGACAAATCGTCCAAATGTTTATAAAATAAAAGGAAACCTATTTGAACATATTTTGTGACAACATGCAGAAAATATCTTGTTTTCTAATAATATACATCTTTAATAAAGTTTATATAATAATAATAATTTTAATTTTACATTAACAATTTGATATCAAAGGGCATATTATTTGCATCCTGAATCAGTATGGTTATTTCTTACATCATGTTTTTTTAAAATCGCATATTAGTTTAACAATCGTTACAATATGAATGACTTCCCAAATGCAACCCACCACTCACCTTTGCAAAGAGCATTGCTGTACTTTAACTATGTGCATCAACCACCAAATATAACTAGGCAGAACATTCCCTATCCCTTTTCACTGAATGTTTTGATTTCGGCTGGCCAGACAGAGAAAATAGAGATTGAGATATGTCTTGTCTAGTTCCAGTATTTCTCACTAGAGGCCACGTAGTGTCAGTGTTATAGTCTAGTGTTTACTTTGAACGTTGCTCACTAGAGGCCACGTAGTAGCATGTATATTTTGTCTTTGTTTTGTAATTGTAGTGGTTTTGTGAGTGACACGTTGGTTTTTCTTTAATATTAAACATAAATTAATGTTAACCATAAATGCTAACCACGAAATTTTAACTAAGAACACTTGCGCCTCTAGTGAGCAAATTTCAAACTAGACACTGATAATCTACGTGGCCTCAGTGGTGACCTCTAGTGAGAAATACTCGGACTAGACAAGACATATCTCTATCTCTATTTTCTCTGTCTGGCCAATCGAAATCAAAACAAACCAAATGAAGTTTTGTCTAGTTATATTCGGTCGTTGATGCGTATAAAAACGAAACAATACTGTAGGGTAGGTATTAAATTGTTTATAGAAATATTAATCAAGTTATGGTATCTCACTGGCTTTGCTTGCTCACATAATAAGCAAGAGGGCAGGGTTTAATTCCAGCAGTCAACAACTATGAATTAAAAATATCGTTGTAGGTACAATAATTTAATAAGTAATATTACTTTAGCATTTTCCATTCGTATATTTAGTGCAAACTTTTTTTCTATTTATATAATCAGTGCGTACTAACTGAGTTTTATATATTTCATTTATACTTTTCGAGTGAACTGAACCTTACTCAGTGCGCACTTTTTTGCTCTTACTACGATCGTCAGTTCTTGCTAGTGCAGTCTAATTAAGGGAACCAATTGCTAATATCAAATGAATATCAACAAAACATAGTTATAAATGGATATATTTAAACCTAGGGCATAATTAAAATTATTGCTCCTGTAAATCATACCTAGAAAATCTTTCTTATTCTCCATTATTTTGCACAAATAAATAATATGGTTTGTGTCATTGGCTTCCTGAGCACAATTTAAACTCAACCTTCTCCTTGTTCTCTCGGATGGAGCTAGAAAGACAACTAATGGATCAGTTACCGGGCATTAGCAGAACCGGGATTACGAGATGACCGGCTGATGTACGGTACCTGAAGGATAATGTGAGCGGCTGGAGGCAGGACTTGGAGAAATTAATTGTTCTGTTTGTAATTTAACAGTTATTAGTTGCCAGAATACTTCTCGGATGGAGTTGGTTATCCGCTAGTTACTTAACCCTTTGTTGCCGTTTTAGCTTTACACCGCAATTAAGCGATTTACGCACAGGGAAATTGGATTATTTATTACTCATTAAACAATTCTAAATGTAGTTTGTTTAACATATTTTGCATATGAAAATAATTTGCTAGACGCGTTACAAACAGTGTGATTTCAAGAAAAAAATGTCGAATAAACATAGGTATGATTTTCTTTTCTTTACAATTTATACAGCACCATTGGGATCTCGGTTATCTCAGAAGAAAAGAAGTTGCAGTTAAAAAAAGTGCCCTATTAGTATATCAGTTTAAAAATATGTACTTTCAAAATACTGCATTCAGATGATTTTTTTAATTTTTCCAAAGATGTATAACTTACCTGTATCTACCGTGAATGAATTGTGAGCAAAATAAAATGTAGATTTACGAAAGGTTTTTTTTTCTTTTTTTGTCTGCTTTTTTTTGCTTAAGTTTTTAACGATGCTAACAAATCACCCTGTACTAACAGATATATTTCTAACAATTTATTTTTCTATATAATTTCCGTAACTATTTAAGCACCACCCAGGGTTGTGCCTGTAATCTATGCTATGTAAAATACGTCATTGTCTTGGCGTAGACAGTGATATTGTTTACGTGATTAATATTTGTATATTGCCTCCGCGCATGTAGACTATAATTGTTTTAATTTTTTTGCTTGCAAGTTTAATCATAATTACATACATTTGAGCTTAAAATGCGTAATTATTTTATATTTATTGAAAAATATAACATACAAACATTAGTTATATATATTTTATATACTTTCGTATATTTTTAATGACAGATGGCGGAAACTCAATTGTATCACGTGAAGTTAGTTGTAGTTACAAAACAAACTAGTCCTAAAGTTGGATCTTATAATTAATCTATACGAGATGTCACTAATGACAGCATATTATTATTTTTATGACAAAATTTAGTTTAAGTTACAAAAATTATGGTGCATTCACAAATGAAAATTAGGTTTAGATTTATGGTTTATACTTTAGATTTAAAGACTTTTGCCGCATATTATGTAATGGCGCCATTCACACTTCAGAATAAAGCTAAACATTGCAAGTTGCAAGGTCCAAACTTTAGGTTTATGATTTAGTTTGACGTCACATACTTCACCAATGAGAACGAGTCTGAAATGATATATATATATATATATATATATATATATATATATATATATATATATATATATATATATATATATATGGTGTGGATTCAGCTTCTTGCTTGAATACTGCTCTACCGATATTTTAATCGTGTTTTTGAAGCATTTACACAGATGTCTGTACATATCAAAACTAATTTTCAGGTAATTTAAACTTACATTTGTGAATGACTTACTTGAACCTAAACAAAAACCATAAAACTAATTTTCATTTGTGAATACACCTTTAAAGATTTGTAAACATTTTGCTAATTTTCGTGTTGAAAATAATCTTAAATTGACATATCACCAGAACAGTAATGCCAACTTCTTTTGCCGGCCTCGATCAGCAACACCGCATTTCTGGACGATTTTGAGTTCTGTAATACTAGTTAAAATGGTCGGAGGTACGAAAAAAAATATTAAGAACTTTTACTGATTAATTTAAAAGATATATGGATGAGCCGTTGAAAGTATAATATGTGTACCATACGATGTCATTTTACTGAAAAAGTGAAGCAAGTATTTACGTAACCAATAGATGCCACTAGTTGTTGGGCTGGGAATTACCAGTTCTGTTAGGTTGCTAACTACTGGTAAAAAATTGACATCGAATGCTAATAGTCCATATTTTTTAGAAAAATATTACTTACACCAATCATATGTACCTACGTAAAATTCTAAAAACAAAAACACCTAATAATGAATAAAATAATTTTTTATTCATATTTTTTCTTTGGTATTACAATTTTTTTGTACTAGTATTTCATAAAATTTTCACACAACCATAGCATAGTGCTTTGTATTTGTCTTTTACGAGCTTTAAAGTAAAATTTAACTTTTTAAAATTTTCGTTCGCCTTTCTACCTCCTATTTTAGTCATTGACTCTCACTGGACTGTCAGATTAAGTAACAAATCAGATGTATTTCGCTAAATCTCTAGTGCGCATGTGCAATATACATAAAGTTTACATAGTTTACGCTTTGTCTTCATTAGACATCATTCTTTACATTGCTTACGCATGTAAGTAATCTATCATAGTTTACGCATACCCTGGTACTACCACCACCGGATTGGCAGCTTTTTTTATTTCCATGTCCGTGACATTAAAATTGTTGGGACGTGCCCTTCCAACGACTCCTTGAATGAGCCGAGAGACAAGTCGGGGCTGTAAAAGAGATATTCATTGTGACACAAATTTCTTAAAGCTTTCTTTGTTTAATGTTCCTTTGGTTTTTGGGATGTGAATAGATCAAATTTTACACGTCATTACGTCCACTAAAAAAGCATTAACATGTGATTATTCGATCATTTCTTATTAGCGATTTTTCTGTCATTTTGATCGAATTAACATTTTCTTTAGTCAAAAATTTCATAATAATGCATAATGTAACAACATGTACCATTCGGTACTACCTGTTCATGTTCATCGTAATAATAAGACGAGACGATCAAGCGGCGACATGCTGTGTAGGAAGCAACATTTTTAACACATGACTAATCAGAAATAACATAACTGAATAACGTATAGGATTAAAATCAATTATAATCATTGTAATATTTGTCTCACATTTTTCGAACAATATTATAACACTGACCTTATTCTTTAAAATTGTGTAGCTATAACAAAGAGTATTTTATTTTCTTATTAACGTAACGATATCTCGCGGTAATTGCGTACAACAAATGATAGTGTTTAGTTTACTTTCAGGTATATTTGTATTCGTTATCGATTCTATAAAACAACATGAGTTAACGATAAGCAAAGAAAACAATTGCACCTTTGAATGTTTACAAATCCTTGATGTAAAATTGACAACTTTGATCGGTTCCATGTCATGTGTTCGAAACAAATGAGAAACGAGCTGTAGTCACGCGAATAATTTTCAATATAATAATTCATTGATACGAAAAGTTACTCTGTGACAGAATAAATATATTGTAAAATTAATAAATTTATGAGTTCTAGAAACATATACAGCAAAACATAATTTATTTTAATGAAGATAAATACGAACATTATGGACTTCATAATGGAGCATTAGTACATTTAGTGCATATTTTTATTGAACATAACGTAATGAATATACATGTTTTTATTAAACTTTAATATTGCTAATAATGACTACAAACAATTATTGTATTATCTAATGAACTCACCCACATTTGACGCTTGTCATAAATTCGAGATATCTTATAACTAAAACTATTGTTAAATAATAAAAAGTAAATATGTCATCAAGGCCTTTTACCCATTTCTGGGGCACTCAAAGCTGTCGCGGACAAGGGTCACTTTTACGATATTTGAAAACAGAAAATAAATTTCAAGCTTCAAGGTTGGCAAGAACTTAAAAACGTGTGGACAACTTCGTATAAACATAATTTCACAAATGCGACGTTTCAGATATATATATATATATATATATATATATATATATATATATATATATATATATATATATATATATATATATATATATATATATATATATATAATTGGCGAGGTGCAAATAGAATATAATTATGAAATATGTATCAATAGAAAACTTTCTTGTACAAAATTCATTAACAAAAAATTTTTTTTTTATTTGCTCAAAATGTTGTTCTTGAACCTGTACACAAGCATATGCCACTACTCCATCACACTGTGTGTTGTCACTTCGCAGGTATTTTTAAATTAATTTGTATTTATCAATTTAATTTTAAAATTTCTAGACTAGTTCCAATACGAATATCTCTAAAGATTCAATGGTATGATTTGCAGCGTATTTTGTATGGGTATCCTGTGATAGTAGGTATTTAATTTTGTTGTGCGTTGTTAAATTAAATTAAAATATTTTTAAAAATAATAATAATAATAATAATAATAATAATAAATTTAGACTCCTAATAAAGTTTAGAATTAATTTATTTAGCTTCTAAATAATATTTATATACAGGTGTTAATTTTAAGTGGTACACTATTGCTAACTCGAGAACCATAAGAACTACGAGGTTGGTTAAATTAGCAAACAATTTCTATTTTACTAGACCATTTTAATGAGCGTAATTTTTTTTCAGCCAGTGGTTTTCAAAATGTGGGGACCAACTTTGTTATCTTAAATGGGATCATATATTTTTTATTTATTTGTTTATTACATACAGAGTTTTATTCTGAATTCAGTGATATAATATTTTTATACCCTCACATGACGATATTTTAAAGAAATATGCATATAAAGTTTTATAATATGATTAAAATATTACTATGATGAGAGTGCCACGGATGGAAAAAATGAATACATATTAATTTTTTTATATAAAATTAGAGTGCCCTGGTAAAAAGGAGCGAATATTTTCTTCTGTCAATTGCTTATAAATGTCAACATGTTCATATATTTCTTTCATTGCATTCTAACTATATGTAAGAAAAATAACATGTATTCATTTTTTCCATTCGTGGCACTCTTATCATATTGATACAAAAAAACTATACGCATATTTTTAAAAAAATCGTTATGTGAGGGTATTCTCTATCTAGTTAATAAAATAAAAAATGTATGATCCATTTAAAATAACGAAGTTGGTCCCCACAGTTTAAAAACCACCGGTTGAAAAAAAATACGCTCATTAAAAGAGTCTGGTAAAATAGAAATTGTTTGCTAATTTAACCGACCTCGTAGCTCTTATAGTTCTCAAGATAGCAATAGTGTACCATTTAAAATAAACACCCTGTATAAGGTATCCCCTGAGGAAACCGTAAAATTTTACCATGTACTACTGATACGTCAAATAAAACAATAGGTGAACAATAGCTACTTACCTAGCATTCTTATTAGAATCGACTTTTTGATTATTACAGATTTTGCGTGTTTCTGCCGATATCTTTGAAACGGAGAAGAATTGACCCATAGTTTATTCTTTATTTGAACTTTTTTTACATAGAATGTCCCTAGAATTAATTGTTATGGTGTGTTTACAAATACGTTTATTTGACATAAACTATTAACTAGTTGAAGTTACTAACAAAATTTATTCACCTAATAAAATAATTTATTTGCTACATAACTATTAGGTAGTTTATTCGAAGATCGAAATCTGGGGCCTTTGTATTTTACACAATTTTTGTTCGTTAATTTTCAGTGATACGAATACACTTCTTACATTTTTTAAAAATTGTTGTAGTTATTTTACACGACTGTAATAAACCTGGTTTAAAAACTCGTAGGTAATAGAAATTAATAATGTCATTTATAGTTTTACTCCAACTTTTCTCATGGCACTACCCAGCAACCCGTTTCCCTTTTGTGTGCTGCACGTTGCAGCTTATCATCCTCACCGCAGCGTCCACTAACTTTCTCATTTCTTCCCTTGTTCTGGAACGAGCGTCCGTGGGGCAATTAACTCCTGCAGCTTGGTTCATCGACCAGGTACACGTGTTCACATCCTCCTACCCCTGGCAACAGGAGTGGGATTCGCGAGGTGATGAAAATATTCACCGGGAAACCTCATGGTATTTGCATTTTGATTTAGTTTACTACAGGGCAGGGAATTTGAATCAGAGCTGGATGATAAGAGGTGGAAGAGATGAAATGCGGAGTTCGTAAAAGATGTAGGATTTGAGTCATTTTGGTTTTTGTGGTTTTAATTAAATGGAATTGGTAAATATACTCGTACATATTTACTGGCACATTTGAATAGCAATTTATAAATTTGATCTACAGAATGTCTCTAAAATACGTGAAATTAGGTTAACCCTAAATTCCTCGGCCTAAAATAAAACATTTTAACAAAACTTTCCTATATTCGAAGGTGTGACTTTCTTCCTGAGCCGAAGCTTTTTTTCCAAGAAGCACATATATAATTATTTGTCTTATAATGTAATAATATTTAATTAAATTTTCGTTTTTATCAAACAAAAATCGAGCTCTCTGTTAAAATTTACACAGCTCACCACTGGTTATATTAATGTAAAGGAATTACATACATTTGTGAGCATTAGTAAGTACATATTTAAATTAATAAAATTTAAACGGTAAAAGGTGTTATGGTGGTTTTTTATCCTGAATCAGTTTTACTTTTATTTTATGAGTACAAAAATGCAACCTAAACGGTAAAATAAAAATCTGATGTGGCCAACACAACACCTCCCGCTATTTAATTTTAATTAATATAAATATACATACATATTTAGTTATACTAGAAACTGTATTAAAATCCATTCCATATAAATATGGTTCTGTTTACTATTTTCTTTTTAAAACGTTACTATTATTAATATGAAATGACTAGTTCTTTGACATTTGTCTGTCAGTTACGAGTTATGAACTGTCTAGTCAGGTAGTTGTGTTTGTTTAAAGAGCAGGTTCTGTGATTTAAATTATAGATAATTTTATAAATTTATCAATAAAATATACAGAAAAAGTATTTATGCAAACCAATAAAAAAATTAATAATCTTTAATTTTTATATTAACATAAAAAATATTTAAAGGTATTTATCGGAGAAAAACTATTTTGAGCTTCAGTTAAGTACCATTTCCGATCTGATTTACATCAAAATCTAATGGTTCTTTCCATATTAGAATAAAGTATAAATACAAGGTTTCAAAATTTTCTGAATGATAGTATTTGAGTTAGAGTGTAAACAGGAACCACACACACACATACACACAGACATCATTGTGAAAATGTTAAAATTAGATTCTATGGACCTTACCAAAATCTCGATATGCGATTTTTAGCACGATCCCTATACTTCCCTTACCAAGGGTAGCGGGAGGTAAAAAGTAGAAGACCTTGAAATATAATACATGTTCTAATTGAATTTTGTTGTTTTTTGGAAACAATTGCCTGCTTTTTTGCCGTTTGATACATCTTTCCTAAAAGTTAATTCGCCTTCTTCGCATTGTCCACGGGTACTGTTTAGTTATGCCAATCTTATGAAGATAGTATTTCAGTGGACAATAATACACGAATCATAATTCTAAAATCATTTTTGTTGAAAGCTATTAACTCCTTTGCGTTTATCGACGAAGGTCTACTTAGTTCTGTTTCAATTCTTGGGTGACTATTTTGTAATTCTATTTATAATAATAGCAAAGGGTACATTCTATACATTTTGATAGAACTTGCTGTCGGCAACGAAATGGAAATCTCCAATGACCTGTAAAAGATTAATTTTCTTTAATGTGTTTATATCACCGAAAGGGAAACCTACTCTATGGGTATACATACTCGTATATGTTATTAATACGCACTGCTTTACCATTTAATCCATTTCTATATATATCTTGCGATTAGTAAAACTTCTAATCCCTACATGTATATGAAATGAAACCTATATAGTTATTATCTCCCTCACAACATTTAATCCCTACGCGTGGCTATTTCGGTAATGTAAACATATCCGGATACAAAAAGTAATCTTAAGGGGATGCTTTCATTCTATTAGCATTATAATTCCGTATTACTTTCATCTCGCAGGGAAATAATTTCCATGTGAAATATAAAACTGGCCAGTCCTACATATTCATATATGAGCGGGACGAGACGTCGAGGGAACTCCGGTGTTTTGTTAAGCGTCTCCCAGGCTGGATCGGCGCCTGCCCGGAGGAATTCGGATATCGTCACACCGGAAAGTTTTAAAATTGCATTTAGGCACCCGGAGTTGAGAGCAGGACCGGATCATAGAGTATCTACACACGCTTACAGATAGGATTAAATTAGGAATCAAGTTAATATTTAAAAATAACTCTAGTGGTGCTTTTTATACCGCATTCTTTGAGATGGTGACGCATTATCGACTGTATAGATATAAATAAGATTAGCATACTAGTAATAGATAATAAATAAGCCGTGATGAAATATTTATCTGTTTTACACAAATAACGACATCTGCAGAGTTATTTCTGACTTCTGACTGAATAAAAATCTGATAGATAATGATTAAATTTATCTAAACTAGCCTCAGAAGCTTGACATTGAATTTCTTTTATTTCTGCTACTTCTGACGACTTCAATTGCTTTCACTTTAACTATAAATTTAAAATGATATCGTGGATTTTCTCATTTATTTCTGGAGTTAAGAGGGTTTTCGGGTATCCACTACGAAAAGCATCTTGGCAAACAATTGCATATGTAGGGGTATACTCGCTCAATGTATTCCCAAAATAATCATGGATTTACTTTGCAGACAAATTATTTTTTTAAAATATATTTTACAACAGCACGATATTCAATTTTAAAGCAACATACACCGACTTAACTTATATTAGATGTTAACAATTACTCGATATCTCAAGTCAAACAGCATTTAGTCTCTTACAACACCAACACCTTCTTCTGGGTCTATAATCATTCAATAAAACACAAAGCAGTACAAATTTCCCACACTTAATTTGTAATGTCACTAAAACCAAATGAAATACCAAAGCAAGAATTCGGAGAAATGACAGTACTAGGACAATTAGTGATGTACGAGAGGCGAGACGAGAAATATGAAATATCGATCTCGTCTCGTTGCCGGAGCTGCAATCTCGATCTCGCTTTCGTTGTCGCACATTTTTTTGGGTCTCATCTCGTTCTCGCGCGAGTGTCGCTGTAAAAATAAGCGCTTGCACACTACGTATTTACCTCGGTATTTACGTATCATTTGAGCTACTAAAACAGATCGTTCTGTCTTCCATTTATTTACAGTCGTATAACTATAATAAAGAGACGAAACAATAAATTCTACTCACCAAATTATTTCAATACGAACATCTGTTAATACATTCTGCCATCAGTAAAACTAATTAAACATAAAAAAAAATTTGTAACTAAAAGTTTCTACACTTTATCATTAACTATATGTTACTATTTAAGTAAGATTTATTCATAAAAAAGCGCTACACTGGGAACCCGCTGGCAATCAATCACTCCGCTTTACTCCGTGTTGGCTCCTATCGACGGTTAATATAAGATCCTTTACTTTTCAGGGACGACAAGAATTGTATTAACCGTAGTTTTAACTGGGATGAATTAGGGGCTGAAATGTTGGAGAAAAACTAGTTATATTAGATGCAAAACCGATTTAGTCTATTTTGCATTTCCTCGCTCTGCGACCGATATCATTCGACTCTAGATAGACTCAAAAAAATATAGTCAATTCATATAATTTTCACATTAACCTGTTCTATGTACGAATTACCGTTGACTCCACTCCCTGTACGGTGCATTTTTCATTGAATTTATGAATCATGTGACGTAACTTTTCCCTAAAGGGTTAATTGAGTCACGGATACTCCACAGGGACATTTTGTTGGGAGGCCGCCAGCTTTTAAACAGTGGAGACGGGCTGGGTTGGAAACCACAAGAATGGTTATAAAAAGGTATAAGGGCGCCACGTAATTTTTAACCTCAAAATTACGTAAAGGACGGTACTAAATAAAAAACTTAAAGAGATCTTACCTACCTTAATGTTGTTGCCTGTAAACGACTGAGGTTTGCGAAATAAAAGAAATAATTTAATAAAACAGAATTTAATAAATGCAAGGTACTGCGTGCTTAAGGCACGACATAAAAAAGTGTAAAGATTGTAAATGTACAAAAAAAATGAATCTAAGTCGAAAAAAAATAATAAGATCAAAAATACACTATTGTTGAACCCTAAACCCGTAACCCAGTTTCGGGCGCGGCGTATATACAGTTACAGCTATTCGAAGTGATATCATTTCAAACATGGGCTACATGCCAGTTCACACGCGCAACCTAGCTGAATCACAAGTTGCAACAATTGGGCAACAATGTAATCATATATAAAAATATTTAAAAAAAGTGCTATACACAAAAATAGTTCTGCAAAAATAAAACAACAATGAGCTGATGTCTCCAATGACATATAATCACTAATCATTTTCATAAACAAATACAATTACAAAAGTGTCAAAATGAAATTTACAATGAGGACACTGTAGCACAGTCCTCTACGGCAACACACAACTTTAAAATGACTTCAGTTCTTCCACGCAAAAAAATATCATAAAACGGAAGAACGATATTGAATGAAGTTAAATGTACTTAGCTCCTGTGACGTGTGCAGGGCGGAAAGGGCTATGTAGTCTGGCGATGTCGACGGATGGAACTCAAGCTGGCGAGATTTTCGCTTCTCGCCGTTGTTATATCGATCTCGCCTCGAATTTTAAATTGCAATCTCGTTCTCGTTTTCGTCTCGCATAATTCAACGAGACGAGACGAGATGCGAGAGTACTCTAGCCTCGTTTTGCATCACTAAGCACAATATTTAATAGAACAATAATAAAAACAATAAATAATGAATATCTGCACTACTGCATATTTTGATTGCTAATTCGCACTATGTTTCATCTCATGCTCCTACATCTAAAAGTCCTTAATACTCGTATGTGGAGGTTCTTGGTATTTCATCCCTATTTCCCTCCCTTAAATCCGGCCCTGGTGGCGAGCCGTACTCGTACAGCCCGGTTTAATGTAACCCCCGTGTTTTAAGTTCCGGAATTCTCCCAAGTTATGAATATGCATAGCGCTTTCGGGAATTATATATTTTTGTGATTATAGTTGAATATGCATGTTTTTATGGTAAACAAGAGGAAATTCCTGTTTGGCAGAGTGGCTTTTGAAACATACAAATGGTTCGGGGAAAAGTTTTCCTAACTTTGGAAATAAAAATGTCGAAACTAGTTGAAGAGATCTTCACCGCTTTCAAAAGATGTTTATTTTATCTTTCACTGCACCACAGTTGCATAAATATTTATCCTCAACTGTCTTACGATATTCTTCAAACTTTTCACTCGCTCATTCACAAATCATAACCTATTTATAGTTCAAAAGGTCACCAGAAAAGCTCTTTCACCTCTCCATTATAAAGACCTATAACTTTTTTGCACTAGGTCAATTATTTACAAATTATTTATTGTGCAAAACTAATCCCTTTAATATATTCTCTACATCAGCTATGAGTGCCCAGAAAGTGACTACTTCGTTTTTAAACTAAAAAAATAAATCTAAAATTTCCTTATTACGATCAAGGCTTCTGTTTTTGCACCCAACAAAAATCATTTTTTCATACACACGTTTGGTTATTCTAACATAAACCCTTTTAGTAAATTATTTATCTGTTTTTGAATATGAATAACATAATCTAGCAAGCTTTATTTTTAAATGATGACATTTTGTTATATGATATGCATTGATTGCTTTAGACACATGAGACACATGAGACACATTGTTCCATTGACGCCCCATCGTTAAATAACACAAATTATCTAGGCAACAGAAAAATTAAAAAATACAAATCACTGCCGTAATACAACCTAATTTCCCTTAATCTACATTCTCATCCAAGTATATTTACAATATAAAGAAATAATACAAAAGAAAGCTAAAATAGAGAATTGTTTATTAAAATATAAATTACAGAAGGCAATATTTTTTGGAGAGTAAGAGAACGAACAATTGCTTAAATAGCTTCCTGTAACGAGTGTTTTATTATATTTGTCTGCTTCGGCTTTCATTTACATTCTTCCTAAAAATGGATGTTATTTTTCATCAGGGGAGATTTTTGCTATGTAGAATACTTAGGTTGGTGACAGCGTTTGTGCTTTTTATTCTGTCTGGTACTAACATATTACATAATATACCAATACAAAAAGAATGAAGCTCATTTTAACATCAATAAGAGTGCTAGAATATGTCATTCTTATTTCAAAAAATCTGGTGTGGCCAACACAATACCTCTCACCATTTATAGCCCGAGTCACAAAAAATATTAAGCTTAAGATTATTCTTATTTTTAGACTAGCGAATTTTATTCTAATTTTGGAAGTATATTTCTTGCAATATAGTCTAATCTAATACAAGTATCTACCTTTTTTGATAATAAAATGAAGATTAAAATTTAAATACCGGGACTGGGATAGAATAATTCACTAATGCAAAAATGAGGATTACCTTAAACATTTTTGCGAATCGTTAATTTTTATTAATCTAAATTCTATCTATTTACTTATATTGGAAACTGTATTGAATTCCTTTCTTATTGTTCTATTTACTTTTTTCTTTTTAAAACGTTACTATTATTAAATTGAAATGATAAGTTCTTTGACAGTGACATTTATCTGTCAATTACAAACGTATGAATAACTGCACAACGTGCACAACCAAGGAGTTTTGTTTGTTTAAAGGTATTTTTCGAAGAAAAACTATTTTGAACTTCTAGTAAAGTGTCATTTCCGGCTATTCGATATACCAAAATCTAACGGGTTCTTTCCATTACAGAAAAAGTTCGAAATACAAAGTTTCAAAATTTTTTGAATTAGAGTGGAGGATCCACACATACATACACACACACACACATATACACACAAACACACAAACACAAAGACATCATCGTGAAAATGTTAAAATTGGATTCTAAGGACCTTAAAACGTGGTCATTTACCAAAATCTCGATATGCGATTTTTAGCACAATCTCTATACCTCCCTTACCAAGGGTAGCGGGAGGTAAAAAGAGAAATATTTTACGGTGTTCTGTTTGATGAAAATAGAACTTTTCAATTTACTTCTCTTGGTTTAAAAAATTGGAATAGTAAAAAGTACCCGTCTCTATAAAAATATTAAGTGATATTCTGAGCTCCCAACTAAGTAAGCGACTAGCTAGTCACCGGATTAAATAATATTTTATTGCATTATGTTTCTTAGAAAATCATTCATTGTTATTTTCAGAATATTTATAAAATTCATTTTAATTTTTAATAATACTTGGTTTTATGTTTCACAATTATTTTATTAGATTACTAGTTTCGCTATAATTGTGAAACATAAAACCAAGTATTATTAAAAATTAAAATGAATAATAAGTTTCACCAAGTAAGAGCAGACACAATTAAAGAAATTTATAAAATTGTTGGTACGCGCACTTAAATGTACACATCTCGATGTTTTATAAATATACAATTTTTTAAATGAGCTGGATAAAATCAAGAGGATAGTTTTGTTCAAAATTAAACAATTGCATGAGATAACTAATAATATGGCGGGAGCTAATGTCGGCCACACCAAGTTTAAAATTTCATTTCTTGAATATATCAAAATACAACCAATTAATTAATTCCTTCGTATCTAACCCTTTACAAACAACTCTTTTTCCACATTTTGACGGTGTACCCACTCATGGTGTCAGGTTCGAGGCGGGCTTGTGAACTACCGGATACCATATCCGGCACACACCGCCGAAACAGTAGACACAAAGCCGCCGGTTACATGAACCCTGGATATTACGTTCGAGAGGCACGTGCTCATAGGGTCGAGAACCTCGGAGACTATGATGTCGTACTATGAATGTTGTAGATGTGGAGATGTAGACACAGAAACGGTTAGAATGGAACATAGCCGGCGGTATTAGAAGAAAGTAGCAGGAATAAAAGGGGAACAAAGGCTAGATATACTCATAATCTTAAGAACAAATTATGAAAAGGATTGAAACAGAGTAAGTCGCGGAGCAAGTAATAGTGCTCATGTTTAAATTTTCGTTGCAAGCGTAATCATAGTTGTACCTTTCTTCGAAAGCATATTTTTAATGAAAAACATAACCAACTTCACACTATTTTGTTACTTCCTTGTACAAAGTATTGTATTCGCGAAAAATTTCGGTTTCCAGATTTCAACGGAAATATCCATTTTGGCCATCCTTGAATCCATTCTGACTAATTTCGTCGTGACGTCTGTACGTACGTATGCGTATCTCGCATAACTCAAAAACGGTAAGCCGTAGAAAGTTGAAATTTAGGACTTCTATATCATCTAATTGTGCACTTCCCTTTTTGGTCATTATATAATTTCCAGAAATGGTACTTTATTTAAAGCCTATGATAGATTTTAATGAAAAACTATATTAAAATATAATCCAAAACTTTTCAAATGACTTTTATATCAATTGGCATAACATAGCAGAATTTGGTTAAAACAGGCTAACTGGAAGTGATATATTAACTGAAGTTGTTAACAGTTTTTCTTGAATAAAATGGTTTCATTTTGATTTTAGAAATAAATGCTTCAAATAAGAGTTTTAGAGAATTAAATTCAGCGTCTAGCACATCAAGTATTATTAAATTAGCCCTTTGTATAAGCGAGATATGTACATTTAAAACTTATATACTTTTTGGTTTTTGTAATGAAGCTTGCTATGGATTAGGACAAAAAATAACAAAAAAATAAAAAATAGATGTTAATGTCAAATTACGTCAAATACGTGCATTTTAATAATTGAGTCTATACTTCATATTAGTCTTGCGTACAAGGAAGTAGTGGGAAGATAAGTGCAGCTTGATCTTTCCACCACTATATTTTTACTAAAATAGAGTACCTATAGGTAGATTGTCGCAAATAATTCTGATTACTAGCTTGCTAAATTAGTATTATCTTCCGTCACCTTTAGGTAAGGAAGGTATTGTCTCTGGCAAAAAAAACGGTGATGAGTTTTTAATCAATAAGCACGTTTTGGGGCCCCTAGAATACGATTTTACTGTTTTTACGATGATATCTTTGTGTGTATGTGTGTGTGCGCGACAAAAATTTGCCCTGCGATAACTCTAATACTACAATTTCAAAAATTACAATTCTTTCGTATTTCTCTTATGTCCGGTTTTATAAACAAAAATTTAACCTCAGGTTTCAAAATCCGGGATTATATGATAACTCGGGATTAAATACTATATTATATACTAGATATTAATTTTTATGCAACGCGATTATAAATAAAATCTTGGGTTATAATTATAATCCTAAATAAAATAATTAATTCGCTTTATATAACCTGGCATTGGTTACATTCAAATTGGTCAACCGTTTTTTCACATTTAACGTTATTATAAATATAAAAGAATATTTTATTCTCTACACGAATTGACTGCATTTTATACTTCATATTAAATGGATATAGAGTTTAAAAATTATAAAGAAATTAAATTTCATAAATTAGCCAGTTATGCTATAACTATGGAAACAGCTATATTAAGAAAATTATGATTGAAAGAAGTCAGTGTCAAGTGCAGTTGGCGTAGTATGTTTGTGTTATAATTTTACTGGAAATATAGGATCTTTTGCTAGAAACTTTTTGTATGGAATTTGTATAAAATACATAGAACTGCCGGAAGGTAATGTACAAGAAATAGAATCTTTTGCAAGGAACTTTCTGTATGACATTTATACAAATACATAGAACTGACGGAAGGTAATGTGCTGGTCTGCACTGTCATTGTGTCATAATAAAGCTATATATACACTTAAACATACAGACTATTATGAATGCTGTCTAACTTTAATTTGCAGTTGCAATTGTGTTTCATTTGCCATTTTTTCGACGGAGTGGAAACACAATCTTGACATCTTTCATATGGGATTACATGGCTGGGAACATTATGTTCACTGTTGTGGGTTTGACGTTTGATGGTCTAGGTTCGAAATCGACTCATATCAACCTTGAAAATTACTTATAATTTCTAAAATGCACAAAATTGGTCTTGATTATATAAGGTGACGCATACTGTGTGCGAAAATCTATAACTGAAGCAGGTTGGCATACCCAGAAATGGATATGTAATAATCCGTGATATTAATTTTGTGAAGTTAGCAACCAACATAAAGCACAAGCGACCAAATTAGTGTTAGACGTTTGCGATTCATTAGTAAAATTATTCCTTTATAAAATATACAGCAAATTTAAGCGTTTATTAGTTGTATACTTTTTAAAAGTGGTTGTCAACTATACGCTCGCTCAGCAATCACCTCAAAATACAAACGACCATAATATATATATATATATATATATATATATATATATATATATATATATATATATATATATATATATATATATATATATATATAAAGTCATAAACCCCAAATATTTGATAGTAAATTTACTGATCTGTAAAATTACTGAAAAAAAATATTCAGAATTAAATCAATACTTATTATATTATATTAATTTATAAGAAAATACTTTACCCGATTGATATCTCTGTATCTGATACGAATTATTGTGAAACATATTGAATTATTTGTTAAATATCAACCTCTTGTTATACTAGTACTCCAATTTCAAGATAATCCTGCCTCCTGCTGTATCTCTATCTCCTGTTTTGCTATTTAGCTCCAAATACAAGAAAAAATTGCGTCAAAGCTTAGGGCTACACCTGCCGACTTTTCATCTGAGAAAAAACCGTCAAAAAAGAAAATACTTGAAAAAAGCAGGCTGTGGTAAGGATTACTCGCCGCAGGAGTAAGAATCCTGGGTTTATCCTGCTTTGAGGCGCTATCACATTTCACAGGATTCGGCTACATAGAATAGGTGTTGGCCATCTATTTTCCATGTTATTGGTTTGATTCACGAATCCTAGCTCACGTAACAAAAAAGAATAAGACAACGAGGACTCAGTAGTCCGTGACGTAGACGAGTCAGACGCTAACAATTTCTTACGCGATACAGTACAGCTGCAACCAGGACTGTATTTAAGGGGGGCTAATTTCCAGAAACAAATAAATATAATAAATGCATACTATACTTAGGAAACATAACATTGGGTAATTGTTATGATAGTAATGTATGAGTATAGAAGTGTACAATTTGTTTGGTTTTAATACTTGATTATGAAGAGCAATTCTAGTTAATTTGGAATTTTGAGACTGTTTCAATCCATATCCATGACGCCAGCTTTTAGAAATTTGATTTTCAAAATTGGTATAATTAAGATGAAGTATGATAGAACTTTGTGTTGGATATAAGATCATTCACTTTTCTTGCCATTTTAAGTCGTTTTTAAAGGTATCTCGTCAGAAAAATATTATATGGAAGATCAAATGACCTAAAATTGTTGCTCTAGTGTTTATTGAGATTTGAATGAAGGGTTATTTTAAGTTCTAGTTGTTATCTAATTAATCTTTTATTCATTCCATTTGCTTTAAATCTACAGAATTTCTTAATAAAATAATTAAGCGTATTGTAACGTATCGTAACGCGTGATTTTTCTAGGCTATTTTATTCAGAACTTCTACAATGCATTTTCGTCAAAAGTATACTAATGCTCTGTCGATACAAGTGTAGTGTACCTACATCAGATTTGTATTTATCAGGTTCGTCAATTTATTCGCAATGCACTATATTTCATATATATATATATATATATATATATATATATATATATATATATATATATATATATATATATATATATATATATTTCCATTTAAAATATAATTTCTAAACTTTGACACATGTCACTTATGTCAGTCAAAGTCACACAAGACAGACTATTCGTAATGTAGTATTTTTTATATTTATATCCATTTAATTTATTAATTCCAACTTTGACATAATTAGACACACAAAAACAGACTATAACGCAGGGCAGTAATAATTTTCGTAATATCGCAACGTACCGTAACGTGCCATAGAAAGATAAAAGTTGGTGATTTTTGGGTTTTTGACACGTTACGGCTTGCGTCTGTATAAAGTATCACATAATATGTATGCATTGATTTATTATTTACGTTACGTTACGGCACGGTACATTACGTTACGGCTTACGCTGTATAAATCCAGCATTAGTCAGTTTTAGAAATCATAACTTTTAAATTAATTTCCTATTGGGATTTTCAAATAAGAAAACGCTAACTAGCGTCGACTATTAGAACTACAAACAGTGGTACACATTTGACATTTACATGAAACTACAACTATATGACTACAAAAACTCTATTATACATACTTGAATTATAAATAAAAACTACTAATAAATGAGAAAATAATACGAAAACTAAAGAAATTCGATTGACAGAAATGCTACACTGACACACGTCAACAAAAAGTGTACCAGTGTTTAATGCGATCAGCGCCATCTCTTGATACTTGAAAATCCCAATAGAACGGTAGACGGAAAAATATGGTACATGCACAATGAAAACATTATATGAAAATAATTCCAAGATGGATGGGACAATAATTAAATGGAAAAGCGGTACAAATGACAAAATCTACGATTTGAGATTTTATTGACATATGTATAGATTCAAAATATTTTAAACACTAGATGTTGCGAATACCATTTACAGAAACTTTTATATTTTTAAAAAAATGAATCAGACTTTAAATATGGTTTCCTATATTTATTGAATTTTTGAAAAAATGCTCTATAGGTACCACTTTTCCCCGGAGCCTCTCAATTGTGTTCATTATTGATCTATAAATGAATATACATTATAATATCGAATTACTGCACTATTAGCAACGTTTAGGCTTAATGAATTGAATGGCTGATTTTAGTATGGACACAAAACTATATACTTTTCCAAAATAATGAGCCCGGCTCTGGTCACAGTTACAGCTGTAAAGGGAACTTTACACAAGAATCCACTTTCTTTGATAACTGAAAGGACGTTTTATTTTACTTTTCCAAGCGAATAGAGGATGATTATGCGGGCAAAAGATTGAAAAAGATTCGCGGGATTATTTCAGCATAATTACGAGATTAGTAATTATTTTCCTTACAGCTCAGAATTAAATGTTTCTTTATATACAGAAAAAATCTTTAAATATTTGCTGTGCTCGAGGATTTCTACCTTAACCATGACAAAAAAGAATTATTCCCGTGAGATATGAATAGCTTACTAATTACGAAAAATAATAAAAAGAGTAATAAATATAATACTGTGATAAGTGTACTTAATATAAAGATCTATTATGAGTTTAATTAAGTTCGTTAAAATAAGTCAAAGGAAATATTTTATATTCATACAGGTACGTAATCATTGAAGATATTATTTGGGATTGTAACGTTACATTTTTAAATAATTAAAGTTATTTGCAGTGAATAATTTTTTATATCCTAGAAATTTTTTTAACATTAGATTAATTATTCCCTTTTAAATATTACTATCGAAAAGTATTAAATTATTAAAAGCTCCAATTTTTTTGGAGACAATGACAATCTAAATCGTTTATTAAATTTATACTTTTGTTCAACATATTCATAACACAATTTTCTTCTAAAAGTTGAAAATGAATATGAACATCTTCCTCTACTGAATCACTGGACCACATTTTTTTAAATTACAAAATAAATTTGCTATAATTAATTGTCATAAAGAATTCAATAAACCTTTTCAATTTAACGGCTATCTCTTTCTACATATAGCTGCAAATAGTAAGTAAAATGGCGCTAACAAGTGCCAGTTGGGCTGTCATTAAAATACCTGTATTCTCGGTGAAAATTTGTATCGTTAGACATTTTAGCTCCAATAAAAGCTTTTGTAACTTTTTCTGAGAAGTTTTTTTTTGTTATCAAAAATTTTTCTCACATTTCGTAAAGTTTTTTTAAAAACAAACTTCATAGTTCCCAATTGTTATGACTGTGCGCAGATCCTTATTGCACATATCTTCTATCTCTTTGAATTGAAAAGGTCTATTGTCAACTTGTAATTTTTAAATGACCAATCTTTCATTAATGGTTACTGTTCACCTGTAAAATACTAGTAGTAAAAACCAGTAAATATTTTTTGAAACGCTACACTTGTAAACTGCCAAAAAGTATACTTGTAGAAACGGATTAGTTTACTTGCCACTTGTAATTTACACTTGTAGGTTTTTGAACCAGAAACTTGTCAAATTATTAGTTTGACAAGTTCTACAGTGGTAATTTACAAGTGTGGAAGTTTTATGAAACAGGGCCCAGTAATCATTTGAACAGATGACTTTTAAATCCTACGTATTAACCCTAATCGTTGCTACTGTGAAAATTTTTGAGTTTCACGCAATTATAGCCTGCTTTCAGTGCACATTATATGTCTATGAAAGTAGAAAATTACCAAAATGTAAATGTATATGTTGCCAGGTGCTCAGTTCAGTAATGAGCGTTTATTGTTAGAGCAAGCATAACATCTTAGATAAGAGTTTTACTGTCCAACTAAGGTCTTCTTCCCTATTTGAATGGTTTTAAGCAATTTTCAGAGAGAAGTGTTGTGCACTGAGAAAAGTGTATTTTTGCGTGAAACGTAAAAATTTTCACAATAGCAACGATTAGTGTTGGTCCGTAGGATTTAAAAGTCATTTGTTCAAATGATTGCTGGACGAACTATACGCAATATTTCTGTTCTTCATTGTAAATTGTAAGCGTGGTAAGTGGATTGCATTTATTCCATTTATTCTAAAAAGGTCCTAGAAAATAATATTTTTTTATAATCAGCCTGTATAACGTTCAGATGCGAATAATTAAATTATACCTACACTAAGAAATATATAATAGAATGAATGGAATTTGAAACCAAAAATGGAACCAGTTATATGGGTAGCATAGGTAAGAAGAATATAAGTAGTAAAATATTTTCTTTACTCTCTTGTACAAAGTAAAGGAAGTATTGTATTCGCGAAAAATTTCGGTTTCCAGATTTCAACGGAAATATGCATTATGGCCATCCCTGAATCCATTCTGACTAATTCCGTCGTGACGTCTGTACGTATGTTGAAATTTTGAATTTAGGATTGCTATAATATCTAGTTGTGCACCTCCCTTTTTGGTCATTACATAATTTCCAGAAATGGTACTTTATTTGAAGCCTATAATAGATTTTAATGAAAAACTATATTAAAATATAATCCAAAACGTTTCAAATTTAGTATATAAGACTTTTATATCAATTTGAATAACAGCAGATTTTAGTTAAAACAGGCTAACCGGAAGTGATATTTTACCTGTAGTTGTTAACAGTTTTTCTTGAATAAAATGGTTTCATTTTGATTTTAGAAACAAATGCTTCAAATAAGAGTTTTAGAGAATTAAATTCTGCGTCTAGCACATCAAGTATTATTAAATTAGCCCTTTGTATAAGCGAGATATGTAAATTTAAAACTTATATACCTTTTGGTTTTGTAATGAAGCTTGCTATGGATTAGGACAAAAAATAATAAAAAAAATAAAGAATAGATGTTAATGTCAAATTACGTGCAATTTTATAATTGAGTCTATACTTTATATTAGACTTGCGTATAAGGAAGTCGTGTGGTGTCCACATCAGATTTTTTAAATAAGAATATTAATGAAAAGAAAAAAATTACTGACATAGTTATCGTTTATTGTAAAACACTTTGCGCTTTATTTATGTTGACATTTGTAACTGGAGAACAACATAAAAATCAAGTTTATTTCTTTTCCCAAACCCACATTCCACAACCTCCCTGATTGCGGCAGGTGACAATCCTCGATTCCACCTGTCCGTCTGACAGGTCACTGTGGTCCACACTCAGGCCAGACATACACACGCACGCAGCATGAAAGCTACATAATTTGACTGTAGCACCTGCTCGCCCGTCGATCTCGTTCTTCTCGAGGCTTGAGCGGCTCTTGTGTTCTTCAGATTGGTAATGATGATGTAGATGCCTTGCCGCAGGCACGCTGGATGCTATACTCGTAGGCTGGCACCTGCCGAGAGGACGTGGACCATGTTAGGTTAGGTTGCGTAATCGCGATACAAGTGGGCAGATGAATGATTGATTTTGTTCACCGAATGTTGT
Source organism: Harpalus rubripes (assembly GCA_963082715.1). NCBI lineage: Eukaryota > Metazoa > Arthropoda > Insecta > Coleoptera > Carabidae > Harpalus > Harpalus rubripes. The sequence continues at coordinate 20,923,297 of OY720456.1, forward strand.
TTGTAAATATTATTAAATGTTTTGATAACCTTGTACGAGAACTAATACACCTAGATAATATGAGGAATCTTAATATACATTATCAATCCAAAGTATATGTCCACTTCATTTTTTATATGTCTTTAGGTCCATTATTTTGCGGGAGCGTAATCCATTTCCTAAAATTGCTTCATGGTCTTCTTAATATGGGGTCTCGTGGCCGCGTGCCTGAGTGTCAGGTCGCGAATCTGGGGAACCGGGTTCGATCTCGGCCGACGTCAAATATTTCAAATTTTAATGACCCCTGTGGTGCTCTTTCCACACCAGCAATGAGTGCCCGTGAGGTGACGCCTGGTAAACGCCGGCACGGTACAAATAAGTCATCATCATTACCGAAATCCACGTACAAACCAGATTGGCACACCAAGCAATGGGTAATATGTCGTGATGACATATTTATTTTATTTATTTATTTATCTTCTTAATTATTTTTTTTCTTTAGTCTTCTTTTCTAATTGCTTTCCATTATAACTAGTTCAGCAACTTCTTTTACAACAAATCATCCTCAAACCGTCATAAAATCACAATCATTTATTTAATGTTTAGTAGATTAGAAACCATTATTATTGTCGCATGAGTAGGATACATGTGACTTAGAGAAATTAGTATTTATGTACAATTTATGGCTAGAAAATTACTTTTAAGAGAAATGAAATAAAAAATATTACGAGTATAGTGGGTAAAAGAACACCAAATATTAAAATACCTTATGTAAATATAAAAATAATAAACAATGAAACAATATCGTCACGGCTTATCACTCCTTTTTGAGAACCAATCAGTGCTGTCCCCGTAGGGTATACTACATATACGCCGTATACTCTCAAAAAATATCTGAACATACTGCGTATATTTTCAACTTTCAACAAATTTATGAAAAATCATTAAAAACTGATCAGAGGCACGAAGGAGAAAGAAAAAACTATATGTGACAAAGCGTCAAGTGTTTCAAGTTCATTTGTTGTCCTTGATAAACACAACGTTCACCCAAGTAACCCCACCACCAAGTAAACCGGCTAACCAGTAGTATACCCTTACAAAAATATGGGGCCACCACTGAAGCCAAGCCAATTTTATATTTACATTTTGATTATGTTGATATTTCTGTACTGTTGAGGGTGATTACCAGGGGCCTGTTTCACTAAATACTTTGTACAATTTTCACTTTTTACAAGAAAATAGTAAATAGGACAATAGTTATACGAAAAGGAACTTGTTTATATGTTTACCGGTTTCAGGATATTAATCCATTGTTTACATGTACAAAAGTGGGCTGATAACTAAGTAATAACTGTATCTGTAAGGTAATATTTTTACCATACTAACTTGTCAACAACAGTCTACAAAATGAAATAAAATAAAATGAAGGATTAATGTTCTTCATTAATACATACAGATAACGCTAGTGTATCGTTCTAAATACGGTTTACTTTATTCTAAAATAATAAACATGAGGAATAAAGCACATAATTTGAATATTTGTCATATTGACATATGTCAAAATAATTGTTCTTTTAACCATAGCATTCTGAAAGTAGCATTAATGAGAGAATTTTCAAAAATGATATTTATTAATAATGTCTTCATTTTCTGAAACCGATAAACTATTGAACAAACCACGGATGTTATGAATCATAACAAGCCTTGGATGTCTTAAAATCCTCCCTGTACGAACTCGGATTTCAAACAGACATCTGCGGTTGTTATGATATACATAACATTCCTAGGTATGATAATAGCTATTATATGTATATATTTATAAAAATAAAATGGCGGGAGGTATTGTGTTGACCATATCAGATTTTTATTTAATAATTGCCACCATTGATATAATGTTGCAAATGAAATATTAAATGTAATATTTAAAATAAAACGTTTTATCTCATATTTTTGTTTAACCGTTAATACAAGAAATAAATTGTACTACTATTATTATTAATATAAATATTATTATTATAAGTTTAGATTTTTACTTACTTGTGCATTTTAACCATCCCGGAATTCATTTTGACTAATGTCGTCGTGACGTCTGTACATACGTATGTATGTAGGTACGTACGTATCTCGCATAACTCGAAAACGGTAAGCCGTAGAAAGTTGAAATTTTGTATGTAGGACTGCTATAATATCTAGTTGTACACCTCCTATTTTGGTCATTACATAATTTCCAGAAGTGGTACTTAACTTGAAGCCTATAATAGATTTTAATGAAAAACTATTTTAAAATATAATCCAAAACTTTTCAAATTTGGTATATAAGACTTTTATGTCAATAGTGGGAATAACATAGTAGACTTTAGTTATAATATACTAACCGGAAGTGATATATTACCTGAAGTTATTGACAGTTTTTTTTGAATAAAATGGTTTTAGTTTGATTTTAGAAATAAATGCTTCAAATAATAGTTTTAGAGAATTAAATTCTGCGTCTAGCACAACTAATATTATTAAAATAGCCCTTTGTATAAGCTAGATATATAAATTTAAAAATTATATACTTCTTGGTTTTTGTAATAAAGCTTGCTTTGGATTAGGACAAAAAGTTAAAAAAAAAATGTTAATGTCAAATTACGTCAAATACGTGCAATTTTAAAATTGGGTCTACATATCTTGTTGGTCTTGCGTACAAGGAAGTCGTATGGTGTCCACATCCGATTTTTTGTATAAAAAGGATATAATGATATTTTGACATTTAAAATTATAGATCAGTGGTAATACAATATTTGTAAGTAAATTAAAAATGAAAAGTGCAAGTTCCATTTTTTTTTTATAAAACATGCCCCGCATTCTGTTGGGATTTCATACTTCTCTCGGAGAAAAAAACCACAGGGGGAAAATTTTTGATATACGTCACCGTCGTTAGCCCATATAAAATTATCATATTTAAATTAAATAGTAAAATTTCAGGAAAAGTAACTTCAATTTCAGAAAAAGTAAATTCAATTTCGGAAAAGGTACATTCAATTACAGAAAAAGTAAATTAAATTTCACAAAAATACTATCAATTTGCCTTTTCTGATATTGGATATACTTTTTCTGAAATTGAAGTTACTTTTTCTGATATTGAAGTTGTAAAGATAATTTTTACATATTATATAAAATACATTTTTTTTGTAAATTTTCTTAATTGTTATAAAGCAAGGGTGATGTTTTTTAATACTAATAATTCATAATACTTTCTGAATATATTAATCTAAATAGAAATAAAACCCACGTTTTAAAATCTTAGATACTTATCTTTTTACTCGTCCACCTGCAATGAAAAAAAAATGTTTATTTATATTCATAAGCATCATCGAGACGTAAGTCAAAATAAAAGCAAAACACGAAAGCCCTAAATTAATGCCGAAATAAAACAAAACAATACCAAAAATAAACAACTCCAAGAAACAAACGCACCTGCTCAATTTAAAATCACATCGAATTCTTTGTTTTTTGCCCCTGGGCGAAAAATGACTGCATGAACAACTCGACGTTTTTACCATAGAGTTACTTTAAATATTAAAAATGAAATTAACTTGGCTTGCGAAACTGGTTTAATGGTATTTAATTTAAAATATTACTTCAAAACATGTACTCAATTTATAGGCTTGCGCCACATCTTCCAAGATCTTGAAAATGGGGGTAATCGTCAATTTAACTCAATTTATTAAATTTCGTACATCGTTTTTTATCGTATAAGGAATATTGAATTTATTATAGCCAAAATATAAATATGAAAAACAGCGGAAACGAAAAATGTAAAATTCACTTTCCGGAGCTTTTACATTACATTATATAAATTATATTTAATACAATATGAATGCCTCATGAGAATATAGAGATGAAAAAATTTGATTTATTTCAAATGTTTTTCTCTGTTTCGGAATAAGTATGACATATTGTAACACGCTTATTAATGCTAGAATAGGTTTTTTTCTTAAACAATTTTTGGTGACATTTTGTTGTTTGGGATTACGATGAAAAAAAAGACACTGTCACCAGTATAACTTTTCCACAAAAAAATTCCATCAATGGAAATTATCAATCAACAAGCACTGACGAATTTCTAATTCGTTCGACAATATGTTGCCTTCTGTAACTTAAGTTTTAATATACTAATTCTGTGTTTTAGAATCAAAATTATTAATGCTACAGAATGGGCTTTACTCAAACGATTTTTTGTGACATTGGAGTTTGGAATGATCATAGGCTTGCAATAATAACCAAATATTTAAGCAATGGTCAAAATAAAATACACAAATCACTGTCACCAACTTCACTACTCTACAAAGAAATAAAGAAAATAATATAAAACAATCGTCACAGAAGGCTATTCAAGCACTCGTTCGTTAGCCCACTCGCCGCCTGCGGTTTGTGTCTGAATTTCTATTCTTTTTAGCTTCAATTTCAGATAAAGTTACTTCAATATTAGAAAAAGTAAATTCAATTTCAAAAAAAGTAAATTCATTTTTAGAATAAGTAAAACAAATTTCAGCCAAGGTAATAATATATTATTTTCTGAAAATATTCCTTTTGAAAATTCTAGTGCAAATCAAATTTCAAAAAATATATTTATTTATTAACTATTAGTACGAGTAGAGTTGAATCATCATCATTATATAAAATACGTCCTTCAACAGATACTTGCATTTCAATAATAATTTTCTGTATCCCATTCCGCCTTAAAATATGTCCAATCTAATTAGCTTTCCTCTTTCTTACTTCTTTCAAAATTATTCTTTCTTCTCCTACTCTTCTCTACACCTCCTCTTTTCTGATTCATTTCTTCCAACTAATCTTCTCCAACCGTCGCCACAACCACATCTCAAAACTAAGTACTTTTTTCCTTCTTTCGCATGGTTCACGTTTCGCAGCCATAGAGTAGTAGACTCCAAATTAGACATTTTGCATAAATTTTTCGCAATGCAATATTAATGCGCCTAGCTGTCAGTAAATCTGGTATTTTTTCCCTGTCCAATTTTGCTTCTTATTTCTTCCTTGCCATTCTCTCTCCGTTCAAACATATCTGTACAGTCCCCTCTCTTTTCTCTATCCTCATTACTTTTTATTTTTGTATACTTATTTTCATTCTAAATTCTTTACATTTCACCATTCATTTATTCAACATCCCCTGTAGTTCTATTTTTATTTTTTGCAATAACTGTCTGATCATCAGCATATTTGTTGCATTTAATTCTCGTCCTTCCCACAATTATTATTCCACCTGCATCTTCCAATGCTTCCTCCATTAATTTATCTGCATACACGTTGAAAAGACTTGGTGACATGCTACAACCTTGTCTGACTCCCCTCCCTATTGTTGTTTCTTCTGATTCCTCATCTTCAGTACTACTTTCAGGCATGTGTATTAGCTGTTTATTAATCTCCTGTCCTTCCAGTCTATACCAATGTCTTTCAATATCTTCAGCAATATATATCCCATTTGACTCTGTCGAAAGTCTTCTCATCATCAATGTAACAGAGAAACGTTTCCCGGTTTACATCCAACACCCTTTTTGCTGACATTCTCATGCACCGAATCGCATCTTTTGTTCCTCTACCCCACGCATGCCAAACTGATCATCACCCAAGTTTTCCTCAATCTTTCTCATCATTCTTTCCATAAGAAGTCTAGCTATAACTTTACCCGCATGCGAAATAAGACTAATAGTCCTAAAGTCCTTAGGCCCGGGCCACACTATGCGTTTTAGCGGGACCGGTAAAACCGCATCCGGTTAAACGGGATGGATCATACAGCGTCCATATATATCTTGCTAAACAGGACGGCAGTATTGACAACCCGATTCGGACACAGTCGGACCAATGTCTGATCTGTGCAGAGTGCAAATAGTATACGTTGTCTATTAAAAAACAAAACCAGACCCTTGTGAACGCTCGCATTATTTCCATTGTGTTGTAGTTGTCATGCGGTAAATTGACCATCCGGTCAAACCGCAACATGCTGCGGTAGTATCCGGCACAATAAGTTGTTGTCTTCCCGGTCAACCGGTCCCGTTAAACCGGTCCCGCCAAAACGCAGAGTGTAGCCCGGCCTTTACAATCTGCTTTTCTTTGGAATTGATACCCTGATAGTTTTTAGCAGATCTTCTGGCCATTCTCCTATATCGTATATTTTATTTACTAATCTTGTAAATCTGTCCAGTGCATTTTCTCCAAAGGCCGATAGTATAGAGTGATCAAAACTATTTGAAAGTCACGAGACTTGAGTAGTTCTCAATATTTTACTCCGAGGAAACAAGTATTAACAGTTACGTGCAATTCATAGGCGTGTATTGTTTTGTCAATTTGTCAAATATTTGTTCAAATATATGTTACGTTCTTTGTTTAATTTTACCGTCTTTATTTCCTGCGTTTCATAATTACATTATCGACAACAGTCTTTTTCAAGACTCTTATTAATATATTTCGTTATTTGCTGGGTAAGTAAGTTACAAAAATAATTTTAATAGCTTAATGGACCTTTTCAATTTAACAGCTATCTCTTTCTGTCGCTGCAAATAGTAAGAAAATGGCGCGAACAACTGCCAGTTGGGATGTCAAACGAAACGTCAAAAATATTGCAGTCATTAAAATACCTGTATTCTCAGTTAAAATTTGCATCGTTAGACATTTTAACTTTAATAAAAGCATTTGTAACTTATTTCGATAAGATTTTTTAAAAGTTATCTGAGATATTCTCACATTTTACGTCTAAATTTTATAGAAACAAACGTCATAGATCTCAGTTGTTCTTATTATGCGCAGATCCCCATTGCGCATATCTTCTATCTCTTTAAATTGAAAAGGTCCATTAATTAGTCTTTTTAGGTTAAGTTTCCACCCGTTATGGATATAACGGACGAACACAAGTTTATTGTCGAAGCGTTTTTTTGATCAGGGGTACGCAACGAAAATAATGAATGGGTATATTTGTATGAAAGTTGTTTGGAGCATTTTCAAGAACATTAAAATTAGTAAAATAAAAATTCCGTATAATAAAAACTTGCAAGCCCATGAACATAGATACCAAACTTTCCTTCCTAGAAGTCTAGATTTGATGTCATTAAGGAAAGTTGCAGGTCCCGTGTCTATCAGATGTTTTTGATCACTCTGTACCTCTGTTATTCTGTCACAGCCAACTGCCTTCCTCTTATTAATTCTTTCTACTGCTTTCCTCACCTCTTCTTTTATTACCGCTGGACTTTTGGAGTCCTCATCGAATATAACCTACCAATATTTAAATAACGGCTTAAACGATCGAATATATTTAATTTAAAGATGCATTAAATACAGATCTATCATGTCATTTTATTTTAAAAAATGTGTGTCGGATTCATGGGTGGAAGACATTTTTCTGATATATTGCGAATTGTAATAATCTTATAACATAAAATAAAATATTATTCTATCTTTTCAAAGTGGGAATCACCGCTATTCTCCCTCACATATCTTCTCCGCGATTTAAAAACCTCAACAAGCATTCACCCTGGGACCGAATGAATATTCCAGGTATTTTTTGCCTCACGCACTCTGTGAATTCGCGCTGTTCCCGCGGTGAATCGCGATGAGGATGAGATTTTAAAATTCCGGCCTGGATCGTACCCCGGAATTATTTAAGAAAACCCTGCTATTCTTACATTCTTAACCTCACTGACGCCCTAGAATACTTGAGGTTAGAGATTTTACCGAAAGATGAAAGTGTCGTTTAATAATTATCGTCAAAAATATTAGATGGCAAAATACGAGCAATTTTGACCAATATTGAATATGGATATGTTTATACAACGAATTTGATATTATTTGTGGAATAAATGTTTAGATAAACGGTTGCTAATTTACAATTTACACTAACTCGAAAGATAAATAATGAATTAACAGATTTTGTGTGTTTACCTGTAAAGTATATACCTGTATATTTATCTAAATATTGAGCAGGGATAATGATTTTTATAACTGCATACAGGGAGTCAAGAATAACGTGTCCAACATGGACATTCGAGAACTAAAAGAGGTACGAAGACGATTGTATTAAATAGATAAAAGTTCCCTCATTAGGATGTCATTGCACAAATGATATTTAATTGTGAAATGATGCTGAATATTTTTTTACACATTTTAGGATACTTTTTAGAATTTTGAGGCTGGTTTTTTATAACTGCCTATTGGATTTTGACTTATGAAGCCAAAATAATGATTTTTTACATTGACACCATAGTGGATATTGGACCATTGAAAAAAGTATTTTTTAGCTTTTTGAACGGTGTGTAATTATTTATCTATGTTTATTTGTGAATCTTTTTTAATTTAAGGTTTTATTACTAAATTACCAACTTTTAAGTTCTGCATTCAAACTCGTGTCGTTAGTCATTAGTTTAGAAGTACAACTTAGGGCCAGTTTTTCAATGTCTAGTTAAAATTTTAACCAGCATTTAAGTGTAACATTGAGAAATATTACGATATATAGAGCGACGCTATTCAACTTAGGCGAGACGTAAAGAGATGAGTTTTAGTACAGTCAGCATTAATCGCTTAGGAACTCTCTCGCTGAAATCTGATACTTTAGTTCGCAAATAGGCGGCTCCAAGTAAGGCTGCACTCGCTTGTACAGATAACAAGTAAACAATTATTCGTATGAACTTAGCAAGTTGACTAAAGTTTGACGCTGTACGAATATGTCGAAATTGTACGCTAAACACCATTGTACGTTGTCATAATCGCCAAAGGGTTATTTAAAATTATTTAAACAAATTGTATCTGTATTTGTATTCAACCTGTTTAGTTATTTTTATATATTTAACCTTAAATTACACGGTGTTGGTATTAATTAAAATGAACCCTAAATAACAGTGAAAACTAATGAAAACTAGTGAAAACTAGTGGAGTCAAATGCAGTGTCTATTCGGGTTCCAGTCCACAAGCATAGCAGTAAGTGATGTCAACTGGCACGAATAGTAAGTACCGATATTCCTATGAAAATCGTTTCCAACATAATGGCCACATATGTCCTGCATATACATGATTAGGGGTGTGTAAACATCTGCCTGTTTACATACCCCGGAAAGAGGGATTCGAATCATTTGGACCTTTCATTAAGGGTTATATATCGTAAACGTAAACGGCACGAAAAGTATGATCCGATTCCTGTACGAATTTCGCCGTGTTACATAAGTAAACAATATTACATTGTTTTATTGACAGCAATAATAAATCTTTCATTTGACAGTTCATTTCGTTTCAGTTTTTTTTATATAACTGTTGGTTAAAATTTTAACCAGAGATTGAAAAAATGGGCCTAACTGGGATAATTTTATTAATTTTAAAACAAAATCACCACACATCAAATTTTGATTGTATAATAATTATTATAGAATCATTCTATTTTCTAAGCCATATAATTTGGTCTATTTTGTAACTGTGGTTAATTTTTAGCAAGTTGTTAAAAATTTTTCGCCAATTAAGTACGTTGACATAATGTACAATAAAAAGATTGGAATTTTCATTGCAAAATACATTTCTTTTCGTCAATGGTTTTATCCAGAATTGCTAAAAATTAACCACTTTGTTGTAGATTAGGCCCGAATATCTTTTTCTATTATACTAATACTACTTTATGTTACTAATTCTATAAACCGTCCTTTAGATACTCGTTTTTTATTAAGAGAGTAGAAATGCAGAAACATTTTTTAAGTTACTCAAGACTAACTGTGAGCTGCTTTTCACGTTGTATGCACAGCATTAGTAAAGATAACTTCAGCCCGAGCTATTGAATAAGCTGTTAGTGGTGCTAACTTCACGTATATCCATTATAATCGGAACCACAGGTTGTCAATTTGTGATTAAGATGTTTAGCGACATGGAAACCATTATGTTAAACTACGTTTTAACAACGAAAAGTAGAAAAATTACAGTGCGTCTATAGTATGGTTATATGTACTTGTGGCATACTATTTTCGTTAAAGTTGATGATGATTTTATTCCAGATTATTTTGATTTTGACGAATTACTTTCCGCAATAATTTAGTCTATTTCGTTTCTTGTGAAACCCTCCAATCTGCATACGAGCATCTATTTACCTCTTACTTGAAATGAAGACAATCTAACCTCGTAAGGGTAAAAATAGGCCGGAGTTGCTAATTCATTACTCTATTCCATTTCATGAAGGCGGTAGCGCCTCCTACAGCCATCTAGATCCCAATCCAGATCCCAGGCGTTTGATAACTAACGCTCGCGTTATCCGGGCCATCCATCTTCAGGCGAGACAGCCGCCCCCGTTACGCACAGAAATGGAATGAGGGTTAAATTCATCTCGGTTCCAATCAGAATCAAATGATTTTTTTGGCGATAACATATGAGTTTTTTGTAACCACACTACTCGCATGTATTGTGTTCTTATTTTAATAGTATATTAAAGAACGTGTTTTGTAAGACAAGTCTTAGAAAATGAGTTCTTTATACTTTTTATATATATATATATATATATATATATATATATATATATATATATATATATATATATATATATATATATATTTAAGAGTAACGGTACATCAACTGCTGTGGTTATTAGTACCCGGTACAATATGATATGTAATACATTAATTATTTACATATAATTGAAATTTAAATAAGTTTAAGTATGTTGATCTCTTCGCAGAAATTTATAGTGTTGTTTAGGTTGTTGATTTCGTTCCCAAGGGCCTCTGCTAATGTCGGTCGGATGTTGTTTTTGACTCTCTGTGTGGTGTATTTCGGGCATTGAATTAGTATGTGTTCGATAGTGATCTGAGTGTTGCATGTGGTACACTTTTCGGCTTCTGGTTTTTGTAGAATGTATTTATGAGTTAGATTTGTATGTCCTAATCTCAGTCTTGTGATATTTGTTTGGTCTATTCTATTGTTAACGTTTGTCCATTTGGAGGTGTCTGGCTTTATATTTCTGAGTTTATTTCCTATTGTATTGTTCCATATTTCGTCCCATTTCTTATTTATTTTGGATTTGATTATTTTCAGGAAGTCTTGGACTGGTACTGGTATTAGTGTATTGCTTCTTTAGCCTATAAGTCTGCCGTTTCATTTTCCTTAATGCCTATGTGTGATGGTATCCACATTATACTAATTCTGTTACTTTCGTTGATGTGGTGGATTTCTTCTTGTATTTTTTGTATTGTTTTTGTTTATTATATATGTTTTTTGTTTCGTTAATAACGGATAGGGCGTCAGTGCAAATTATATATTCGTGATCTCTTTGCTGTTCTTCTTATTTCTTGTAGTGCGGTCAGTGTACTATAAGCTTCGGCAGTGAAAATTGATGTTTCAGTTGGTAAATGGATTTTAATTCTTCTGTCATTCATTACTACTGCTCCTCCTGTTCCTTCTTGGGTTTTTGATCCATCCGTGAATATTATTTGGTCGTGTTGTTTTCGGTTCAGTATTTTATCATATTCTTGTTTTATTTGTTCTTTTGTTGTGTCGGATTTTTTAATTTCAGTTAGTTCCAGGATATAATCGGGTAGTTTCTTTCTCCATGGTACTATATTGTCTGTGTATTGTTTCTCAAGGTAAGGTAGGTTTATTTGTAGGTTTATGAGGATGTCACAATTTTTTTGTTGGAGAGGTGTGTTGGATAATTGTGTGGTTCGGTTCTGTTGTTTTTTGAAAATGTATTTGAATGCAGGGTTTTTTGGGTTTTTTGCAAGTTTCAGTATGTAGGACATTGTAAGTTGGTTTCTACGTAATTCTAGAGGGATAACACCAGATTCGCATAACATACTTGTGACTGGGCTAGTTCTGTATGCTCCTATGGATAATCTAATTGCTGTGTTCTGTATTGGTTCCAAGATTTTCAGTATATTTTTTGTTGCTGTTTGATAGACAATAGCACTGTAGTCTATTTTTGATCTTATAAATATTAGATATAATCGAAGTAGAATGTCTTTGTGCGCTCACCATTTGTTATTGCAAAGACATTTGATAAGGTTTAGTCCTCTGTAGCAGTCCTGTTTTAGTTGCTGTATATGTTGTTTCCAAGTAAGGCGTGGGTCTAATATCAGTCCAAAGAATTTGATTGTAGTCACATATTCGATTTTTTTGTTATTTATCTTTATGATGTGTTTTACGACAGGCCTAGTTAGCTTTGTAAAAAACATCACTTTTGTTTTTGCTTCTGAGAACTGCAGACCCGTACTTCTGGACCACTCTTGTAGTCGATTTGTAGTATGCTGGAGTTCTTGTTTTAATGTATGGGTGTTTTTATTTTTGTGGTAGACTGCAAGGTCGTCAGCAAATAGTGATACGTTTATATGGTTAGGAATGTATTCGGTTATTTTGTTCATGGCTATTAAAAATAGAGTAACACTCAATATTTCTCCTTGTGGAGTCCCGTTTTCTTGCGTCTTTCTGATAAATAACCGTTATATAATACTCTAAATTTCCTTTTTGTTAAGAAGTTGTTGATATAATTGAAGATATTTCCGTCTAGATTGTATTCCTTTGGTGCTTTTATAATATATAGTCTCCAGACAGTATCATAAGCTTTGGCAATATCGAAAAAAATAGCAGCAGTGTATTGCTTGTTTTTGAATGCTGTGTGGATCTCTGACTGGAGAGCTATAAGTTGATTCATAGTTGAACCGCCATGTCTGAAACCGCTTTGCTTTTCGTTTATTATGTCTTTTGACTTTTGAATTAAATAATGATCACACATACATACGTTTCACTGTTCATAGCCTACTCCGAGTTAGGTATTTTTTTTTAACATACTGTATAAGGCAGTAAGTTATTTTTGCAGTATATTGTAATATTAACCTTGTATAAATCGCAGATATGGGGATGAGGTGATAAAAATGGACATACATAACAACCATGCCTTGTTCGGGAACCCGGAACCCTGGGTCGACATTTTATATTATTATAAATGTATGTTAAAGAATATTTTATTCTCTTTACGTTTGCTTTAATTTATTTTTTCTATTTCGGTGTTCTTATGTTTCTATAAAAGCACTGTTTTTCACTGAAAACACGACGTTTAGAAAATCTATAAACGTACTGTTTTTGGCGCCTTTTGTATTCTATAGGTGGTAGTCATGCTTTCATAACTGACAGATAACCTCAAAATGGTAAATTGTTTGTGTTAAAATATTATTTCTAATTGAGGATTTTTATCCTTTCTCTAGGTGATCGGACTAGAAAGAAAAGAAATTTATAGCTATAGCTGTGTTAGTTAAGAAAGAATAAGAATCTGTGAAGTTAAAATTTCAACTAAAAAATTATGAAACAAGAAACAATGCGCTCAGGTTTACTTTGTGAAAATAATTAAAACTGTATGTTTTATTTATTACAATTTACATTTATGGTAATGCAATTTTGAATTGAATGTATTGTTATTCCAGGCAGGTTACGAAATGTATGATGCACGTTACTTGAAAATGTTGACACTGTCTACTCAATTTGTGGCGGCTACTAGCAAACAAATATGAAAAGGACGTTTTAATCCATGATTTCCAGTTCCACGTTGTGGCGAACTATCGAATATATGCCATATTATGTTTTGTATTAAAAATTGTAAGAACAGCTGTTGCCGTTATCTGTGCAACTGAGTAGTGAGTGTTGAGAAAATGGTGGAAAGTAAAAGTCTAAATCAATAAATTGTTCATTAAAATATTTCATTATTTAAAGAGTTTTATTTATATGTTGTTTTCTCAATAAAAAGGCATGATGGTCCACATAACGTCCTTCAATCCTATATTCAAGTTTTATTTATGATAATAACCAACACGAACTACCGATATGTCAAATCAGGATGGTTCATTAATATATCTTCGAGTTCATTGTATGTATTGGTTTTCCTCTTTCATAATTGTATAATGCTTGATACAATGTTTTAATGTAAACAATCAGACAAAATCACAAGATACACAAACTGTCAAAATGTGAAATTTCAATTTTTAGCGGGAAGCGCTACCAACATAACTGATAAAAAAGACACCAACTCATATTTTTGACGTCCTTTTTTAAAAAATCTAATTGTAAAATTACCTCAATAGAAAAAATAATATAAAAAACATGTATCATAAGGCCTGTTGACGCACTCGTCCTTTGTAAAACTCGCCTGGCGGCTCGTTTTCCAAACTTGGACTCGTACGTTAACAGATTTGCTATAATTGTATAAATTTAATGACGAAAAAGTAAAAACAAATCTTATATTACATAGAATAAGATGTTTCTTTTAATTTGTTAATAATTTATATAATTTTAATGTACTATTCTTCGTATTAAATGTAATTAGAGATAAAAAATATATGAAAAAAATTACATTTCATAAATCTTGCGTGATGTCTGTTAAGCTGCAGGTTACTTTAGTGTAGGTAAGTTTACAACATGTAGAATTATTAAATGTAAGTATTGTGTTTCCTACAGCCTATAATTTAATGATTTTTTTTACTGTACGTACCTACATATATATTTATAATAGAAGTGAATGTCAGTTTATGCTAGTTTCATAACATTTTTGAGATAGCAATTTGAAGCCTGAAGCTCCATGGTGAAATTTCATACGCTCCTACATGTATTTCTTTCATAACTCCTCTGAACCTATTTGAGGGTAAACACGGCATGTCAACGCTTGAGGCCCGAGGAATAACATTTCATTTGTGGGATGGAAAATAAACACTGTCCATTTTCCCCGGCCAAGTCACTCTTTCATGCGGTTTGATAGAGCAAGCGACTCAACGTGTGTTTGCGATATGTCCTGCGTTTTTCACCCAAAATATTGTCGCTGTTTATTTTTGTTGTCTTGCGAAATAAGATTTTTTGCACTTGTTGGTTTTTTATTTAGCTTATTGGATTCTCTGTGTACTTTGTTGTTTATTAGGTTTTCGTGTTTATTTACTCAAAAGGAAAGTCGCCAATATAATTGTAATTTTCGAACGAGGAACTGACGTCACATGTGACAATAATAAACAAATAATGAAAATGTAGTGATATAAAAAAATATTTCATTTAAAAATTAATATAACCTTTTCGCCCGCACGGTACAAATATTTCATCATTACCGATATCTGTGTATGAAGCAGTTTGGCACACCCAGTAATGGGTAATAAGCCGTGATGATATATTTATTTATTTATTTACTTAAATTTATTGATAAAATTAATTTGCTTGTTTATTATGCATATTTTAAAATTAATATCGACAGAAAATTTTTATGATTATTCGCAATCGTAGATAAAATTTCCCCTCTCGTGGCGCAAATCGGTACTACGTAAAGCAATCGTACAAGAGCCATATTGAATAAGTGCCAGTTGAATGAATAGTGTAGTAGTTAATTGAATATTTAAACTTATCGCCTTCATATAAATAAGTTTTTAAACATGGTTTGTATACAAAGTCAACGAAACCAAGTGATTAATATGAACTGTCATATCTCAAACCCTTCGTATGGCGGCCATCTTGTTTCGAAAATCAGCGCCTCTATCGTTAATTTCGATTGCGAATAGTAGTTATAAGATTCCAGAACAAAATTAATTCGCGTTTGTCAAATTAAGTGTCATTCTATATAAACATCTTCAAAAATTCTTTATATCTTAATATTTTTAAATACAACCATAGATATACCATATTTACTTAAAATTTGTATCATAGTACCTACAAATCATACAATGCACGAATGTACCATCATATATGTAGGTATATTTCAACCATGAGGTAGCCTAAAAACGTATTATGAGTGAAGCTCATTATTTTCTAAATAGTGTCATAACATTCTATCAATCTATTTAAGGTTTGTATACAGCTGTCGCCGTTTACCCTTCCAACCGGACTCACCGAGCCGCAGTGTTTTACCACTGCCGTACTGCCGGTTGAATTTCAGCCATTGCTACATTTATTTAAGATGTATAAGTGGCCAGCTTATAGCATCCGAGTGTGATAAATACAAGTAGCTGTATTTTATTTTTTAGGACAAATCACACATTGTCGGTCGACGGGAATCGAACGCACGGAACATGGTTCGGGTGACGTCACTGCGAGCTACGAGATGTGCGCTAAGTCGCTCAGCCACCATGCCGACGTGTCATAACATTCTATAATCCAAAAGGGGTTAAAATGTGAAAGAAAAAATGGGAGAAATATTGAATTATTTAATGACATCATATAGCCGAACCGACCCCGGTGGTGTAGTGGGCGGCGTAGCTGACTCACGGCCCAATGGTCCCGGGTTCGAATCCTGGTTATGGTATAGTTGTTTGTATGTGTGTGTCCCTTTCATAATTTCACCCTCATCAACGACGAAGAAAATATATATACAGGGTGGTGACTTGGAAGACGCAGCATAGGGGTTTCAATGGTAAAATCTTAATGTGCAGTTATTTGCTCCCCTAATTATTTTAGAGCAAAATTGTATTTAAATTTTTGATACAGAAAAGTGCATCCGAATATGATATTGTTTATAATTTTTCAATTTCCGTAAAAATTGTCGAAAACAATAACATTTTTGCAAAAATCATTGATGCCACGAAATAAAAATTTAAACAAATATCACATAAACAATTAGCAAATGTCAGACACGAATTTTACAACAGATTGGGGCATTGTTTAATGGTAAATGGCGGTTTGTGATATTTTATATTATAAATTCATATGTTTGTAATAGTAAAATAAAAATCCTTTTTCACAATACATTTTATGTCTTTTAATTTAAATAAGTTAAGGGTCGTATACATAGTCACTTCCTAAAGAAATCTTAAATTTCGTTCTCGTCAAATTACGTTGTTGTAATTAACAATTCCATTGTTGTCATCAACTACAATAAAGGTGTTTTCATTTTCCTCGCTTTGAAAATAAGTTTGAACGCCAAGAATCTGTGACAGATATTTGCTCTTTATTCTCTATTCGATTTGATTACATTTTATACTTTATATTCAATCGATATAGAGTTAAAAAATTATAAAGAAATTAAATTTCATAAAACAGTTAGCTTTGCTATAAACATGGAAACATCAACTATATTAAGAAAATTCTGATTGACAGATGTCAGTATCAAGTGCAATTGACATAGTATGTTTGTGTTATAATTTTACTGGAAATATAGAAACTTTCTGTATGGAATTTGTACAAAATACGTAGAACTGACTGAAAGTAATGTACTGGAAATATGGAATGATTTGTAAAAAACTTCCTGTGTGGAATTTGTACATAGTACACAGAACTGATGGAAGGTAATGTACTGGCCACATCAGATTTTTTTGTGATGCCATCATAACTAAACTATTTCAGGGTTAAAAAACTGTTTGAGTTCGCGGTTATTTTTAATATTCCATATTTTAATCCCACACTGCATGTATGAAAAGTATGTAATAATAAATAAAAATAAATAATTTAATGACAAGTATTTTGTAATTATTTTTAATAAAAATTTCGTTTCGGTAATTACTAAAAACTAATAATTTACAACTACACTTTAAGAATCATGTTCTTAATTTTGCGAATTTTTGAAAAAAAAATTTGACTGAGAATCTGCCCAACAAAATGTACACCTATACTTTATACATTCAAGAAAAATGACCCTTTTTCAACATCCTGCATACAGAAATTCCATTATGGTTACATTCCCCATTTAAAACCAAAACTTATTAAACTAGATAGGTATTAATATAAATACATATTACAAGATTAATTAATAATATAAAAACAATCACTATAAAAAACAATTAGATTTTATAACTAAAACAATAAGATGAAATTTATTTAATTTTAAAATATAAAATAAACGAAGGACGACTACAAAACACATCTGCTCGTCTATCTAGTATTAAATTCACTACCAATTAATAAATTAATGTTTGCTAACGCAACATACATACGCATAATTGCCTTGCGAACGGGTATGTGGACTTGTGACTAGATTAATGAGGTCTGGTCATCGGTTGCGAACCTGGAGAACCAGGTTATATCCCGAGCAAAGGAAAAAACAAATATTTCTAATTTTTAAATGCCACAAAAGTACCTACGTTGGTGCACTCTTTACGCCAGCAATGAGTGCCCGTGAAGTGACAATTGATAAATGCCCATACGGAACGAATGTCATCATTACCGACATCTGTGTACAGATTGGCACACCCAGCAATGAGTAATATACCGTGATGATATATGTTTATATTTTATTAACTTTAAAATATTATGTCCTAAGCTGGAATATTGACTGCATCTACCCAAATGTCGAAATCGTCTCGTATCGATATCCTATTAAGTTTTTCTCTACACAGTGTTGGAATGTCGGTGAGTAGAGTGACAAGGAGAAATAGGCGATTACAGGGCATCAGGGCTGGAAAAACAAGAAAATCCTCGCGGTGCCGTCGAGCCCAGACATCCGTCTCCTGCTCTCACAGACTTCCGACCCCGGGTGGAGCGATTCCCGAAAGTAATTGCACACCTTACATGAGCGAGCTTTCCCTCAACAGTCACTCACACTCAGGCGACCTACATGTGGCCAATCTCAACGCAGATAAGGTTAGAGGGAACGAAATGCAAATTTAAAAGGAAGATTTGAATGAAATTGAGAGAAAAAATGCGTCAAGTCTGAGCTATACCTTTAAAGCAGATAAATATATCGTCATATGTTACCCATATATCGCTTGCTGAGTACTATAACAATTTTGAGATATTACCATTTAAATATTTGATGAAAACCTATATAAATCCCGAAAGTGATGAATGCGCGACAAAGGCAAAAGTCAAAATGTGCACTTGTTGTTATCTCATATTAGGTTCTAGGATAAATAGGATGGACGCAGATTGTTCATTGAGAAGGACTTGCGTTGTAGGAGGATATTTAAATCATTTGAACAATAATTTAAACATTTAAATTCCAACGAAGCTAATTATTATTTTTTAAGTTATTAAACACAAAGACTAGTTGTATGAATAACTGATTAAGGGGCCTATTCTGTAACTCAGTGGTTAATTTTTAACCAATGGTAATGTTTTTATCCAATCATGTATGTTGACATGTAACAAAAAAAGGGATTTTTAGTTATCAAATTAATATCTATTGGATAAAATTTTAACTAATAGTTAAAAATTAACCACCGAGTTACAGAATAGAACCCTAAGGGCGTTATTCTCGAAAATAACCCATAAACGATTGACAGATAACACAAAGCTAGTCAATTGCTTGCTTTTCACTCTTAATCGTTTTTCATACCAACGGCCGTAGTATTTTGCACGCAGTAACTAACGATAGCTGCAACGGTGCAACTTCTATTAATACACATATCTTTATGAATTTTGGTTAAGTACATACATACTTTTTATTCTTTAGAGCTTTCTTATACATCGTTATAGGTACATATTTTACGGTACTATTTGCGATAGTTTGTAGTTTTAAGTAGGTATGAATACATTTTTGGAAACATATTGTAAAAGGATCATCATATTGGCATTAAAGTGAATTCATTTTCACCTCCCGCTACCCTTGGTAAGGGAGGTATAGGGATTGTGCTAAAAATCGCATATCGAGATTTTGATAAATGATCACGTTTTAAGGTCCCTAGAATCCGATTTTAACATTTTCCCGATGATGATGATGTGTGTGTGTGTGTGTGTGTGTGTGTGTGTGTGTGTGTGTGTATGTGTGTGTGTGTGTGTGTGTGTATGTGTGTATGTGTGTGTGTGAGTGTGTGAGTGTGTGAGTGTGTGTGTGAGTGTGAGTGTGTGAGTGTGTGTGAGTGTGTGTGTGTGAGTGTGTGTGTGTGAGTGTGTGAGTGTGTGTGTGAGTGTGTGAGTGTGTGAGTGTGTGAGTGTATGAGTATATGAGTGTATGAGTGTGTGAGTGTGTGAGTGTGTGAGTGTGTGTGTGTGTGTGTGTGTGTGTGTGTGTGTGTAACTCAAATACTATCATTCAGACAATTTTAAAACCTTGTATTTCTACCTTATTCCAATATTTATAAGAAGAGACCATTAGATTTTGGTGTATATCAAATAACCGGAAATGGCACTTTATTTCAAGCTCGAAATAGATTTTCCTCGAAAAATACCTTTAAATGTTACGTTTTGAAGATTTGTGTCATTATAAAATTAAAGATTATTAAATTTTCTACAGATTTGCATAGATACTTTTTCTATATATTTTATGGATAAATTTATTAAATATCTATAATTATAATCCCGAAGCCTACGCTTTAAACAAGCAAAACTCCTTGGTTACACAGTTCATATCTCAAATGTATGTAACTGACAGATAAATGTCACTGTCAAAGAACTAATCATTTCAAATTAATAATAGTAACGTTTTCAAAAGAAAATAGTAAATAGAACCATAGTTATATGGAATGGATCTTTATACAGTTTCCGCTATAACTAAATATGTAAGTATGTATATTTAAAGGTGGATTCATGTAGTTCACTTTTTATTTTACTTTCTCTTTTTCATTTCGCTTCTACTTTTACTTTAAGTTTGGTACCTACTTTATACAGCTACTTTAATGCATTCAATACACATGCGCAGATGTGATTTTTCTGGCATATAGTCGCAAATGTAAATAGATAAATATATCCTGTTAAAATTGACAAGAATGTAATAACTCGTGCATACAAAAATATTATTACATAGTAAGTAAATATAATAACCAGTTTCATTTAATACAGACGCTATACTTTTCCAAACATTCGTTTTGGCCACTTTATCCTTGAATAAAATATCTGTTTTATCATATAAGTGGGGATATTTTTGATTTAAATCTTATAATATACAAACTTGTTCTTCACTGATTTTTCGTTTGCATAACCTAAAACCTACACACAAAAACAAATACACAACACGCTGTCGTTTGTGAAGTGGAGCTCATACGCAGTTGTGATATTCTTTTACTTTAACGGTCTTAAGTTAAATGTTGGTCAACTTAAGGTCTTAAAGTAAAATTAAAAGTGTGCACATAAAGCAATACATATATTAACACACATTTAACTTTTATAAAGTAAAAGAAAAAGTAAATTAAAAAGTAGGCTGCATAAATCCACCTTAAATTAATAAAAATAGCGGGAGGTTTAGTGTTGACCACATCAGATTTTTAGTTTAATTTTTCATAATATTTTATTTGTCATATACCTACAATTTATGTTCTTAATTTTTTTAAAATAAATTAGTTTAAATTTACCATTAAAATATTGTTGTATGGCTTGTCTCATTTTTAGAGAAACTTTTAAGTTAGAACATGTTATTCCTGCATAAAAACGCTATTTATTTCAAACACGACTTCAAACACTTTGCAGTGTACTGCAGCATCAATCATAATTTACACATTGCTTAAATTAATCATACCTTTGCACAAAGAATGACAAACTAACTCGCCAGACTCTCATTAATTTAAAATTCAAAATTCCCGATTATGCAGTGCATTAGCATATATTACAATAAATAATAAAGTCATAACAATGAAAAATGCCGGTGAGTTGTAAAAAAGAACCACTTCGTCGTCCGTTTTGACAAGTAATCCAACTTATCTACAAGGCTTTAAACACTGTAATTTAATATTTCAGTAGAAAATACGTCTACGGGTAGCAAGCTCATGAATAAAAACGATAACAAACATCTTAACGCGCACGCGAGCTAGAATCGGGTAGGGGATGGAAACACGCATGCAGGGCGTGGCGGGAAATGGAAACACGCAGCAGGACAGACGAAGATTGATCTGAGGGTCTACTTTATTTTACACTAGTAGACTAATTACGTTTATTTTTAGATGTTTGAGTGAGGTTTTTACATTTTAAAGTTCAGATCTGAAGACAAATCTAAAATTTGTTTTCTAGAAACTTACAAGAAAATTAATTATGTAATGTAGAAAAGGCGTTAGTAATATCTGATGAAAGTAACTTTAATCTTCATTCAATGAGCTTATCACTTCTTTATGTTGAAGTATTTAAAAAAGTGAGAAGTGTTCATTATTTAATAGTAATAGCTCTGTCAAAAATGTCATTTTCTGCAATACTAGTATTTCTCATATGAATTGTAAGTATAATTATAAATTCAGCTTCATACGAGTAAACAGTTTTTTACGTTTTCCATAAAATTATTTTATATTGGCATTCAGAACTAGAATAAAAATCCAGCACATAACCTCTCGCCAGATATTTTACCTGGTTGTACACATAAAACAAAAAATATTTTTAAATACAAATACATATACTCGTATTCATGTCACAGTACAAAATAATTCTCACATATATTAGCAAAATCTATGGAATATTTTAATAAATAAATTATGTACAATACATACATTTTCTTTATATTCATTATCCTGAAATTTTCTTTTTCTACTTTCATTTTCTTTTCGTTATATTCGTCATTTTTTCGCAAATTCCTTTTATAATCTTTTGCTTTTGACTTTTTTTATTTTCATAATGATGTACAAATATTTTTGACAGTGGCATACAAATATTTTTGACAGTGACATTTATGGGTCAATTACAAACATTTGAATTTCTTGCCTTGAAGTAGTTTGATCTGAGTTTTTTTACATCAAATTATTTCACATGCATTTCTCTATCTCTAAATCTATAGAAGATATAATAATGAATTTATATTTATCGAATAAAGAATTTAACGTTCTTTAATATATTATTTACATAAATTTTCGATAAATAATATTTAGATGATTTTTTTTCTTGTAACTACTACCTCCGGTTGTCCAATTGTTACCAAAACTTAATCAACTCTTCCCATTATTGTTAGATTGAGGAATCCGTAGTGAAAAATGTCTTTAGTCTTATAGTATTTGAGAAATCGTGCATCCAACATCCACACATCCACATCCGCACACACATACACACACACACACACACACACACACACACACACACACACACACACACACATCATCGTAAAACTGTTATAATCGTATTCTAGGGACCTTAAAACGTGCTTATTCACTAAAATCTGGATATACGATTTTTAGCATGAATTCAATACCTCTCTTAGCGAGAGTACTTTACTGTAGTGATAAATTTAGGGCGTTCATAAAAAAATAAACCCATATAAAAATGTATGTACTTCAAAAACAAGCAATTTTTATGAGCTAGTATAATAATATATAATACCACTAGTCACTAGAATTTTACAGAAAATTTTTGCCGTCATGATCACAACTACTTCTTGCGACGAAAATCGAAACCAGTGCGATAGCACGAATGATGATTTTCTAAAGCAGCAAGCAAGAGTGAGCTAAGCATAAATTACAGGTAAAATTCATGAATGGTATTCGGCATGACAATTCCTTCATATATATATATGGGGTCGCGTGGCCGCGTGCCTGAGTGTCAGGTCGCGAATCTGGGAAACCGGGTTCGATCCTGACCGACGCCAAATATTTCTAATTATAAATGGCACAAAATGGGCCCCTGTGGTGCAGTCTCCACGCCAGCAATGAGTGCCTGTGAGGTGACGCTTGGTAAGCGCTCGCACGATGCAAATATTTCATCATTACCGATATCTGTGAACAAAGCGGATTGGCACACCCAGTAATGGGTAATAAGCCGTATTTATATTTATTTATTTATATATATATATATATATATATATATATATATATATATATATATATATATATATATATATATATATATTCCATTAATTTTGACCATCACAGGAGTTACTTTTGTGCTACTTGAGAATTTGAAATGTATCAAGTTTGACATCGGTCGGATTCAAACCCGGGCTATTCGAATCACAATCGACCATCTAATATAATCATCCACACAACACGATCCCATAAATAACATTTTTGTTTGTATAGGTAAATAACTGCGATATTTATTGATAGATGTCGGTAATATTATTTCTGTAGATATTGTTAATTATAATACACGTATTTCGATATCACTGTGTGTTAAATAACTTTGAAAGATAAAATTTATCAAATAATTTGGATAATTTCGATTGTCAAATCACTATCGATGTCGAATTCTATACATAATGAATATCTATATTACATTATTTTCAATAAACGAATAAAATGTATGTATGTACATGTTAGTTATATTCTATACGAGTATTACTAGATAATCATCATTATTTACATCTGATACATATTTGCATAAATTGGTTTGGATAATGAATTAGGTAGTATAAAGATAACAGTTTGAAACTGTTTTCTGTATATAAACACTACATTGGGACTAGCTACTCAGTTACAAAATTTCTTTGAGGTCAGTGAATTATTTACTTGTTTATGAATCTTTCACGGTTCTGAGAATCTACTAAAGATTTGACCCGTCCAAGAATACTCATCTTGCAGTATCATATGAAAATGTGTATTTTGGCCCATTGAAACATTCACTAAAAGAGCATGGGTTTAATTCGGACGCTGAGGTGGAGTTTGTTGTTTGAGAATTGCTCCCCGAACAGCCGCAAGAATTTTACTAGCAGGGAATCTATAGATTCGTGCACCAATGGGGCTACGTACGAGAATGGAGATTTCTTTAAAATTTATTAAATAAAAACACTTCAGAATTTAGGGTTTCTAAATCCAAATTACAAAGCTAAACATTGCAAGGTCCAAACTTTAGGTTTATGATGTAGTAGATTAAGATGAATGTAAGTGCTATTTTTTATTTGATTTTAAATCAAAGAAAGAAAGAAAAGAATGCTAGCCGGCGGGATTTAAACCCACGAACTCAACAATTGTACTGTTGCGTGTTACCAACTACACCATGGCTGGGCTGCAAATCCGCCAGTCTATACAATCTTTTCTTAAGTTATATTCTCATAGCCTTGTGTATGAGACCTGCATCACATGTTAAGTGTGGGTATATCTAAACTACCACTACGTTTAAACACCTGTGAATTGTCAAACATTCGTACAGCCTTATCAGGAATGTATTGCAAATAGTAGATTAAGATGAATGTAAGTGCTATTTTTTATTTGATTTTAAATCAAAGAAAGAAAGAAAGAAAGAAAGAAAAGAATGCTAGCCGCCGGGTTTTGAACCCACGAACTCAACAACTTAATAACTTAAGAAAAGATTGTATAGACTGGCGGATTTGCAGCCCAGCCATGGTGTAGTTGGTAACACGCAACAGTACAATTGTTGAGTTCGTGGGTTCAAATCCCGCCGGCTAGCATTCTTTTCTTTCTTTCTTTGGTTTATGATTTAGTTTGATATCACAAACTTCACCAATGAGAACGAGTCTGAAATGATACCCATCTTTATATACTATTCACTTAGAGGATTCGGCCTTTTAAACAAATGCGAGAAGAACATGGAGACTGTCATAATTAAATTGCTGAAATATAACCAATAATGCCAATGATAGTTTCACGGCGCACAGGTGTCTTGATAAGTACTGCTCTACCGATATTTTAATCTTGTTTTTCAAGCATTTACCAAGATGTCTGTACATATCTAAACAAATTTTCAGGTAATTTAAACTTACATGTATGAATGACTTAAACCTAAACAAAAATTATAAACCTAATTTTCATTTGTGAATGCACTTAAACGTGTTTCTAATTATTAAACAATCCTTGTAGCTACATTTTATTTTTAGTATTTTCGTACATGAAATCATTTCCTAAGGATAATCACAATCATTTAAATGTTTAGTGCATTTTGAGTTTAAATTCTCAAAAGAGTATTAATTATTATTCTTTGCAGGTAAACTTAGAGTTGGTATGATTTTCATTGATGTTGGGTTTGTACAAATAAAATAACTAAAATGATTCATAAATCGTTCATCTTTCTCATCCTTCTTTAATGCACCTTACACTTTCTGATCACAAATACCGAAATATCTTGTGATTTATCGACATCTCGCACGTGATTGGACGTGAACTGAGCTTCCGGCTCGAGCGTGCGAAATTTATGAAGATTTCCGGTGTGTTAGGGAGATACCCACAGTATCCTCCACTCGTACTTGTCCAGGGGCGTCCGTACCGATAATTACAAGGAACAGTTACCCACTATCTGATTCTGATTCCCACAACGACAAACGGTTAATTCGAAGAAACGTTTTATTATTAGGGAGGGACTACTGTTCTGCCAATGAAGTTATCTCTGGTGGATTATATAATTTAGCTGTCCAATGGAAGTAAATTCTCTGATCTGAAAAGACAGATTCTAAAATAAAGTGTATTTTACCTTATTATTATCAGGGCAATTTACATATTGTAACCTTAAGGACAGAACTTAAATGTAAGATTATTTCATTTATAAAGGACGTGGTACAAAGTAATGTAATCACAAAAGGAATTATCTGAATAATAATAAGCACGTGTCAGTCATATGGGCATGACCTGTGTAATTAGCATGCATAATTACAAGCATATAATTTGTAATACAAATTGGAAACCTGGCATGGTTTATGTACTAATAAGTAAGTATCTACTAATATATGTGGTGTATTTTAAAATTAAAACGCAGATTCCGGATTTACGTGCAAAATTTGCATAAATATTATATGTATAACAACTCCCTGATTTATTTTTATACTCGTGTATATCTTAACCGGTGGTTTAAGTGATAAGCGCCACTAAAATGTGTTTTAACACATAGCGTAATATTCTAGAACTAACATAACTACACTGTACAGTTTTGACATAACCGCAGCTACCTTTTTGGGTTGAAACTATATGCAACCCTAAGGTAGAACAATTCTTCTTTTTGACCAATCTCTGTTTAGGGTAGGAAAACCTGCCTCACTCCCAAATAGACACGAAGTGACCCTTCATCTAGTGTGTTGCAAATATTTTAAAGTGATTTGGAATTTCCTTAATACAAGTTACCTGTAAATGCCTATATGGTTGTTAAAAATACTTTATAGTGATTTATATGAAACCCTACATAGGGACATTGCAAATTCATTGAAAAGTATATTATATTAGAATTCAGGAAAAATAATAAATTATATATAATAATAAATTTATTTGCTTATAACCGGAAATACATAAATAAAATGAGGTATATTATAAGTTACATAATATGTACGGTACGAATATGTCATCATCCTTTACGATATTTGTGAACTAAGCAAATTGCCACACCCAGAAATGGGTAATAAGCCGTGATTATATAAACAGTGCGTAAGCGTAAACCATGTAAATAATGATGTCAAATGAAGACAATGCGTAAACTATGTAAACTTTGTGCAGGTATATTGCACATGCGCACCAGGAATTTAGCAAAATACACCTAATTTCTTACTTAATCTGAGAGTCCAGTGAGTCAGTAATTAAAATGGGGAGTAGAAAAATAAACGAAAATTTTAAAAAGTTATATTTACCTCAAATACAACGCAATAATAGCTCATCTCGACTTACAAATTATTAGATAATAATTTTTTGATTTTATTTTTCTTGTCTAGGAATACAAATAATATAAACATCTAAATAATTTTGTAATAGGTAATAAGGAAAAAAAAAATGATTTTACTGGTTTATAGGTGTTTTTGTTTTTATATTTTTATGTAGCATACGATGTCAGTTTTTTACCAATAGTATTCCAACAGAACTGGTAATTCCCAGCCCAATGACTAGTGTTATCTGTTTGGTAAGACGTAAAATACTAACTCGCTTCATTATTTCAATAAGATGGCATCATATACTACTTTCAACGGCTCATTCATATATATCTTGTAAATTAATCAGCAATAGTAATATATTTTTGTTTTTTAAGCAAAAATGAAATAAAATTATTTTAGTCTACAACGCGTAGAAAATGTACGTAAACAATATCATTGTCTACGTATATAAAAATGTAACAGATGTCTTATAAATGATCTTGAATAGTCATCTTTCGTGAACAAAATGATATCTACATAGGTTTGAGCATTAAGCATACTAAGTTGTTAATAGGACTCGATTACATAAATAGATATAAAGTAATAATTTCAGACACCTATAAAAGGCATATCACATTATTAACTGTAGATAAAACATCCCTATACTTCCAATACATCATATGCGTAGCGTAACCCACCATGCGTGCTTCACTCTATATTAAATGCACGCTCTCGTCTCATGAAACGTATATGTCATTATTACGCGATACCGTTCCGAATATATCATGATTATCATTGTAGATGATAATGCATGGTTCCGGGTGAAGAATTTACGGGCGCGACCAGAAGCGTCACGTCAAATCTAGCGCCTGTCAGTTAGGGCGCGAGTGCAGGTACCGCAGGAATGGAGATATATGGCGTGACATACGAATGGAAAATAATGGCAGGATATTTTCAATTATTTGAGTAAACAATGGGGTGTAAGTGGGATAAATTGCTAGAGAAAGGATGATTGAACAGATATGGTGCTGGATAAGCTCATTCCAATACCTACTTTGTTTAAATTAAGAATTAGCACTTGACGAAAACCCAGTAATAATAATATCGATTATTGATTATACTAGGTACATAGTTTTTGTCTGTAACATAAACCCAAATTGAGACGAACCGTAAAATGAGGTGAAGTTGACCAGTTTTCAACTTTGTCTTCAAATAACTTTTTCTACGTAAACCACATATCTATGATTTTTTTTTGTATTATAGGTATTGATTTATATTATTTATAACTTTTTGATTTTTTTCATCTGCACTGAACTGTGACTGGTCAACTTCACCTCACTTTGGGGTGTAGTTGACCAAATATCTAATTCTTACTTTAAACACATATCTGCGGGTGTTGCGGTGAAGTTGTCTAAATAAACATATTCGCACTTGCATAAGAAAGAAATATTTATTATATATAAAAAAATTCAAATTACTTGTGTAGAAAGATACATATTGTTAAAAATACAATCAAAATTTTAATGAATTCATTCAATATTATAATGAGGCAGATTGGTAGAAAATACCAGAATACCTCTCCGGGCTTCTTCAGGTGATTCGACAACATATACAATATCGGCCAATGGAACAATGTCATAGTCGTCAATACTAGGCCAAAGAAACTATTGATGTTTTATTTTCTTCAAAAATTTTACTTGCATTTCTTGGCTCTCCTTTATATTTTGAATTATTTTTCCAAGAAAATGTTTAATATATTTCTGACGCGTCAATTTCCGAATAAAAATATAATTGGCCGCGTTCAGCACAGCACATCGCTGGCAGCGCTGATTGCCAAAGTTTGCCGAACGCAATGAATGGACGAATACGATTGGTCCCACAACTGTGTTCGGCAAACTTCGGTGTTCAGCGCTACCAGCGATGTGCCATGCTGAACGCGACCATTGCATACCTACCTACTTGTTCAATTCTGTCGGTCAACTTCACCCCAAAATAAAAATAAAAATATGGTATATCAATAATAATTACGCAATATCAATATACGTAACCATAGGATAGAAAACAAACTGTTATTAAGGAACCTTAAGGGCATTTATATAATGCATAATATATTTTACACAAATTTATGTCTACGTATCAAAGTTTAACACTAATATTCTTAACACAAATTTATCTTAGTTACTTCACTAATTTTTACAGCAATAGAGTTGAACACTTTTTATGTTCATGTTTTAATTTAACAAGTCACATTTGGAGAAATAAATAGTAAAATCAGATTAATTTAAAAAATCTAAATACAATTAATACGCAATATTAAATATTTCTTGAAATGTCTAGTCAACTTCACCTCAACGGTCAACTTCACCTCATTTTACGGTATTTAATTTTCTAAGTCGCCCGGTCGCCAGAATTATTAAGTTTTCTAATTCCTAGTTTTGCATTAACAAGACTTAAATTTTATGCGGCCCTTAAACAAAAAAATGCAAATCAAAATTTTGACAGCATAGTATAATACTTCATTAAACATTTAATTTCGATACAATATTGTCAATTTAAGGAGCGCTTAAAATTTGAGTTATGTTTGTACAACTTCTACCATTAATCGTCCGGGTGAAACACTTAACGAAACTATAAATTTGAAATCTTTATATATTATATAGTGTTTTGCAACTAATGCAACAAATTCTATTACAAAAACACAAAAAATTCACCAAATTCTTAAAAATAAGTACATTTTACTTGAAGTGAACATTTTTGGTAAACTTCTATGTTAAATTTTGATAGTTGTTTTTGTCGGGAGTCTACCAAAACAATGGGGACTTATAATTTTGACGTCACCCGCGGCGGATCTGCGGCGGGCCTCCCTCCACACAATTTAGGAAAGGACAACAAATTTTTAGAAAGAGCAAGGTGATATACCATGACCGAGTCTATCAAATGCTATCCTCTCTAATATTTTGCCTCGTTGATCCCATAATTTGTTTGTTATTTAGCCAGCAAAGTTTGGTTATGTTATTTTGTATAGTGCTTGTCATTAATTATTTCTTGTAGTAAAGCGTAGTGATCATTGGAATTGAAATATCATTAAAAAAAATGAGTTTAACACAAGCTGATGTACCGGTTGTACGATTTGTGTTTAAAAACATAGAAAACCATTTCGTCTTGCAGTTGAAAAGATGGTTAGAATGCCGGGGTTTGAAGAAAAGTGGAAATAAACATAAAATAATTGAAAGATATGCACTGAGTAGATCATATACTTAAATAATTATATAAAAATGTGTTCAGTCTGACATGTATACGTATCCTTTCAAAGAACAGTTGTGATCACGTGGCGAAACACATGATAAATGGCAACCTGTAGAACTGAATCTCGCTCACTACATAACTACTTATTAAATACTTTTTTACTTAGTAGATGGCGTCCGAAAAGTTTGAATTGTAATCGCTAATTTTGCATATTGTTGAATAGTAAATTCGGTAATAAAAATAATATTTTTTGTCACCCTTATAAAACCTCATTTATTACGGTACAGTACTTGTTACGTAAATAACTATTATATCGAGATTTTAATTGCGCTTTTAAAGCAATATTTTTTCAAATTCTTCATAATATCATTATGTTCTACAACTTTAACTCCTTACTAATATTTAGTAATACTTTCTGGAGTAGTACTATTTCCCTTCGTTTTATATTGTTATGTTTTTTATTAATTAATTAATACGACTATTTATTTACATGATATTACTGATTATTTATTTCGACTATTTATGTCACTATTTATTTATATCACGTCCGATCTACCGACCTCCTCAGCGTCTATCTACTCAATTTACTCAACAGCGTCTTTATATTCAACTGCCCGGACAGAATTCACAACTTGCAGCTCACTGTCTGTAGTTTTATGTAACTATCCTTCTGACGGATTAACTTTGTAATTTCCACAGCCTCAGTATCACCGACTGCCCGTATGAGACATCTCTTCAACACCACTGCCGAGTATTCACTCTTATTCGCCGTAACTGTCCCCGTATACATAGCTTCCCAATACGCCTAAAACCAACGAGTATTCTCTTTTAGAGTTATCCCAGTACACCAGTAACTTCCCATGTATTCCACTCGACACTGAACTGCATACGCTCACCACGATACTGCTGTGCAACTCCACTTACTGGCACTATCTATGTAACTGTCCTTCTGACGGACTAACACTGTAAGTGACAATCTTTGCACATACGTACGTCGCTTATATAGTGGCTCTTAACACCTTCTGGTACATTCACATGACGTCTCGAACTGTATACCAATGAGCGGCTAATTACGCTTATCTCCCCTTGTTTACCTAACTGCCCGCTTTACGTCGCCCGCCTATCGCGCGCTGCACTTTGTTACTGATCGCCTACCTAGGTTCCTCCTACCCACTAGAATGCTTCTATTCATAGGCGTCGGCTCGCACTCGCCTGTCGAGGGCTCGCGGATCAAATGTTGTTAGCTATTCTCACGTTACAATAGGAAATAAAATGCATCAGAAATCATAAAAGATAAGAAGCCGAAGATTGTCATCAAATGTCAATAATGGCCGAACCCTGCGATTGTTGAAGAGAGGCTTTTATTAATGGTGTACCTAGTGATATATCAAATATCAAATTAGTTACAATATTGTTCTTTATGACAAAAGATAGTATCTGCATCGAAGATTTTTATTTGTTTACTAATTATATGTATGTACATACGTACCTATATATTATATTATTATATTTTTTGTTTTAGGACAACCAACCCAATCTCTACAATTCGTGCTTTACCGGTAAGCATACATTTTAAAACCTATTTCTAGAAAACCTCTAAAACTCATAGTTTTAACGGTTTATCGATGGAAGAAGCATTGTATCAAAAAACTATTTTCGTCTTGATTTTCCATCACAAATGTATGTTACGTAAACGAAAATTTGTAGTCCACAAACTACAAAGTCATGTAACAATCTACGCAAATTATATTTCGTATGCTACAATAGCTTCTTATTTTCCTGTGCAACTTTCCATTTAGTAAATATTAGCTTGAGGAAAAAATGTAAAATATCTATTTTCAATCTTGAACATCAAAGTCGCCGGATATAGAAATCCACATCAAACAGTCGAGCCTCGATCAGTAAATATCAAGCATTCTAAAAAGCGGGTAAATTGCAGAAAGATGAGATTGTAGCGCCGATTTGCGGGTGTCTCTTTCCGATTTGTACCATACGTATTTGTTCCAAACTAAATTGTTTTTTATCGATCAATTACAAAAATTGGTTTTTCTAATATAAAATAGGTTAAATACAAAGCTCCTTGTCTCCAAACAGCCTAAACTATATTAAGTTATGCAAACATTTTTTTGATTACTTTAGAAATTACTGTTTTCGGGAGAGATATTTTAGTTTAGCCAAAAAATTTCAGGAAGAATTAAATATAACTTTTGATTAATAACTTGAAATAATTGCATTAAGCCGGATCTCTATGGTGTAAGAGTAGGTAAGACTGCCGCCTTGCCAATCTGGGACTGTGCTAGGGATGAAAAATCTCTGAATATTACGATTTAGTGACTACTCAGGTAAAAATTGTTTCTTTTATTATCTATCAAATTGACCGTGTCATAAACATTTGATGTTTAACCTATTAGTATTTTATTCGATAAACTGGGACAAATACCGGAAAACGGGGAAATCTGCTCAACCAAATCTAAAAATAAAGTACATATATAAGTAGAAAATAGCTCTGCGTTAGAGAGACCAATGTTTTTACTTAGGAAGAAGAAACATAAACTTATTAACAAAAGCATATTTCATCTTTAAGATGGAATTATGTTCTAGAACTAGAAGGGTATGCACATAATTTTAGAGTGTAATTAGGTACTTAAGTATTATTAATCTAGTCAAAACTAGGATAATCGAATTTCAAATTTGTCTGGCGACACAAATAATATTTGACACACCCATTCCTTTTCTTTTATTTTTAATTACTATTGCACTTATTTTATTAAAATTAATTGACCGACCGATGTAGTGTAGCGGACAGCGTCTCCGCTTTATACGCTGAAGATTGCGGATTCGAATCCCGTGTAAGGTATGGATGTTCCACGAATGTGTCTTTTCATCCCTCAATCTCATTAATATGCAATGTAATAACCAAATGTTATAATAATATGTAAAATATATCATAGTCATTAATTATCATCACTTTATGTACTGAATTTGAAATAAAAAATCTGATGTGGCCAGCACATTACCTTCCGTCAGTTCTATGTATTTTGTACAAATTTCATACGGATAGTTCCTTGCTAAATTAAATATTCTATTTCTTGTACATTACCTTCCGGCAGTTGCATGTATTTTATGCAAAGTTCATACAGAAAATTATTATTTTGTGACGTTTTCTATATACAGTGTAATGTATCTGCAGAAATAAAAGATTTATTATTATTATTTCTTGTACAATACCTTAAAGCAGTTGTATGTATTTTATACAAACTCCATACAGAAAGCAAAAGATCCTATACCTATTTCCAGTAAAATTATAAGACAAACACACTATGCCAATTTCACTTGACACTGACATCTTTCAAACAAAATTTTATTAATATAGTAGCTGTTTCCACAGCTATGTCTACTTTATGAAATTTAATTTCTTTATAATTTTTTAACTCTATATCCATTTAATATTAGGTATAAAATGCAATCAAATCGTATAGAAAATAAAATATTCTTTAATATTTATAATAACATTAAATGTGAAAAAATGATATTTAACATAGTTTTTTCAAGAAAAACTGTTAAAATCTTCAAATGAGGGTACTTCCGGTTGTCCAATTCTAACCAAAATCTAATCAGCTCTTCGCATGGATGTAACGAAGAGAAATGCGAAAGAATTATAATTTTTAGAATTGTAGTATGGAAGTTATCGTAGACGAAAATTTTGTTACACACACACACACACTCACGGACACACATACATACATACATACATACATACATACATACATACACACACACACACACACACACACACACACACGCACACACACACACACACACACCCACACACACACACACACACACACACACACACACACACACACACACACACACACACACACACACACACACACACACACACACACATACAGACATCATCGTAAAAATAGTAAAATCGTATTCTAGGGACCCTAAAACGTGCTTATTCATCAAAAACTCACCACCGAATTTTTTGACCAAAGACAATACCTTCCTTACCTAAAGGTGACGGAAGGTAAAAAGCATAATAAATATTATTATTATTATTATTATTATTATTATTATTATTAAAATTAATTAATTTAAGACTTTGATTGATTTATCGTACGATTTATCCATTTATTATTTCAGTTTTTAATCTGTTAACAAATATATGTAGATTTTTTTTACCATATACGGAGACACCTCTTATATAATTTTGTTTATTCCTGAGTCGCTACAAGGTCTGCAGATGATACATGATCATTAAATCATGTATGATATCTTTTACTTTAACAATATTACTGTAAAGGTAAAGGAACAGCTACTTCCAAAAACTCAAGATACATGGTCTTTTTGTAGCTGGTCGCGTGGCGAGTGTAATTTGTGAACGCCTGTAGTTCTCACGGCCCAAGTTCGAATCCGTCAGGTATTACACTTGAGAGTCTTTTTCAAATATTCAATTAGCAATAAAACGATTCTTTCAGAGCTCTCTCCAAAAGAATTTTGAGAGTTCATTACATAAAGCCTGGTAAGCGCCTCCCCTAATACCTATTTAATAATAAATAAATGAAATAAATATATCATCACGGCATATTACCCATTGCTGGCACTGCCAATCTGCTTTGTACTCGTATACAGATTTTGTTAATGATGATGACATATTTGTACCGTGCGAGCGTTTACCAGGTGTGACCTTACGGGCACTCATTGTTGGCGTGGAAAGTGCACCACAGGGGTCAATTTTGTGCCATTTAAAATTCGAAGTATTTGTCGTCAGTCGGCATCGAACCCGGTTACCTAGATTCGCGACCAGACACTCAGGCACGCGGCCACGAGATCCTATTTAATAATAATAATAATAATAATAATAATAATAATAATAATAATAATAATAATAATAATAATAATAATAATAATCTTAATATTTTACAGTCTTACAATTTTTTATTCCGTCCGACAATTGATAAAAAGCTATTAACACACCTAGGAATGTTATGAGTATCATAACTGCCGCAGATGTCGATTCGAAATCCGAGCTCGTAGTGCGAGGGCTTTAACACATCTAAGGCTTGTTATGATTTATAACGTCCGTGGTTTGTTCAATAGTTTATCGGTTTCAAAAAATGATGATTTTATTAATAAATATTATTTATTGTAATTCTTTTATTAATGCTGCTTTCAGAATGCTCTGATAAACAGAACAATTATTTTGACATATGCCAATACGACAAATATTAAAGTTGTATGTTTTATTCATCATGTTTATTATTTTAGAATAAAGTAAACCGTGTTAAGAACGATACACTGACATATTAATGGACAGCATTATAATTTTATTTTATTTTCATTTGGGAGACTGTTGTTGACAAATTTGTATTGTACTAATATTACTGTACAGATACAGTTATTACTTAGTTACCAGCCTGCTTTTGTCTACATCAGTGGTTCTTAAATTTTTTTCTTGGCGACCCACTTCGTAACCCAATAAATCGTAGCGACCCAATGACGGCTGTGAGATAAGGTACCCAGAAAAAAAATGTGCCGCAGGCGAAATTTTTTTTCCATTCAAGGTCAAATATCTTATAATTGAAAGTTACATTTTATCGAGGGATGTGCAAATGCATGTTTTTCCCCGTCATGTACAAAAATAAATTGCCAGATAACAGAATATTTTAGGAAAGAGCCAGGAAAAAACAATATATTTAACGGATTGCAGCAATATACATAATTTTAGAAACTTTTCGGAAATTTCGTGGTGGGGAGGTGGAGGTTTGAACCCGTAAACCACAACCCCATAGCTACGGCACTGACCTATAGCCTGTATTAATTTAATAATGAAGATACAACACACACTTTAGAATGCAAAGATTATTTATTTGTATACTTTAACTTATGTAACAAAACCAAAATGTTATTTTAACATATGTGCATACAAATAATTTACAAATATTTCAGTGTGATGGGTGAGCTTGTTTTTTCGAACATAAAATATTTATTCTTGGTTCAATATTTGTAATGGCTGGTCTGATTGCGTTTTCAACATTTATTAATTTATTTTTATATTTTGATTTAATATAAACCAAAACTGAAAAGGCAGACTCGCACAATTATGTGGTAGCAAAAGGTAAGAGTACATCGAGCGCCATTTCAGCGAGAGACGTGCGAACGTTTATTAATACGCAGTGCGCACATAGTAGCCAGTCGGACATATTTAGTGATTGTACTCTATTTTATCAGATTTATTTATTATCATTAACTAAAATTTAAAGTCACATAATACAAAAAAGCTTCAAATTAAGTAAAATATTAATTTTCGGCCGAGTTTGTCGCGACCCAAAAGAAAACTCACGCGACCCACTTTTGGGTCGCGACCCATAGTTTAAGAACCGCGGGTCTACATTACTAAATCTATTACGATGCAAGATTATTCTCATTGCTCTATTTTGCAGTTTTTGTAATTTACGGAGGCCTTGAAGTAAAATGAAGGTGAATAATTGTATTATAAGCTAATGTTTTACTGCATAACGATAAGTTCTGAGATATTCTATAAAAGAAATTGAGTTTGCATTTTTCTACAAATATATTGCACATGAAATTTCAGTTTTCTATCAATTACTATACCCCCAAATACTTAATGTTTTTAACTATCTCCAGTTCACAATTACTTAACTTTATGCTATACTTGTTCTGTTTTATGTGCTCATATTTCTTATCACTACAAAATATCATAGTTTTACTCTTTATCAATCTATTAAAATTTATCTATAACTTAACCTTTTGTAAATCCTCGTTGACAGTTTTGAACAGCTTATCATTATCATTACTATTATAATAAATTAAAGTGTCATCCGCAAAAAGATGAATACTACAATTTTCTTACATTTTACCGTCAATCTGAGCAAGAAAAGAAGATTGTAATATACAAAAACGGCCAATAAGTAGGGATGATATATTTATGTATAATCTATCAACTAGTGATATGTAATCAAGTAGGAAAGATTTGCATCCTTGTTTTAGAAACCAAAACGAATGCTCTACATTTATATTCTGTGGCTTTTCCGCATTGTTCGAATCGCGGCAGACTAGCCAGGGTGTAATAACCGGAAGTAGTTCTCTGAGCGGAAGTGGAGCTTTCGATCGCGGAGTGTTAGTGTCCGATTCCGGGGCAGCCCGGATCGCCGGAATAGTAGCGAGTAGCGAACCGAGGTATAAGGGCTAATTGAAACGGTTCGAACGCCCCTGGAATGTTAACTAGTTTCTCAGCTGCCCGTTCCAATTTAGGATACTACTGGAGAGGATGATATTTTATGCTCAAATGTAGGAGTTTATACCATTGAGATGCAGGTGGTAAACATGCAGATAATGGAACCTATAAAGTCGTATTTTGTAAGGGACTAAAAGACTTTTACAATCTATATTTTAAGAAATTATTTATAGTGTTATTACTACTAACAAATTGGGTGAAAAAACACGTTTAATTGGTTAATAGATGAAAATTCATTCTTGACTGACAGCAATTGTAGGTTATCACCCCAATTCGGAAGGAAGTTGTTAAGTCTTAACAACGTTGCTAAAACCAATTGAAACAAACGTAATTATTATTGGTTATTTGCTACAGCAATCTTGCTAAGACCTAACAACTTTCTTACAGAATTGGAGTACATGTGTCATTAATCTGTTAGTTTTGAAAGTCGTATCATCTCTATTACCTAGTTTATCCCGATAGTTTCAACCCGCTTGAAAATGTGTTGAATCGACCCGATTGAAGTTAGCGGGTTGAAATGATCGGAATAAATGCATTTTCAACTGGATTGAAATTTTCAACTCGACTCTAAAATACAAATGGGTTGAGCTTATTCGACCGGATTGACTTTACGGGATAAACGCTCAACCTGATCGAAGTACCTACATGTATGTTTCACTATCTATAGAGGTTATCTGTCAGCTGCATTTTAACAGTCAAATCGTATGTGATTAGAATTGAATTATGTGAAAAACAAACATTTGGCAGAATCAGGAAGTAATGTATTTTCTTTCATTAATGAAGGAAATGAAAATAATCAGTCTTAAGCACGAAAAAAGCTTACAATACTCCATATTCTCAACAGCTAGCGAGACAATATAGTGAAAGAGCAATCTTTTTCTCAAAACTTACAATTTCAGAAGGGTCGCTTAAAAAATTATATTTTGGTTTCAATTTAGTATTTAGTACCTTGCATATATAATTGAAAGTGCTTTTAGAGACTCTAAAATTTTCCATTCAATCTGAATTTGTAAATTGTAGCACAATGTTTTCCCACCAGCCAAAACTTCGTGTTTTATTTTTCATTTGTAACTTACTAAAAAAATATGTGCATAATGTCATTACTTGTTCTTGTTCCATTTTCGATTATATTCGTCCGCAAAAATCAAGTAAACATAACCAAACAAATTGACATTTCGGCAACACTTTCGATCGGGTTCAAATAGGGTTCACTCGATCCGCTATAACAAGAGCGAGATAAACGGTAGAGAGTTAACCTTGAAATTCGACCGGGTCGAAATTCAACCGGGTTGAAACTTTCAAGATAAACTTAGTATATAAAATGGAAAGTGCCAAAAACATTGCGTTTATAGATCTTCTTAACGATGTGTTTTTTTTATACTCATAAAGACACCAAAATAGAAAAAAGTATATAAAATATATTATCAATGTTGACTGTGCCAAACTGTTCATATTTCTAATAAATATTTTTGGTAATGAAAAATCTGTAGGTACTGTTGAGGGCCCTTACCATGCGTGAAGAATGCACCCCAGTGATTACTTCTGTGCGATTAAATAATTGAAGATTACATATGGTAAAAGCCAGATATGTCATTTTATGTAGGCAGGTACAACTTATAAAAATACAATAAAGATTCTTGATTTGTTTTTTTTTTCAAATTGCACACTTGATTGCATCTATATTTATTCCATTTGCAAACTCACTGGCAACATATTGATGTCAATTGAGAATGAATAGGAAATATATTGATTTTCATTTAGTGTTTTTTCAAATCATCTCAAAGTCTTGTAACAAAATAGCAGTTAATGCGTACAATATTTACATCGTTTACGTGGCTGAGTTCAGATAATGTTTCAAAATGAATGTTAATTAAGTTGGAATTTACTCTTGATCTGACCTCGCCACAATATCAGTTTAATTTGGAATCATTTATTAATTAACTTTAGAGACGCATGCCCACTAAAATTCTAAAGTATCATTCACAACTAAAACTAAAAAATTAACGTAGCAGTAGAATTAGTGGCAGTGGTAGTGGCCTGGGTAAAAGATTGAATGCGTTATAGCAAATGTATTCGTTCACATCCAGAAATTAAGAAAATTAGTAGTAGCGCAGTGGCAATGGCAGCGGTAGGAGTTTGCAAACTCCAAACTTCTACGTTGCCACTACGCTACCGCTTAATTTTTTTGACAGTTTTGACGTTAATTGACATCTGATTTCTGATTTCATCTGATAAAATGAGCAATAGAAAAAGGATCATTTTGTGGTGTACCTCAGACGTTGCGTTATATAAACAAACAGACTTATTAAATAAACTTTGCACAATTAAAAGTGAACACGTAACCTATTTCAAAGGCAATTTGTGCCCACGCATTTTCATTTTTTGAAATAATTTTAAATTCCCTTAATCTGTTCGTTTATCTCACACAATGGAGTGCTTGTGAATAAGTAATAAGTAATTAATAAGTCATCAACTATGTCAGTTGCTTTTTGTGCAAAAATAAAATGACAGCTATAACTGTCAACTTTACACCCTAGTAATTTATAATAAAAATTCCTAGAAACTATAATTTCAATAATTTTTCATTGTGAACGGAAATAATTTTTACTATAAATATCTTACGCTACCGATGCCACTAATTCTTACACTACCGCTAATTTTGTTATTCTGAATGGGCCTTAAATCAACCAGTTCTAAATAAGGTACCTTCCGATTTTCTTTTTGAATCCATAAAACTATTTTTTATCTCAAATTAAAGAAACATTTACGTGACGCGGCCTACAAAAATTGGCTTTCTGGGAAATATGCGACCCGCTTGTAAGATACTTATGATCCTACTTAGAGCATAAAAATAAATTTCTTCTAAAAATAAGCCACTAAACAAAAATTGCCTATACGGCAAAAATGTATATCCGCCTCTATTTATTTGGACAAATATCCAATTCATTTGAAATATTATTACATTCACCGCCATTATTTATTAGACAAATGATATTCTTCCATATTCCCAATTAATGTTGTCAAAAACAATATAATTTAAATGATTTAATTTTGGCTTAACGTTAATTAAAAAGTAAATATTGAAATGTGGTAGATAATAATTTTATTGACAGATGTATAACGACCCTTAACAATATTTAATGACATAAAAATAAACAGAATTCGAAACCAACAGTGTAATGTAAAACTAGTTGAACTGAAATTACAAACACGAATATAATGTTGCTTTTTCGCAATGAAAACATTGTTCCGTAATAGACAATACAATTTTCAGTTAAAATAAAAGTTCGATTGAAATTATAAACCGACTTTTGTGTACTCATGAATATGTTTTGATAAGCCATGGTTTATTTTGGGTTATTGAAACAGTCTGTTTGTTCATTCATTTTAAAAATAAGGTAAATTGTCAATAATATACTCGTATATGTACTGGCAAGCAACCTGACATTCATTACGTTATGAAAAAGAGCATCGCAAAAGGTATGTACAGAATGTCTCATTTTCGATGTTTTTTAAAGGTATCTCGGATAATATTAATGATAGATCCATACCGATTGCACTTTGCAAGGTCAACTTTTCCAGAAAAGTTTAATACAACACGAATTTTCGATCTTGTTTTGTTTCTGAGCTACATGCAAAAACTCGTTTTCGTTCATTTTGATAATATATTATATATTATTTATTATGATAGAGATAAATAGTTTTTACAAAAATTTTACCGTTTTATACATAGAATAAAATGGCGTAATTAGTTTTTTCAAAACTTTATAATTATATATATATATGTATAGAAACACCCGGTTTTTGATCTGCATTTCATACCTGATATTGTTGTATTCTTTTTTGTTAAATGTAATAAATAAATAAATTATTATTATTTTCTGTAATGTTTGTACATTCATAAAATATTTTTTTTTTCTGGCGCGCCTATAATTTTTATAACATTTCCCTAACCGTAGAGAAATCTTTATTACTTTTACTCGCCAAGTAGAATCGTCCTAACTATAAGCTATGTACGGTTACTTACATAACACCCTGTATATGAGGGAAATAAACATTTACCTATTATATCACAAATACTTCAAATATACTGTCTACTGCTGCACAAACTCACCCGAGACCGTAGGTTACAGTATTTTTTAAAATTATTTTTTATGTACAAGTGGTATACGCATTAATTATTTTAGCAGTTGAATTAGAACAATGACCATAAGGATTAATTTCGCATATTATGACATTTAATTGCTAATTAAACTAAACCGGTATAACATATTGTTTCACTTATTCTCATGGAAACCACATACGCTTAGTAGGTATGCGTATGTTCAAAAATATTTGCAGCTATGATAGGTTTCGAATAAAATAAACCATTTTGATTGGTTCAAAACATGATGAAGAAATGAATCATTAATATTTCTGTCTATAGTATTAAATTAGAGATCCGATTGATTACACAAATCCCAAAAGTAAATTAACCACTCGATTAGTTCATAAAAACAAAGCTGAGGACACCAGAGATTACTCGAACTATACAACAACTGAAAACAAATAAAAAAATCAACAAAACAAAGTAAAAAGCAAAAAGGACATATTCCTTAGAGACAAGTATAAAGCTCGAGTAGCTTCCGACGCTGCTCGTCTTTGCTCGGGTATCCTCGGTTCATCTCGTTCATTTCCGGCTATTCGGGGGAATCCCACGGGTTTGCACGAATGCAGTCGCAGTAAGCTGATGCCGCAAATCCTGCAATAAAGATATTTGAAGCAATGCACGATCGACGACGGCAGCGAACAAAGGAACGTCGTTGTGACATGGCGTCGTGACGCCTGGGGAACGCAATGGGCACGAGCGACTTTGATTTCGACAGCGCAGGAAATTTACTGGCGGACTGAGACCGGAATAACACACACCTCCGTGTTATGGGATACGGGGATATACACACGCTTACTTGATTACGTTTTGAGCATTTGCACTGACACTGAACATATTTTCTCCGGGATTTCTTTCGATCTTCCTCAAGATATTTTAATCCTATACAGTAGACAGTTTTGTTTTCTTGTTCCACAATTTATGAATACAAGGAACATATCTTAGATTGGGAAAAAGTACTGTAAATATTTTTTTTGCCTCCCGTCAACTATATTTGTAGGTTAGGAAGGTATTTTATATCGATACACGACAACTGAGCGACGGATAACTCGGCAAGTTCCATACTAGGCGATGAGGCGTGAGTCATTATTATAATAATAAATAATTGATTGTCATTATCACATTAAATAATCAAACATTAGAGCACTTCAACTATAAGGAGAGAGGTAGCAAAACTAATATATAGATAACATTTTTTTGTCGGCTTTTGAACTCCTAAGAGTCATAGGCCATGAAATACATTTTATTTATTATTTTACATATTTCTTACATATAAAGTATATTACAATGTATATGAAGACAGTGCTTGTCGCTTTGAGCGCTGCCAGGCACTGCCTCAATACGCTCGACTATCGAAGCGGCAACTAATATAAAAAAAATATTTTTCGTACCTCCGTCCATTTTGACTAGTATTACAGAAATCGTCCAGAAATGCTCTGTTGCTGACCTATGCCGGCAAAAGGATGCATTACTGTTCTGGTAATATGTCAATTTAAGATTATTTTCAACACAAGAATTAGCAAAATGTTTACAAATTTTAGGGCTAAATCTTTAATTGTTGTAACTTAAATAACTAATTTTTGTCATAAAAATAATAATATGCTATCAATACTAATATCTCGTATAGATTAATTATAAGTTCCAACTCCAATATGCGAAATTATATAATATATATATATATATATATATATATATATATATATATATATATATATATATATATATATATAACTAATGTATGTTATATTTTCAATAGATATAAAATAATTACGCATTTTAAGCTCAAATGTTAGTAATTATAAGTAAACTTGCAATGC
Organism: Harpalus rubripes; assembly: GCA_963082715.1. NCBI lineage: Eukaryota > Metazoa > Arthropoda > Insecta > Coleoptera > Carabidae > Harpalus > Harpalus rubripes. Next base: position 20,967,060 of record OY720456.1, read on the forward strand.
AAAATCGATAAAAATATATGTTCATTTTTTTAGGTTATGCAACATAGAATAAAGTGTAGAGGAATATACGAAGAATTTATGGAGACGTCGGTTCAAAAAATCTTGTGTATCACACGGCCAGAAACTGTTTTGCGAGTTCTCGTATTTGCAGGCATCGCTTACAGCTCGGCCTGTCAAAATAAACTCGGTCTCGCAAATGTTCAGTTTCTGGCCTAGTGATACAAATAACTATTGTTTTAAGATAATAAAACTCTTTCATAGCTTGCTCTGTTTATTTTATGTGTAATATTATAAATACACATTTTAAAAATAAATGGTCGTCATTTTGAAATTATTGAAGAAAAACTATGTTGGTATCGTTGTCAAGCTAATTTTATGTACATTCTGAGAAAACAATAAGAATACCGATTCCCTACTATAACCGGAAGTGATACAAAAATTTTACTCCGACCATCTTATGAGCCCTTTTGTTTAGTTTAACTGTGCTTATTCATATTTTTTTTATATTCTGATAATTTGTTGTGCTATTTCATATTACAGAAAAAGCAGATAGTCCTTTAATTTTATATTTATTTATGAAATGTACCAGTGGTTTTCCGTTTTCATATTTTCCATTTTCATGTGCATACATTACAAAACAATATTAAAATAGGAAAGGACATGCATGTGACATTTTAGTGACAAGTAATTTTAAATATATTTGAAAACGAATTTATTATTTTATAATTGTTTTTGTTTAATTCTGAATATATGTATCAATATTCGACACATGCCATAGATGTAGATGTTACTACTTATTTTTAATTTCGAAAAATACATTACTATCGTATCTGTAGTGCACTCAGGTAAGCCGTGCATAATATGTTAGTGAAATAATTGTATTGAATTTATTTAAATTTAAACAATAATATTAACGGAAGGTAATGTGCTGGTCACATCAGATTTTGAAATTACGAATCTTCTAAATTTTTAACGTAGGTTCCTTTTATATGAGAAGGAGTTATTTATTGAATGATCTAATATAAAAGTAGGCTGTTTTCGATTTGACCCGTTTTATCAGTCGGTATTCTGCGAATGTGGATATTTTAGCGTATCTTTTCCTCGTTTCCACGTGAAAACTAGGGTTAACTCCGTTTGATTCTGCATGGAAGTGGAAGTTGTTTGCCGGGAGAAGTTTGCAGGCTGAATTCTAAGGGCGACGCTGATTGACTCCATTTTAGGAGAATCTTTTTCATGTCATGCCATTGGCTTTTAGTTTGAATAGTGCTAAAGGTTTCACGGGAAAATAACTCAGTTGTCAATTTCATTTTCCCTAAAACGATTTATAAAGATCATAAAATTCAATATAACTTAATTTCATATTCGAAAATTCAGTTTAGGCCCAGTTTTTTCACCTCTTGGTAAAGTGCAAGTTAACTTATCTGCCATATAAATGAAAAATATCGCATCATATAATTGACGTATATATAATTTTGTTAGTTTACGCTGAAATATCGATGAGATATTAATTTTGTTTATAAGTTAAATAAAATAAATATATCATCATGGCCTATTACCCATTGCTGGGTGTGCCAATCTGCTTTGTACGCAGATATCGGTAATGATGATGACATATTTGTACCGTGTGGGCGTTTACCCGGCGTCACCATACGGGCATTCATTGCTGGCGTGGAGAGTGCAGCACAGGGGTCAATTTTGTGCCATTTAAAATTTGAAATATTTGGCGTCGGTCGGGATCGAACCTGGTTCCCCAGATTCGCGACCAGACACTCAGGCACGCGGCCACGACCCCCTAAGTTAATAAGTTAATTAACATTTTATCCAAAGATGAAAAAACCGGGTCTTAATAACATAGGTCTTTTCTATTTCCAACTCCATAAATAAGCTTTTCTGCTTCTGTAATGATTAAATAATGCAAAAGTGAAACTTAGCAAGTTTTTTTGTTGCTAAGCCCATTAGTAAAACTTACACTTATACGAAAAATGAGTAGTGATAGTTAATAGTTCTTATTAAATTTAAACATAGATTTAGATCATATTTATATAATAATAATTTTATATATTCAACCTATTCTATAAACCCCAAATAATGATCTATACTCGCTCATTCAGTCGTAGTTTTTCAGAATCACGCATCACGCAGCTAATCTATTGCGTCGACTGAAGTCAGTATGAAATTTGTTTCCAATTTTCTAATCACACATAAGTTACCCCTTTAGTTGTCTCTCCACCTCTACAAAAGCTTTAAGTGCCTATGGGAGGTAACACCCAGTAAACACGCTGAACGGTACACAGGTACCTACACAGAGCTAGGCAAACTACTACGAAAACCAATCAACCAGTTACTATTTTAAAATTGTAATTTAACTCTTCTTTGATTAAATATATTCTTCAAAAATAGTTCACGTACTAACTACTCATAATTTACAAACACTTTTCCAAGTATTCATATATATATATATATATATATATATATATATATATATATATATATATATATATATATATATATATATATATATATATATATATACCGGGTGTCTTAGGCCAACGGTGCTGATAGTATGGAGGTAGCGTGTACGCTTGGTAACAAACATAATTCGGGCAGGCGGGTTCGGAACCAGCCGATACCAAAACTTATTTATAATTTTTTTTTCAAATAATTTTTTTTAATATTAATATATTTTTAATCTTTCATTAATATTTAACAAAATGGATACAGTAAAAATTAAAAAAATACAAGTATTCAAAATGACCACCATTTTGTACTAAGCAACATCCGAGACGATAATAACATTATTGTCTCATTTTGCTTAGCTGTCGATTTGAAATAATTCTGCACTTATTTCACATTGTCGCTTTAAGATCTAAAATTGTCAATTCATATTGGCCCTAAATTTTTGGTTTTAAATGACCCCAAAGAAAAAATCTAAGGGACGAGGAATATTGCAGGCCAATTAATTGGTCCATTTAAACCAACCCAAGAATATTTGTTGTAATCAGTGTGATTCAGATTTCCCAAAATATCTTTTTTCTACAGTCTATATACAAAGTAGCCATTTGCGCTCTCATTTGTCAACGCAAAATGTCACTTTGCCGCTCTAGCGCGACAAAGTAGAAAAAACGCTCGCTGTCCAAATTTCTAACTATACAATGGTGAGAAATGTCACTTGTCTACATTCTTAATGGAAACGTTTAGTCAGGAACTAATGGCACTGTTACACATTTACCATCTTCACAACACAAGTCAATCTGACATATTATAACTGCTCTGTCGGTATATTACATAACCAAATAAAATGTCGAACTGCTGTGAAAATAAAATAAGGCATTCATTTACGAAAAAGAAAGTATAAAATGCTTAGATTAGATTGAAGTAATAGTTCAAGAAAAATGGGAAATAACGATAAATTAAAATTAAATATAAAATAAATTGTGTGAACAGTTGTGCTGCCACCTGCAAAAGTTTGGCGTGAACGCTTCCAATGGACATCCACTTTTCCACTGCACTAGTTTAATGTACTTGAAACAAATAAATTTTTGTTATGGTGGAGGACCCCATTGTGACGACTGTAGAAAAAATCTTGTATGTGTTTCGAGCGCAAATGGACATTGTTGATCTCGAGAGAATGCCGCGCTCCTGCGTCGCGCGTCAACAACCTCTCAATCGACAATGTTCCATTTTGCGCTCTTAATACACAAATAGCTATTATGATTGAAATAATGTTTATATTTTATTAAATATCAATAAAAGATTAAAAACGTATTTATGATAAAAATTATTTGGAGAAGTAAAAATTAAAATATAAATTTTGCTGTCGGCTGGTTTTGAACCTGACACTCCGAGTTTTGTTTATTACCAAGCGCACACGCTACCATTTATGCTTCCTGAAACGTTGCTTAGAAACAATTTTTCCGGGATTTGAACAACTATACTGGAAATTCGACAATTTTTCTAAATTTCTTCTATTATTACACATGTAAATTGAATGATTGATTGAATTGTAATCCATAGAATTAATAAGGATAAGCATACAAAATTTCAACTTAATATCTAGCTCTGGGGAGATATTATTCACAATTACCTGATTTTCCAAGTTAATCCCTTATGGTTATGGTTGGCCTAAGACACCCGGTGTATATATATATATATATATATATATATATATATATATATATATATATATATATACAGGGTGTTAATTAAAAAGCGGGCCATAGGCGTTTAACATAGGAAATCAGTTTTTCCTTGCGCAAAAGTTCCCAATTAATTTTAGACAAAAGTGTTTCAAATAAAAGTTGTAGATAAATAAATTATACACAAGCATCACTAAACAGATTTTATTTTGCATGTTTAGTAACCTGTAAAATCCAAATTGAAATTCTATAAATATTGCTCATTTGTAGTGATAGCCATGGAATTTAAACAAAATTACAAAGAAATGCATATCTTTTGAACTGTCAGAAATTCGCTTTTCAAATAAAAATTACTGATAATTATATTCTACCTTTAGTCCTTAAAAATATTTTGTTTTTATAATCTACATCTGAATTAATGCTTAGATTTTATTTATTTTTATTTTGTAACCTGTAAAATGGAAATTCTGACAATTCAAACGATATGCATTTCTTTGTAATTTTGTTTAAATTTCATGGCTATCACTATAAATGAGCAATATTTATAAAATTTAAAATTGCATTTTACAGGTTACTAAACATGCAAAATAAAATCTGTTTAGTAAAGCTGGTGTAGAATTTAATTCTCTACAACATTTATTTGAAACATTTTTGTTTAAAATTAAATGGCAAGTTTTGGGCAAGGAAAAACTAAAAACCCATGTTAAACGCCTATGGCCGGCTTTGTAATTAACACCCTGTATATATATCATCACGGCATATTACCCATTGCTGGGTGTGCCAATCTGCTTTATTTATACGCAGATATCGGTATTAATTAAAATGAGAAAATTAAAAGTATTAAATTAAATATCTTGATCAAATAATATGTTTAATTAATATTTATAGAAAAAACTTTATATCAAAAAAGTTATTTATTAAGTAAAGGTGCAGCTGAAAAGTTAAAATTTCTAAAATTTAGGGTCTAACAAGTATATTTTTTTAATCCAATTTAACTGAACTTTCAATTACATAAAATGTTGTTTAATTAGTACTTTAATTATAAATACAAATTGGTAATATTTATTTATTTATTAGTATATGCTATATCTACCATCCAGTAATCACATTCGATTAATTAAAAACAATAAAATACGTAAATGCTGATACGCAAATTGTATTTGTAATATGCATGTTTAGCCAATTTCGCTTGAAATTTTTCTAAATATATATTTACTTAACCTAACGCACAAAACTAACGTCTACAAAACTCGGGTTGAGTTTTACGATAAATTAGTTCATTTTAAGGTATATATGTATATATAGAAATATCCGAAACTTTACAGTTCGTCTAGTTATTTTGAAAACGACTAAACTTAAAAAAGGCGGATTTTATAATCTGCCTGTGACATACATAGAATATGATACCGTAGTTGCGTACCTATAGCAAAATATCTGGTTTCAATATTTAAATTAATTAAGATTTGAATTCGCCTTAGCATCTTTTCCATTCCTTAATGAAATATTAGCGGTGAAATATTTCCCTATCAACCTGTAGCTCAAGATAAATAATCACAAATTAATTAGCCAAATTCAGTAAATCTTACAGCAATCTATTTAGTGTAGCGTACCAATGAAAATTTATCTTAGCAAGGGTCAAGGAAATTTATTTCCGTGAGTCGCCCTCGTTCCAGCTTAAATCTTCAGAGCGTTCATTTAAATTAATTAAAGAAAACATCGGAAATCTGAGCAGAAGAATTCAACGATTAACACGTTCGGAATTACTCGGAGTAATCTCCGGGATTAAGAAGACCATTGGGCTTACACTGTAAAGGCGATAATCCCAAATTTATCTGAGCCTAAATCCTTGCCAGCCATTCGACGAGTTCCTCAAGACGGGAATTACAATCTGGCTAATTTCGACATGACTATTTGACTTCATAAATATCTAACTTATGTCTTACTCGCGCCAAACACGAAGCTAATATTTGAACAAGTATATTACTCATATATACAAGAAATAATTACCTTGTATGTAGTGCACAGAAACAGACTTTAAAAGTTAGTCTTTTCTACACTTTCTTAAAGTCTATAAAGAAGTTGGTAATTTCTTTTATTGTAATACGAAATAACTAAAATTTATAGGAGTGAACTAAATTTGCGAGTATATAATAAATTTCTGGATGTGCCAATATATTCCTTTTTATTTCCGGTGGGGATATATTATCTACAGTATTGAGAACGTATTAGCTCACATGACGTAATACATGACGTATGAGTACCTGGAATACATTTCCGTAGTATTACATTACAAAAATATTGATCACACACCTAATTTATAATGTATTTTATTCAAAAAAATCCTTCTCCACTATTTAATCATTAAAAAAAACCCGAAACCTACTTCCAACGACACCTAATTAAAATTTCACCAGCCTTTAACTACCCTATAATTCTGCTAAACCCAATTTATTTATCTCTCATCCTACTCGTACCTGTACTGTATCGAAAGGCGCGCATCGCAGATCGGATTGACAGATAAGGGTGCGAATGCTGACATGGCAGTCGGCAGCCCTTGTTTGCCGCACCCTGCTTCACCACGCCTGACACCTGTCAAAACTATAAAAAATAAACGCGAGAATGAAAGCACGATCTACTGCGATGGATAGGCGATGCCGATGACAGCAGGAGCAACTGAATATTAATATCGCGTCTCAAATGTAAATCCTGTTGCCTTTGCTTATTGGTTCTGCTTTTCTTTTGATTGTGATTTCTGGATCACAATCTGTTGATTTTAGAATGAAATTAGAGGTATTTATAATTTTAGATGAGAATATTTGTAAAATCATATACAGTAGAAAGAATTTATTGGCAGCGTTTATATTGATGTTAAAATGAGCATCATTCTTACACGATTTTTGGTAATATTTTGTTATTTCAGATTGGCATTACTGCAATAAATACACTAAATATGTAGGCAACCGACAGGATAAAAAGCACAAATCACTGTCACCAGCCTAATAATTTTACAAAAAATCCCTTTAATGGAAATTGTTACATATATTGTAAAACAAATAATAATGTAATTGACATCCTCAACAGAGAAAATAGTATAAAATATACGATGCATAATACAATTCAAGCATTCGTTCGATCTCGCACTCGCTGCTGCGCGCTCATGAGCGAATTGGTAACTCGTGATAGAATTGTGCATGTTATATATGTTTTCATATAACTATTACCATGCCTTATGCAGTTAGGATTTATAGTGGTTCTCAAATGGTTCGACCAGGGCCGTTCCTAGAGGTACTGCCGCCTGCGTGTAAATATATAATTCGCCGCCCCTAAGTGATAACTACACAACAATCCACAATTTTTACTATATACCGTGTGTCTGTCTTAAAGGTGTACATAGGAGATTAACATGGGAAATCAGTTTTCTGCAGTTTCCTGCTCGCCTAATTATTTTAAGTAAAAACGCGTCAAATAAAAGTTTTAAGGTGTAAATTCTGCATCTAAATCAATAAACAGAATTACCTTTACATGCTTTGTAACGACAGAAATTAAATATGAAAATGTCGAAAATTACGTTGAATATATCGACAGCCATGGAATTTTCATAATTAATTTCTGTCGTCACAAAGCATGTAAAGGTAATTCTGTTGATTGTCTTAGATGCAGAATTTTATACCCTAAAACTCTTATTTGACGCGTCTTTGCTTAAAATAATTAGACCAGCAGGAAATTGTAAGAATCTGATTTCCCATGTTAATCTCCTATGTACACCTTTAAGACAGACACACGGTATATATAATACTTTATTCATACATACGAGGTGTTACCCAAAATATCAGAGAATTATTTTCTGGTGGTTGGTAAGGCGCTAATTCCGACTACTTCTCCCAATAAGTGCTTTCACTAGACACCCTTTTGGATCTTTTGCCCACGTGTCGTCCTTGAGGAAACATCTGACCGGTCAGTGTGATTATTTTTATTTAAAGCGCTGACATTCAGGGATTTTTCAATGACAGGCACTAAAGTTTTCTTTCCTGTTAGAGAAAATCGCATTTCTTCAGAGGTCTTGCGGGAAGAAGCTTCGAGCAATGTAAGGGTATACGAGTTGGTTTTCTATTTTTAAAAGTGGTCGAATGTTAATTAAAGTGAAGACGAACCTCGATCGGGACGTCCTAAGACTTCCAGAACGTCCGAAAGGATAGAAAAATTTTTGATGAGATCATGTCTGATTGTCGTGCGTAGAACAATCGATAAGTTGGAGGATTTCACTGGAATATCTTGGAGTTCGTGCCAACGAATTTTGGCTGAAAATTTGAAGATAAAATTTGCTCTACGACAGCACGTACAATGACCAGAGAGCTAACCATTTGATTTCGTATCAGGATTTGAAGGAACAGTCAGAAATCGATCTGGAATTTTTGTAAGCTCTCCCAAACATTGATGCTGATTTTCCTAACAGGAAACAAAACTTGATGTTAATGCGTTGACTTGTATTGTCCGCCGGTAAAAAAATCGCCGAACACGTCAAAGAACACTTAGTTTCCCCAGGGATGACACTCGGGCAGAAAATAATTTTTGGATATTTTGGGTAGCATCTGGTAAACACAAAAAATATAAAACTTTTTAAAAATATTGCTACATTCTCGCACATATTGTAATCTGATAAAATATTTATGTTATTTATTATAAATATTTTGTTATATCTGTTCGTGCGGGGCATGCATTGCACGCCCGCTAGGATCGGCCCTGGGTTCAACATTGAAATAGGATAAGTAAGTTCATCAAAATAGAAGACATTTTGTGAAAGGAAAAAGGAAGCCTATAATTTAAATTAAAATAAACGGTACTCCTAGTTATAAAGATAAACTGTATAGAAGATGTATGTATTTCCAATCAACCAAGATAATAATCATAAACTTCCATCTAGTTGTATACACATCAAATTATCCAAATGATGTTATGTAGGTATCAGCAACATTATATCGCCTTTATAAATAAGCAACAAAGTATGCTACTATATCTCCACAAAATCTCAATTTACTTAGCTGTAATAAAGCAGTACATGTAGCAATATTAGATACCATCCTGCCATAATAAATCCATCTAGGTACCTTGTTTGAAATCTTGGTCAACCAACTTCAATGGCAACATCGCACACCGCCATCAACCCATGTAAATCGCGGGTGACACGCAACATAAAATGCCATTTGATTTAAGCTTCACTTTGTCGTATCTGTTACTTATCTTTACTTACTCCGTCCAATTTACGACCCCTGCTGGAGGTCACGTGACATGTAACCACACGTTTTGACGTGTCATGTACCACGTTGCGTGGAAACATCAACCGGCAGCTTGCGAAATTACTTTCATTAGCTGAAATCTTGGTGCAGTAATTATTAATATGGAAAAAAGTTTCTGTAGATTGCATCAGAAATGTTTTGTTGGTGGTTATCTGATTTTTTCGTTCTGTTTAGCAATTATCATGAGTAGTTTGAACATTTTGATGGATGGATACTTGTAGGGCAAAAAAAACTTGAAAAACTCTTGCAACCAGATTTTTTTAATTTTTCAGTACGCATATACTTATGAAATAATGAATTACAATGTTACAGTAATTACTACACGCGAGTAGAATAGTATTATTTATCATTTATCTACGATGTTTCAATTATTGAGTTTACATGCAGTTTTTAAACCGTTTCAAAACGTTTTTAGTTTTGATGTATACAGTGACAAAACGGTTTGGAGTTATGGGCTCTCGTGGCCTCGTGCCTGAGTGTCGCGAATCTAGGGAACCGAGTTCGATCCCGACCGACGCCAAATATTTCCAATTTTAAATGGCACAAAATTGACCACTATATTGTACTCTCCACGCTAACAATGAGTGTACAAAACAGATTGGCACACCCAGCAATGGGTAATAAGCCGTGATTATATATTTGTATATTTATTTATTTATTTCAAACCAAAACTAAAATTAATAGGTTTGATTTGATAACTAGTTTCAAACTACCCATGTAAACAACACTTATAATTCAGTTTCGATATTGCGCATGCGTACATAGCATAACGTTTCTTTCGGTTTGTGTTATTTGGTGTTAGTAACCTACAAATAAACTGACAGTTGTTTAGTTTTAGTGCGTAAAAATTTGAAGTGAAGAGATTCTGTCATTTACACTAGCCAACTGCACATGCGCCAAAACTGGTTTGAAATCAATCTAAATCTGTTTTGAAAATTGCATGTAAACAGTTTCGCGTAATAATGATTGAAAACTGTAACCATTTTCAAAGCTGCATGTAAACGTAGTAACAACAATTTGCACTTTTCAGTCTGAATCGAGGTCAGCAATATTTTACATTTCTAAATAAATATGACATGATGACATAAAGTTTACAATATCTAACTTCACCGGGACGTCATTTTGAACCAAACATAAACAAATATTACTATTACAAGTTTATAATTGGCAAAGGCTTAGAGTAGTAACTACATTATTTTCTGTAAATAGCTATTTACGTCACTAGGCTGGTAACTAAGCTTTTACGGGCGAGCTAGTACATCCTGAGTCGAGACCTATAGGACGCATAAAAATTTTCTCTATAGTTATCAACTATTTTGAAAGAAAATTATTATTTAATCAAAAGCGTCGTTTTTGTTTTGAACAAGTTTGCTGTGATGCGTTGTACAATTTATAAGACGCATTTTTGTCTAATATACAATTCACAAATTATATAATTGTCTATTTTGAAATACCTACCGTACGTCATCATGTTCGT